>CM062843.1:8938289-9046926 GCA_031772345.1 Himalopsyche anomala
GGCAGGGATTCAACGGTCAGCTCAGAATTTGCTGATTTTCTACAGCACTGCTTGGAACTTAAGACTGCTATGACTCTACACATTATTATTGGGTTGGATATCTAACTAATCTTAAAATTACCAAAGGCCTGCCAACATTTGGCGTATATGAAGATTATGCTGTATTACAAGAAAAGAATAATAATCTATGTTATAGTCAAAGATCCGACAACAGTTAGTCGGTAGATACTTCTCAAACAAGCGAAACACGTGTCACAAAATTGTTATGTTTTTATTTATTGATTTGGCATTTACTTGGTAGAACTCCATTTTAATAGGGTAAAATATCAAGGTATTTCAGTTCTACAGTTTTTTAAAAAAAAGTTAAAGGTTGATAGCTATTTCGGCTTACGCCATCGTCAGAACTAGTGGAACCAGAAGAATCGAAGATAGTTCTGACGATGGCGTAAGCCGAAGTAGCTATCAACCTTTAACTTTTTAAAAAACTGTAGAACTGAAATACCTTGTTATGTTTTTATTTTATACAAACAAATCAATTCCCACAAAGTTATTGCTAAAATCATCAAATAAAATGTTGATATTTCTACTTTTATAAACATGACCTTATGTTTAAATTGAAGGTGCTGAATAAAACATATAAACTCTAGTGGGGTTCTAAAAATTTTGATAACGTGTGAAAATTCAGTTTTTATAAACAATATATAAATAGCAAATAATGTTGTAAATTTAATAAGCCGTTGTTCGGCATGCAATATGACACATCTGCTTTAACAAAAAACTTTTTTTGAGTACATTAATTGTTAAAACATTTATACCCACGAATGTGCATTTATAAATTTCGGAAATGTTTTAATCAATGTTCTTGTGGACAAGATGTAACACATATTTAAGGGTGAGTGCGACTCTTTATTTTTAAAAATATAAGGCCACTGCTCAAGCACGCCACTAGCTCCATGCTCATTATTGATGTATAAACTTTTGTGGAATAGAATAATAAAGAAAGCTTAACTAAACCATTGATAGAATCTAACTTTTGAAAATCCTATTAAGCTAGATTCTATTAATTGCACGAATGTTTGTAAATAAGCCACTTAATAATTTGTCTTAATTAAAGGTGTTAATGTAGACCGCCACAGACGAGATATGTCTCGTAAAAATTTTCGTGCTCAACACGTCAGAGACGTGTTGTCTCACCAATAACTAATTAAATTAATAGTTGCAAATTATAGCCGGCGTGCTAGGTAATTAATATTTATCTACGGCAGCTAAAAGGTAATTGTGTTTCATTCACAAATTTACAAAAATAACAACTTTTTCTCTCTTTTCTGCAGAATTAATTAACATGTGACATGCTTTACAGTAATATTGCGCATGCTTGCTTCATAATCTCAAACAATTGACTCACATTTCGTTAAATTGAATTTGCATCGAACCCTTTCAGTCATTTTTATGTATAGTTAAAAGCATACATAACCTTTTACATTTTTTGTTTTTTTTTCATAAAATTAATAGCCGAAGCTTGTAAATGTACAAGTATTATGATTAGAATACAAATGCTAATTTATTTAAAACCAAAAATTTTAAAAAATATTTTACCAAAAACATCTGGATAAGAACTGATGATTGAGATCAGATCGCCATATAGTCAATAATGTATTGATACATCATGTTAATACTTTGATTATCTAAAGAGTAAAATGAGAGGCCAAACAAACGTTAAAAACTAGGGAGATGTAATTAAAATGAAGCACAGGTTACGGGCTCAAAAAAAAAAACATTTTTTTTCATGGAAAAACAATGGCATTGCAATAACACTAATGAAAAAATCAGTAACTCACTTGGTGTAATATTTTTTAGCAAAAAAAAAATAATGCTCGTGAGAAGCAAAACCGGTCCTGATCAAATAAATTTTAAGTGTAAAAAGTACTAAAAATCTTTTATTATTTATATTATTGAGTCGCTATTCAAAATCTTTTTCAGGTATACTTACTTAAAAGGTTAAACCAAGTAAGATGCTTACCAATTAACGCAAAAACTTAATCAACACAAGACACAGTAACAAAATAATACAATACACTTTATTAAAATTGGATTGTCCAGAATTAGTAGAACAGTTGGCGCCAGGCGGACAATCCAAATCGCATTTCTCTCCCATGTAGCCTGGTACGCAAATGCATGAACCTGATATCAATAAAGGATTGTATATATAATATTATAAATAATATAATGCCTTAGGAGTGAATAAAAAAACAGTTTTCATTGAAGAACAGATTACGAGTCATCTTAAGTTGATGTTATGACTACCTCCTCTTGGAGGGGAGGTTCTCAGCAAGTAAAACCAAAAGTGAGCAGGTCAACAAATGTGTGGCAAAAAGTCTTTATGCAAAGTTTAAATATCAAATTTGAGCAATTTATGCTGCACAAGTCTGTCGAATGCCAAATCAGATAAATAAAATTTTATATTTATTTACTTCTTTATTTCTAATTATTATACAGTCTGCGCAATAATGTTTCGCGCATCTTACGAAAATTCAGTTTTGTATTTTAAAATGTCGTTTAAGAATACAGATAAATTATATCTTTATAAATATCATTACAAGTGTGTCTCAGCATGTACCCACATCTTAAATATAGGTGTTGATACCGTTTTTAACATTTGGAAGGGCCAATATGAGCTTATGATAACCAGGGTGGTAAAATTAACAATTCGTTGTATTCATTAAACATTTTTAAATTTAAGTTTGCGAATATTTTTTTTATCAATTGTTAATTATTGCTAATTTTTAACTGTCCAGGGAATATTACAATGCATTAAAAAAAACCAAGTTTTCTTGAAAGATTTTTATTTCAATCAATATCTAATTTCAGACTCTTAGCTTTTATGAGGGTAGTTATTTATAAAAATAGAGTTTTTTAGATTCCAAAGTGAGAAGACAGTCCATAAATAAAAGTGGTGAAGAGATTTTAATAAGAAACATTCAATATATAATATTTAAATTAGGATTAATAATAGGGTAAAAATAGCAACGTATTTAGTTATGCAGTTTTTTTTATATTCATGAGTTGATATCTATTTCGGCTTTTGCCATCGTCAGAACTATGATTATCATCTTAAATGAACAAACCATTATAAATCCATCACCGTTGTTAAAACCCCTAATGTAATTAATAATAAATATCAGTTTAATTTTTCCTAATTAATGTTTTAAAACCCCAGATTGCTAATCGTTCTTTGAAACACTAGAATCACATTTAATAAGTGTAATATTATAATTGTAATTTGAATTAGGATGTTAGAGTGAATAACATGATGCATTGTGTATCTCTTCGGAGCCAGTATATAAAGCTGAGAAAAATGTAAGTTTAATAATAGTTCTGACGATGGCGTAAGCCGAAATAGCTTTCAACTCATAATTATGAAAAAAAAAAACTGTAGAACTATATACGTTGCTATTTCACTCTATTATAATGGAGTTCTACTAAGTAAATGCCAAATCAATAAATAAATTAGGATTATGTGCACGGCGCGCAGCCAAAACAACACTATTGAAACGCTATTGAACACTATTGAAACAACACTACACAACGAGAATGAAAAAAATATAGCGTGATTGGAGTAAGAAAAAAAATCACTTAAATTAATGGAACAATGTCATATTCTCTGATAAGTCCAGGTATAACGTAGTCAGCGTTAATGGAAAAGTGGTAAGTTGACGAAAGCAAAAACATAAAAACAGCAAATATTGCATACTTCCCTCTATCAAACATTCGCCATATGAAATGGTCTGGGGTGCCATCACCAGAGAAAGAGTTGGCAAAATTTTGTTGTTGGAGAATACCGTAAATGCCCAAAATTACAAATTTGTCATTTTGAAAGAAGTTTTACCAAAATTTAAGAGGTTTTTATTCTTCATACTACGGACAGTATTCCAGGATGATTCCGCTTTTTGCCATCGTGCAAAATCCATCACTTCATGATTTTTTCTGGCCTTCAAACAATTTATTTTACAAATAAATTTAGTAATTATATTTTTATCAATTATTTGAACGTCGAATTAACAATAAAATCTTGGCATAAAGAGCCTTTTATGGCCAGGTAACAGCCCTGATCTCGACATCATTGAGAATTTCTTGACGATAATGGGCAACGAAATTTCAAATTAAGATTTGCCAAAACAATAACAAGCCCAAAACAATAAATTAATTGAAAAAAGCTATTTCAAGTTCTTACAATAACCAAAAAAAGATTAATTTATTTAAAAAAAATTATAATACCGTGCCATGGCGAATAACAACCCCAATGGAAGGGTGGGAAATTTTATATTTATTAGAATAAAAATCTTTAAAATTAACATTGATTTTTTTTTAAATGCATTTTAAGATTCTCTGGATGCTTAAAATTATCAATAATAACAAAAGATAAAAAAAAATCGCATATTTAAATTAAAAATTATTTAATGAATACAACAATTTGCTAATTCTACTACCTGGGATAGCCCGGGTAGTAGACTTAGTTCCATTAGTTCATTATTAGCTGTTAAAAATTGTGTCAAAGGTAAAATTATTTATATTTGAGATGTGGATACATACTGAGAAATATTTGTTATGATATTTATGAAGATATAATTCATTTGTGTTCTTTATAGACATTTTAAAATTCAAAACTGAATTTTCGTAAGGTTCGCGAAACATTCTTGCGCAAACTGCATATGTCTATTTTGATAAGTATTTTTAGCGGAAATGGGCGAATTTAGCGGGGCTGGTGAGGGGGAGGGGACCGTCTTTCTTGACGTCATCGAAAACGGGACCGACAGACGGACAGACGGACATCATCGACTATTAATATATAGATTGCTTCATAATCAGCAGATATCGCTTTTTCGTTTTGATTTTAACCCTTTGAGTAGTGAGTTTATTTTTACTAAATTAGGATTAGGAGTACAAATATGTATTAACCTTTTTACAAAATTGTTTTGTTCATTTGCAACAAATAATAAAAACTAGCTGTAAGCCCGTTGACCTCAACGGGGGGATTTTTGTTGCATTTTTAAGTAGTCAGAAAATTTACTGGCGTGAAAAATAAATTACAAACCTATTTATTGAACCTATTTATATAGTCAGAAAATTACAAAGTAACAGAAATTTCGTAAATTATTGAATTTTTGGAATAATGTTTAAGTTTGCTAACAACTATTTTTCGTAGTAACAGAAATTTCGTAAATTATTGAATTTTTTGAATAATGTTTAAGTTTGCTAACAACCATTTTTCGTAGTAACAGAAATTTCGTAAATTATTGAATTTTTTGGAATAATGTTTAAGTTTGCTTACAACTATTTTTCGTAGTAGCAGAAATTTCGTAAATTATTGAATTTTTGGAATAATGTTTAAGTTTGCTAACAACTATTTTTCGTAGTAACAGAAATTTCGTAAATTATTGAATTTTTGGAATAATGTTTAAGTTTGCTAACAACTATTTTTCGTAGTAGCAGAAATTTCGTAAATTATTGAATTTTTGGAATAATGTTTAAGTTTGCTAACAACCATTTTTCATAGTAGCAAAAATAGTCCTTGTAAATTACTTAATTTTTGGAATAATGTTTAAGTTTGCTAACAATTATTTTTCCTATTAGCAGAAATAGACCTCGTAAATTATTTTATTTTTGGAATAATTTTTAAGTTTAATAAGTAATCAATCGTGCCTTCGAACAGAAATCAATAAATCGAAAAAAAAATGCTCTTTATAATATTCTCGATCCCGTGAGATCCATCACGGTAACCAACGATGTTGACTGATGCGCCACAGACCCTACTATAATCAAACAGTTCAGCTAGTATTCAGCCTAGTTCACTCTGTCCGCCGCGTAGTCTTGTCTAAATGAGACTAAGGGTTGGGCAACTGATCTAAAACTAGTAAAGTAATACGATAAAAATAAATACCATTGATATGATTGCAGGTAGCTCCATTTAAACAGTTACACTGCTTTGCGCATCCAAGACCGTATGATTTCCCACCGCAGGAACTGTTGCAGTTTTGTCCAAACCAACTGAAATATTTAAAAATAATACATTTATATAAAGAGGATATAGTTCCTTCGCGCATAAAAACAGAGTAAATCGATCGTTTGCCGTTGACTAAATCTCGTGAACCGTTCACTGAAAATTTTTTTTTTTCAATAATTACATTTTCCAAACGCTTTTTTTACATTATTGCATTTTTTTTTTTCATAAAAAGAGTCATATTTCTAGAATACATGGCAAAAAGTTTACCCGGAATTTTTCGACTGCTTTACGTCCTGATCATTTTTAGAGATTATTGTAAGATACCGAAGTTTAATGTCTTAGAAAGAAATGCAGATAAAGGTTTGTTTAAGAAAGTGAATTGAGCAGAATTTCCAATTTATGTAATATAATGATTGTACATCCATTTGAAATGTACCATTTCTCCCACTTTTTCTGACTGATTTTTAAAGCATAATTGGATCATAAATACTTCTACAAAAAATTGGAATGATAAAACATTTTATTGTTTACATTTAAAAGCAAAAAAAAAAAATTAATAATACCAATAAATGGTAACCATTTTTCGGGGATGTCTTTTTCTTACCACCTATTATTCAGTTTGAGTTCAGTTTGAAATGAGGCTTGGTCTAGAATGGACGCGTCAAATGTTTTATTTTTTTTTTAAATCACTGGTCAACGAATATTAGAGGTATGAATCAAAGCAATGTATTTTTTACACTACCATAAAAAACGGTTAAATATCGGTTGGGGTTAGGGTTGCCCAAAGCGCTGATAAATAATATTATTATTTATAATACAATAATGTCTTGTTAAGTCGAAATACTTGTAAAGACCAGTATTACTTTAGTTTATGGATAAGCATTTTGAAATAATTATTCGGCAATGGTTTTAAAAAGAGATTCTATTCAATATAATAGCAACAGTAGTTGAATAAAAGTCATCTAAATGGAAAAAAACTTCAAAATTATTGGAAAAGGCAAGATCTTAATAGTTAATATTTTTTTCATAATATACAGATGGTAAACCATGTTTTTTTGCATCGTAGAGTTTTTTTAATTGAATACATTTTTCTACCGTCAAACGTGTTTTTTTAAACTTATTATTGAACAAAACAGAATGCTAGAAAATATTCAAAATTGGTATATGAAAAATATATATACACGTGTATGGATACATAATAAACTTGTGAAATATATTAATTCATACATTTAAGTCATTGTTTTGTACCACCCAACATAGTTAGTCCGATACAGCCGATATTACTTAACGAATTTAATTTATCTATTATATTAAATGATTGAAAACCATATTTTTTCGATAACGTACCAAATTATGTAACAATATTATACCTACAATACATTAATATTCAAATCTGTCACATGGTTTGAATTACTTTAATTATTATTAGTATTATGTTTTCTTGACACAACCCTGAATTTTGAACTTGTATATTGGCGAGACAGAGAAAGTTTCCAGACATTATAAAAAAATACGAATATATTTATGCATTCGATATAAATTATTTGAATAACTTCTTTTGATCAGATATAATATTCATTTAGTTTCTTCCTTTTTGAGTTAGGCTATATATAAACTTGAAGTAAAAATAAGCACATAATAAAATTTGCTAATGGCTTGAAAGAATTATTAACATGGATTATGAATATTTTTGATAGTTTCAGTAGTCACTTAAGAAAAAATCATTTTATAACAAATAAACTTTGTTATTCCACTGATCGTTTACAAATTGTTACACGTATTTGGCTTTTTAGAGATGAGTCTTCAGACCAACTATTAATCGTCAAACTATTAGTTAATGAAGTTTACCTTTATTCTAAGCAATCAGTGGAATAACTAAGTTTTATGATAAAAAATATTGTTATTACACGAATTTGGAACCGATTTATCTAATTATATGATAATATTATTTTTTAACGCACACTATCTGGAAACAACGGATCATCCTGAGATTTTCGATCCTACATTCACAAGGTAAATATAAATATGGAATCCTCAATACAATTTAGACGCTATTAATAAAAAACGCAAAGAATTCACTGTGCGAAATGTTCAATCGATTTGATAAGAAGGATTACTTAACTTACAATAATTTAAAAATATCGAAGTTTTTTGTCTAACACGAAATAAAAGACAAAGTTAGGATAATTTTCGGATTAGTCAAAACTATAGCGCGAACAAAAAATAACTATCAATTGCAACTTATAATTCTTTTACTCGATACTTTTCTATTTTAATCTTATAATGTCAATATTTTTTTATGTTTCAATCTTTTTTATGCAACAAAATTATTTTTCAAAACTGTATTCATCAATATCAATATCATAACAAATCAATATCATAACAAACAGGTTATACAAAATTAAAAATAAAAATTAATTATTTCAATATATTAGAGAAAGTTTGAGAATTTTGTATTCTATGGTTTGTTTTGCTTTTCGTGTAATTTACCTTTGGCAAAAACCGTTAATTTATGAAATACGATAGCTTACTGTTGCTACCATGTACCAATACCCAGGGCTTTTTTTACCCTGTAACGGCGGAACGGCGTACCGGCACCTTTTTTTCTCGAAATTTTAATAAAAGTTCGTAATTTTTTTTTTTCTATTTTTAAACTTTCGTTTCTTTTCTTGGAAGCCATTGAATGTTAATCCCTTTTGAATGTATAAGGTATCATAGGACCTATAAATTAATGTCATGCAAAAGATTATCAGGTATGTACTTATTATGGACTGTATTATGTATTATGCACTGAATTCTATTCCCATTTCTTCAAGTGAATGTTAACGCAGGTTTTCACAAGTGAATTTAATTATGAGCCCAATGAGCTTCGTTGATGACCAAAACAGTTTCGTCAGCTTTGTTTATTAAACTCGTCGGACCACCTTTGATATTTTTTGATCCTTCAAGATACGTTGATCAATGGTTACTAAGAAGAAGACATTCGGCACAGACACCAAAAAAAAAAAAAAAATAGGTACCATTTACCTGACGAAAATTGGGAAAAACTGTAGAAATCATTGTTATTGAAATAAAATTTAAGATAGCGTTTTTAATAAATTACATATTTTTTTAATGTTATGTTACATAATGTATGTAATGTTTTTTGTTTTATTTTCTATGCATTATATGGAAAGCCGGCTTTAATTCTATCAAAATGATACTCAAATCTATATATATAAAACAAAGTGGGGTTATTTACACCACGTATATCTCGAGAATGGCTGCACGGATTTCAATATGATACGTCTTTGCCTAGAATAGCAGAGTAAGCATTAAAACATCAAAAAAATATCACGGAAAATAAATTATGAAGAAATTAATGTTTCCATACATTTCGTTTTTTTTTTAAATTTCCAAATCGAACGCGGAACATGACGTTGTATGCTGTTTACGGTTAATACACTAGATGGCGATGTTTCCGAAATTGATTTGTTTCATACTTTGAATTAGAGATGTACCGACGAACTTGGCTGTGTCAGAATTTCGAAACTAAATCTTCAATATCCATTTAAAAAAAAAAACTTTAGGAATTTATGTCTCATGTTCATCACCGTCGCTAAAATATAAACTGAAATGTGAAAAGACGAATGAAAGTACATAAAATCAGAAAGTATGTAAAAAAAAAATCAGTATACTTGTCATGTATATTATATTGTCATAGAATACTATCAAATCATTATTTTATTTTTGATCCCCATATACAGTCAATCCTGTTTTTATGCGGTTTTTTATGCGATTTCGAAGTAATGCAGTTTTTTAGAAATGCATTTTTTTAAATATACCATATTTTACGATACATAAAAATGTTAAATATTACATCGAGAGCATATATCGTTGTATTTTGGATAGAATAGAGAGAATCATAAACACAACCAACATTTGAAAAAAAAATTCGATTTCGGACTGTTTAAATCATGTTGCATCTGCCATCGCTGAATTAAGTCCACCTACTACCAGTCGATGAAACCATTGAAACATCGGCAATATCAGCTGAAATGATTACTTTAGCACATGAACTTGGCGAAGAAAGGTATACCTGGTTGTATACCTTAAATGTTGATACCTTAAAAGTTGATACCTTGAGCGAAAATTATATCGACGAATTACTTACAGATAAAGCTATAAGTGACGAAGATGTCAATAATTTAAATTTAATTATTGACAAAAAACCAGAAAACAATGACGAACTGAAAGAAATTCCAGTTCCTTCACTGCGAAAATAATTGAAGAAGGTATCCAACTTTTCAGTAAATTAGAAGATCATTTCTTTCTAAATGATTCAAATTCTGATTGCGCATTCAAGTTTCAACGATAACTTTAAATATATATATATATATATATATATAGTTATAACAAACTGCATAAACAATTAATTATCTAAAAAGAAAATCTTAACAACCATAGTTTTATGAAATAGATGCGCATACTATTTCTTCTGAAAAAGAGTGATTTAGAACAATATGCTTTAAAACACACATAGAATTGTCATACAGTGACTATTTTTAAATATTTTTACGCCGTGGTTTTCCCTAATTTTCTTATACTTTGCGATTTAGTGTATATTTTAACTCGCTGTTTCAAAGTTATGCGGATTTTAAAATTTAAGTAATGCACCCCACTTTTTCTATGGAAGTTTTTTTTATGCGATTTTTTTTTGCGATATTTCTAGGAACGCATCTACCGCATAAAAACAGGATTGACTGTATAACTGTTTGTATGTGTGGAACATTAAACAAAAAAAAAAATTTTTTTTTTCTAATGAAAGATAATCTCATAAATATAATATTGAAGATTTGGAAAATGTTGCGTTCTTTGTTATAATGAGAATTTATATCATTTCGTAATATAAAAAATATGAAAATTTAGAATGAACTTTCGTAAAATTATAAAAAAGTATTATTTGAATAATTTTGAAAAGATCCCTGTCATTATGTTGGTGACATGCATTGAGAACAAATTTATCCTAGACCAACACATTCCTTAGCAACAGCCTTTGTTTGACAGTTACTGTCAAACAAAAGTAGTCGTTTGTCAACATTGTGAAGATGTAATTTTATTATTTAAAATACAGTGAAATAAAGAGGTATTAGCTATGCCAAGTACTTCTAAGCTCAATTTGCTTTAAAACGATACTCATTGGGAGTACGCATGACAATCGCTGAAGCAATTGTTTCTGCATCTCCAAGTCAGATACGCACATTATTTGCTATCATTATTTTGACATGCTTCCCATCGAATCCACGTGAACTGTGGAACAAGTACAAGGATGACATGTCCGAAGACACTTTACACCGAATTCGCGTCAGTTCAGGGAATCCCGATCTCGAGTTGAATGAGGAGATACATAACCAGACGTTGCTTTTGATCGAAGATATGTGTTATTTTCTCCAAGCATTTGCTGACTATCTGTAACGGCCTTGTTCCTGTCGAAGAAGCGTATTGATTGATTTCGTTTCTGCCGAATTTTTGCAATTTCGTCTCATCGAACGACAATCAACAAAGTGTTCCTGAATATCATTGCTAATCACAAACATCATAATTGGTTGAGTGAACGAGCAATTCTTGCAGCAAATAACAAAGATGTGGATCATTTCAACTTCACAATTCAAAATCAAATCGTTGGTCCACTGCATTCCTTTAAATCTATCGACTGTGCCACGTGAATAACATCATTTCAATGTAATTAAAATACTTTTCATTTTTAATTTTGCACATTTATTGAACATAATTAATTTTGAGAATTCATTTAAACTTAATGCAGTCGACACAACATTTATTGATTCTGAGGCGGTACGAAGTTCGTCGGGTCAGCTAGTATACAATAAATAATATACCTTCTTAGAAAATGCTCGAAAAAGTGCGTTCCGGCACCTTTTTTTTTTAAAAAAAAAGCACTGCCAATACCTCATTTCTGTCTAAATACCCATTCGTGTGTAAGGTGGTATTGTTATTTTTGTAATGAAATATAAAAATGTTTTGCTTGTTTTGATACTGTAAAAATACGTATAGTGGTGGTTACCTATTTAAGTCAGTGCAATATTTATGCTGTAGGTCAAATTAAAGTTTTGCATTCCTACTGAGTCGCCTTAAGGCCAAAATGTATTAAACTCTACGAGAATTACACTAATTCGGCTTCATGCCATCGTCAGAACTAACGTTTCCTCGAAGCTGCCGGGCAGCAGTTTGAAAACCCCTTGCACACTCATTCCGAGTTGGCGCTCATTCCAAGACGGCTTCTTTTACTATATTACTGCTACATCTTTACTTAGCCCTTCAAGCGCCGTTATGTGAGTAATAAAATTAAATAAAAAAAACTTGACAGCCACTGATTTTTAAATTATTCAACTAGCATTTCACCAAAATAGTTTTTCAAAACAAAAAATAAACGTTTATTTATCTGTTCATCTGTAGCTCGCTCTGCTATTCATTTACTACTAGCTGTAAGCCCGTTGACCTCAACGGGGGGATTTTTGTTGCATTTTTAAGAAGTCAGAAAATTACAAACCTATTTATTGAATAAGCCAGAAATACTAAAAATAAAATAAATATATCTCGGGGCATATATCGACAGCATGCCCTGTTGTATTTAAATTGTAAATTATTTAATTTTTGGAATAATGTTGAGTTTGCTAACAATTATTTTTCCTATTAGCAGAAATATACCTCGTAAATTACCTAATTTTTGGAATAATGTTTAAGTTTGCTAACATTTTTTTTCGTAGTGACAGAAATTTCGTCAAAATATTAAATCTTTGGAATAATGTTCAAGTTTGCTAACAATCATTTTTCATAGTAGCATAAATCGACCTCGGCGCATATATCGACAGCCCTGCAGTTTTAAATTGTAAATTACTTAATTTTTGAAATAATGTTTAAGTTTGCTAATAATCATTTTTCACATGCAAAATGGTATAAATTAATTGCACATTTTATCAAAACAAAATTATCAAAATGTTGACTGATTCTCCAAACAGAACTTATTTTTTAAAATATATATAATGATTTTTACTGAAGTTATTTTATTACACATACTGAAATTATGCTTTCGCCAACAACTAACTATACCACGTATGTACCTAGATTAAAAACAAATCTTGAAATAATTGCGTCTTATATTTATTTTTTGAAAAACATATTTCGCTAGTCAATCGGATTTTGTTATTTTGGTAGCATTTATTTTCATACGATCAAGATGTACTGTGATTTAAAAAGAAAGTTTTCAAAAAAAAAAATGTTATAAACCCAAAAAAAAGCGCTCTAGGCTAGATTCGAACCAGCTTCCCACAGATTATCAGTCGAGCGCCTTACCTCTAGGGTACAGTAGAATTGAGAAAAGCTCGTAAAATAAAACATATAATATGCATGCTGTTTTTTAAATAAAAAACGAAAGGTTCCATTTTCAAACGAAATTTAATATATATTATATATTTTCATCATTTTGATAATTGTGACGTTAGCTCAGTTGACAAAGAGCTCGGCTGATAATTCATAATTATGGGATCGATCGACGGTCGCGGCGCTTTTTTGTATGAGAATCCAAATTTTCAGCCATTTGATAATTCAACTGTTTATGTATGCATGTGAAGTATGCGTATTTTGGAATTTTTAGAATAATTTAAATGTGTGCTTAATATATATAATTAAATCAGATCGATGCTGACAGTTGTTCGTTTGCCCGAGCGGTAACGATTTCAACTCATAATCCAGAAGCGATGGTTCGAACCACGGCCGCGGCGCTTTTTTGTATGAGAATTCAATTTTTCAGCCATTTGATTTGTTTCGTCAAATAACAGTGTATTAATTAATGGCGACAGCGGGGCAGGATGGGGTGGGTGGGGGGGGGGAGGAGGACCATCTTTCTTGACGTCATCGAAAAGGCGAAATCGCGACCATATACAAACGAAAAAAGTATGTATTTAGTATGAATAAAAAAATGGTTGACAGCGGGGTTGGGGCGGAGGAGGGGGAGGGAAAATCGGGGACAATTTACAGACGGACGGACGGACAGACGGACGGACATTATCGACTATTAATATATAGATTATTGAGTCGCTATTCAAAATCTATTTCAGATATACTTGCTTGAAAGGTTAAACCAATTAAAGATGCTTACGTAATTACGCAAACGCTCAATTGACACAAGACACAGTAACAAAATAACACACCCTTCAGTACAGTTGCATTGTCCTGATTTAGTAGAACACGTAGCACCGTTATGACAATCGCACTCCTGAGAACAGTCCACTCCGTACCTGCCAAGCGGACAATCCAATTCACATCTCTCGCCCTGTAGCCTGGTGCGCAAATGCATGAACCTGATATCAATAAAGAATTGTATATTTAATAAATAATATAATATTAGTAAAAACACAATAATCCTTATTTTCATTGTATCACTTTGTCAAAGAATTCCCAAATTTTAATTATGTTTGTAATTACTTTCAATCCCCATTCTAAATTTATTAATCTGAGATGACTTTTTAATTATATGTTAGATGTGTTAAACATTTTAATTTTGTGCTATTTTAGAATCACTTTTAATGTAATTGGTATTTTCTTTTCAATGCCAATTGTTGTTTATAACTGTTCATTTTTGTATAAATAGCACTGTTAAATTATATTTCTTATAAAATTATATTCAGTTGACGATGCTCGTAATGAGCGAAACCGATCCTGACATATTAAATAAAGTGGAATGAAGTACAAAGGATTATTGTGTTTTTACTAATATAATGCCTTTCCACCAAGTATTGACAGTGAACACCCTAAAAGTGAAATAATATAATGCCTAAGGAGTAAGGAGTGAATAAAAAAACAGTTTTCATTGCAAAGACAGGTTACGGGTCATCTTAAGTTGATGTACTTTATCGATGAAGGAGACTTTAACAACCTTGACGCTGGCACGTCCTGGTACTTAATAAATTTGATATTCAAAAAAAAAAACAAAATGACTAACCTCCCTCTTAGAGGGGAGGTTCTCAACAAGTAAAACCAAAAGTCAGCAGGTCAACAAATGTGTGGTAAAAAGTCTTTATGCAAAGTTCAAATATCAAATTCGAGCAATTTATGCTGCACAAGTCTGTTGAATGTCAAATCAGATAAATAAAATTATATATTTATTTACATATATTAGGTATTTTTAGCGGAAATGGGCGAAGAATGTTCTGATTTAGATAGGTGGCATTCAATGATCGTTGAAATTCATTTACTGTGGCCTAAAATTAAAGACAGCTTAAACATTTTATTTTTTTTGACTTTGGACATTAAGTTTTATGATTTTTACATAATTCTTCTGAATTATGTAACCGTATCGAAATTGTTTAACTGAAAAAAATCGGAAATGATTTTTAATATCACAATCAACCATGCCTCCGAACAGAAATCAATAAATCGATTGAAAAAATGCTTTTTATAACAGTCTCGATCCCGTGAGATCCATCACGGAAACCAACGATGTTGACTGTTGCGCCACATACCCTGCTATAATCTAACAGTTTAGCCAGTATTCAGCCTAGTTCACTCTGTCCGCCGCGTAGTCTTGTCTAAATGAGATTAAAGGGTTGGGCAACTGATCTCAAACCAGTAAAGTAATACGATAAAAATAAATACCATTGATATGATTGCAGGTAGCTCCATTTAAACAGTTACACTGCTTTGCGCATTCGAGACCGTATGATTTCCCATCGCAGGAACTGTTGCAGTTTTGTCCAATCCAACTGTAATATTTAAAAATATAACATTTATATTAAAGCTAAAATGTATTAAATTCCACGAGAATTATACTAATTCGGCTTCATGCCATCGTCAGATCCAACGTTCCCTCGAAGCTGCCGGGCAGCAGTTTGAAACTCCCTCGCACACTCATTCCGAGTTCACGCTCATTTCAAGACAGCTGCTGACATGACCCGGCCTCTATAGCTAGACGACAGACAGAGACAACTGTCTGTTGCCATAGTGTCCAGATTTTGAATGGCCGAATCAGTTATACAATTAGGATATAATTGGGAACAATGCAAATCAAATTAATCAAATCAGTAAAGGGTGCGATTCCACCGGTTTATTTATACAATACATGTTAAGATAATTTGGAAAAATAGTGCATAGCTAGCTACACAGGAGTACGCTTTAATACATAACACAAATAAGATTTACATCATAGCAATGCGATACCTATTTGTATTCCGTACAAATAATTCTCTCTCTCATACATCATTGATAACATTTTTATAATCTAGTTGTAAACAAAGATAAAAAAATAATTGACTTTAGAATCCGCTCGTTACTACAGACGCGCGGAACTATTTATAACATTTTTAGAAACAAAAATACTTAGTCTTGCAGTCTTGGATGTCTCTTGGCGATAATAATAATAGCTTGACTAAGATGAAATGGCGAACAGGATATTTCTTAACTAACTTAACTATTTGGCTTTATTGAATATGGTATATGTTACTCCTAGGCATTCGACATTTCTATCGAAATTAGCGCTTCTCGAAAGCTTGCTAGGAAGTCCAACCTGGTCGTTGAGAATCAACTTTTCTCTTTATTCTCAATCCGGCGTCAAAGCCGGATTTATTCATCATTATCAGCAATGGTTGTTACCGCCACCTAGCATACTACAGATTTTATACACTTATTTGGTCCACCTGCGAGTAGAGACGGTCGTGACATGGAATTATCACGACTAGGTGAAACGAGTCCTGTTCGTGAGGAGGACTGTTATATCCTCCACCGCCCGATGTGCGTTACAACATCCAGTTGATACAAACTCTCATAGTTAGAGTGCACAATAAATGTTTAGGGTTGGTATTGAATACGCAACGCCTTCCCATACGTGGAGTCTCTCCCGCAAGTGGAATACCTCTAAGAATTTACAATTAGTGATTACACGTTCGGCTTTGTTCGGATATACAGAGGGCCAAGGCAAAATTCAGACCTCCGTCCAAGGTTGAATTCCGATGCAACGGCAAACCGATGTAGGCGTCATCGTCCGACGACGCTGTCCATTTGGACGAAATGGATTTGATTTTTACTATGAAAAAAAACTCTGCCGACTTCTCGATAGAGATGGAACCCTCGACAATATGCGCTTGCCGGAGGCGAGCTCTTGCTCGCGACATTATACGTCCGCTGCACCATATCACTCTGGTTTCCTTGAGCCAGCAATGATTTTGCCCTCCGGCTATCCGAGACAATGAACGTCCTTTTATTTCTTTCCTAACTAACTAATGCTAGTGTGAGATTTGCAAAGCCTGAGGAGATTGGCGCACAATCATCTTTTCCCAGACGATAACTTATAAAATTGTACTGGAAATGATAGCGATCATCGAATCTGAAGAATAATTTAATGGGGCGGACGTAGCGCCTAACGGTAGCGATACAAGTCAGTCGCATGAGGTACCCCCGAACAACAATGATTGCCATAAATAATTATGAGAAAGGACTTAAAGGTTCTCGTGGATGCTAGGACGTTTGTAAATTTAGTTTGATAGTACGAAACACGATGCTCACTAAAAATTGGCGTGAAAAAAATTATTATTATTATTTAATTCTTAATGGAATATGTGTGACAGAGAGTCACCCAGACTAGCGTCATCTCAGTCAAAAGTATCATCAATCACAAGATTTAAAGACGATTTCAGACAAGATCACGTGCGATCGACGCCAAACGTAACACATTATGTGCCAGACCTTAGTACAAGGAAAATCGTGAATTTTCATATCAAATCTTCAGATAGCACCGGAGCTATAGCTGCGGAAAGACGGAAATACGGAAATACGAATAAAGAGAAATCTAGAAAATATACGAAAATAATAAAACCACAGTAAGAAAAAGGCTATGGAGCCTCAGTTGAAATTTACTATTAGAACAAATATAATTACACTTCCTAGACCAAACCGAATTAAATAAGGAAAAATTTTCATGGGAATTTAAATATAATTACATGGAAAAATAGATCAAAAAATATAATTTACGCTGTAACAATTTTCAGTTCAAATTATTCATAAATAACTGCGTAGTAAATGTCCAAAGTCATCAAAAGTTGTGATGTCGTCATCGAACCGCGAAAAACAAAGTCATAAATCAGGGCCGTTTAAAAAGCGGGGGTAGCTGCTGATTGGCTAGAAGCCTTTTTCAGTTTAAGAAACAGCATTTTCATTCGAGAAAGCCCAGGTGGAAGCAATCCTCGAAAAGTATAAAGACCCAGGATTTCCCATACAAAGTCAGTTTTTCGAATATCCTCTTAAATACTTCACGACACTCAGTGGCTTGAAGAAAAATACATCGATTGTAATCAAAAATTCCCCTTCTCCGTCGAAAGTGTTCACCGGCGCGAACATATCAAACCAACCGCGGTCTGCTGAGCCTCATAGTTGAAAAATATAAACCAAAAGTTGTCTAAGGTCGAACTCCCAACTTATTGGAAATTAAAGTAACTTTAAATCAAATTCGGAAATAATCGTCTCTAGATCATAGGAAGGTGGGAAACCTTCGGCCGGTTTTGCCAAAGTAAAGGCATCGCGAGTAACGAATAGTATCGTAGACAAGTGACGTCATAGTTAAATTCAAATACGTGGATCGTCTAGGCCTAAGCCTAGACCAGGGGTAGCGAACCTTTTTCACAAGTGGGTCAAATTTGATTTAAAAAAAATAAAAAATCATGTCGTGGGTCACATACATAGATTGAGTTTTTAAGGTTTTTTATAAAAAAAAATCATTTCTAAAAGTTCAAGCGGGTAAGATAATTTTGAATGCGGGTCACTGCGTGACCCACGGGTCCCTTGTTCGCCATCCCTGACCTAGACTATTGTGTTATAAAGTCGGTGAATTACTTAGGAGGGGAGACAAATAGAAAATAGACAAACAGTGCAAAAAATTTTCAACGAAATATATGGTGCGAAAAATAGTTTAACCCAGCTAACAACAAATAGTGCGAAATAGTTTCCATCAAATAGATAAATAGTGAATAATGGACAAATAACGAAAGTCATAACGAAAGTCATAGATAAAATAAATTATGAACAATTTAAGGAAAACGGAACGAGAATAATTAATTAAAAATCTTTTCTTCGAAAATAAATTATGAACATTTAAGAAAAACTGAACGAGAACCAACATAATAAATAAATTATTACATATTACATACAATTAAAAAATGGTGTTATAGGTGTTAAGCATTTTAATTTTGTGCAATTATAATGTAATTTGTAAATCCTTTTAATTGTTAGCAATTGCTTACACCTTTTTATTTCAATTTAACTTGTATAAATAGCACTGTTTAATTTATTTTCCTTATCAGTTGATAATGCTCGTGAGGAGCGAAACCGGTCCTGATCAAATAAATTTTAAGTGGAAAAAGAACTAAAAATCTTTTATTATTTTTATTAAGATAAGAGTGTTTACCAACACAGACGAAGGCTACCACAGTCAAGTCACATCAATTCTCTCACTGATTTGTAGCAAAGACTTTCTTTTAAGAATAATAGTAATTCCTAGAGACCTACGGTGGTGATCCAGTCAATCGGCGACAGAGACACAACTGGTAGAATTTGCTTGAATATAAATTTTTGATTGGATTAACATTAGTTAATTAATTATATTAATTAATATTGTAAAGTTTGTAATAAAGTTAGAATTAATAGGCATTCCCAAATGCTAACTAATCTTGTACCGAGAATAGAAACTCTCATTGAAAGACCGGATGAATAACTGGTGATTTGAATATATCAAATGGACAGCTGAGGCCGCAACAGCGAATAATTTCGCTGTATCAAAAAGTAGGGCGACGCATTATTATTGTTACTATCTACTGTGTGATCAAATCAATAATAAATACCAATTTGGTTAATTCTTGAAGCTTCTTGCGCGACGCGCTAGAGTCACGCCCCTTTTTCAGCGAAAAATCAGTCTCACTCAAATAAACAATTATCTTATTGTCATCCTATTACCTTCGAACCTCAAAATAGGCCCTTGTCTATCTATTGCAAAGATACGATAATCATTGGCGAATCTTTCTAGTATTTTTGATTTAATTTGAACTACATTAACAGACTGTTCTCTTCTTTTTCTTATTTTTCGTATTAAGGCCTTGCTAGCAACAGCCTATGGGAATGCAAGGAATAAATTGGGGCCAGAAACTGAACCATGACACTACTTTTACTACATTACTATTACATCTTTACTTAGCCCTTCAAGCGCCGGTCTGTGAGTAATAAATTTAAATAAAAGAACTTGACAGCCACTGATTTCAAAATTATTCAACTAGAATTTCACCAAAATTGTTTATCGAAACAAAAAATTCAATAATTTAAGATTTAGACTGAATGTGCTGGGTGGAATTTCAATATTAAATTTGAATTGTTCAAATTTTGTACACTCCCACATCTTTTGTCACTAACGACCCGGGTTTCGCCTTTCGGCATCTTCAGGCTTTCAAGTGCACGAATGAACTTGAACTGACGCTTTGTAAATGAATGTTTCGTGTTTATATAATAAATAAATGTATAATTTAGTTTAAAGCTATTGCTGGCAAAAAGGATAAGCCCATGGGAATACCCGCAGATTTGAGTAGTGAGTAGTTTTAAGAATTATATTTATTTTGTTTGTCGGAAAAGGTTTTAGGATTATATTTATATAGGGTACAGAAGTGGAGATCCCAGCATATTGAATATTTCATTTAAAATCGGAAATCTGTTCAATTGCGCTATGTTTATTTTCAAAATTTCCTAGAAAAAGAGCTTATGACAGTCCGTATTTGGATTTAACATTTTTATCACTGTCTGATTGAACACGTTCCGAATTAGTGATAGCAAAGAGCGTGTCTTTCTTCAATCTAAAGACTGCCATGTGCTCAGATACTCGGGTCTTCACTGTCTTTTCGGTTTTCCCGACATAAAATTTTTTACTACAAAAGCACTGTAATCTATAAATCCCGGATTTATTTAACTCTCGCGGCTCGGAGACTAGAAAAATACTTCTCCGCCGATGGGGGTCGTTTAGGGACCCCAGTGGTTTCCTCATTATTGGCCTTATTCTTATGAATTTCAAAAAAAAAATAGCCTAAAGGCCTTAAAATATCTCTCTGCATCATTCCTCATACATTTTTTTTTATAAAAATTCGTGTTTTTTAATAAATAGTCATATTTAAGTTGCGCATAAAAAAGACGTCGTTCCATGCAAATGTAATCGCTACTGATGAGATTTAGCCAACCAATCATAGCAAATCCAATTTGACGAGCGACTGCTGATTGCGCCTTCACATGTTGCCAGAACTTATATAAAATTAGACGAAAGATATTGTGAATTTTTTGTAATAGTATTCGAGGATACATACATTATTATCTTTAACTTCGAACTCATCAATCCGTTTTTTGTTGTACGTTTTAGAATTTTTTTTTTTATTTGAATTTTTTATTTAATTTTGTTATTCTTAGACCGTAATTTTGTGCAATGTAATAGATATATGCAAAATATTTTTTTCGCTTATAAAGAACATATTTATAAATTGTTTCGAAATAAATACATACACACATACGAACATATTAAAAAACAAATAACCCTATACTTTTTAACAAAAAATATGATAACCTGCTCATGTTAACCAGTCAATGGTCAATTTTTTAATTAAATGTAAAAAAACTACATACCCGTCTAAATAGTTTTCTATAACAAACTTGATTTGCTTTAATATTTATAAATATAAAATACTGACATTTTATTTAAAAATATGTTATTTGGTGAAAAAGTATTTAGGATATATGAAATAAAATATATTTAAGTATTAGAAAATATATCCCACATATTGCATTATAGACCATCACAAATCATTTTTTTACATAGTTGTGTGTTTTTCATAAACAATCGTAAAAAATACTATTAGGTGCATCATATGCTTTGCCCGCAATAATCATTCGAATGCAAAAGTTTCCCACAGAAATAATCTTGTAAAACATTTTTTAATTACACGCAGACGTCAATAAACGAATTAGTCGTAGTAGTTTGAATGCGTGTTAGTTTCCATTCCGAGTCGTGTGTTTTTTGGGTTGAAAATACATTTATCAACATATTATTATTTATACTGTATAAAAATGAAAATAGCTCTACTCATGTTTTATTGAAAAAATGTAAATATGTAAGATGTACATACATAATAATATAATAAAACCATTGTTAGTAAGCGTATTATATTCACAACCTGGCAATAGCATTTGCACTCATATATCGCAAAATAATCTGTGATTGGTTGTTTTAATTCGACGCCCAGTCAATTATATTTTTTTCTAAGCACGGTGTTTCATAAATATTTTACCTTATAAGTAAAAGATATTTAAGAAAATTTTCGGACTAATATTAATCATAGTAATAAAGCAGTTGTGTGTTTTTATATACGCTAACCAAATTAATGATAGCATAATCAAAAATACTCAAATTATGGTAGAGCTCCTTCCTTCCTATACAGTAAGTTTGATAAATACATTTTTTTTAATTACATAAATGAAAGTAAATTAGGAAGGTTATTAAAAATAAACCATTTTAAATTTCGACTAGAAGTAATAATTTTAAAAATAAATATAATATGCAGAATATTATGATAAATTCAAATATTGATTTCCAACAGCTCTAAGTGTATATTTATTGACATATGAATGTAATAAAAAATGATTTGTTTTCTTTGGGACAACTTTTTCTTTCCCTTTTTAATAAAGAATATCAGAAGGGAATATATGTTTTTAAATTTAGCGATAAGGTTTATAATTAAAATTCCCGAAATGGATTTTTGAGACTCACGCTCTCATAAAATGAAGTTTATGTGACAGAAGAATTATGAAAATAAATTGACTTACCAGAATTGCATATGCTTAAATGGAATACTAATTCTTTCGAGATTTTAGAAGGAAATGTTTGTTTACGCGTTATGAAACATAATTACTTCTACAACATATGGTTAAATGATTGTGTTTTTATCAGTAAAGTATCGTTACGGTAAAACATATGGATATAAATCAACACATCATATATTAAAATAATTTCTAATTTACTAAAAATATAATGTTTTTAACCTTTTAGTAACTTATAGCTATTTTTCCTTTAAACAATTAATTAGCTTAATAAAATATCATTAAATATAACTGGAAATTAGTACAAATGTATATTTTATTTTGTTAAATATTTTATTTTACAAATACTAAATTTTTATACTGCGTTCATCGCAATCATTTTAGAATGTTCGCAATAAACGAAACCAGTGTTTATAACTGTGTTTTTATTACGTTAGTAACGGATTATTTATATATTAAAAGTCGTCAAATTATAACATACTAGCTGTAAGACGTTGACCTCAACGGGGGGATTTTTGTTGCATTTAGTAGTCAGAAAATTTACAGGCATCAAAAATAAATTACAAACCTATTTATTAAATAAGCCAGAAATTCTGATAGTAAAAGAAATATATCTCGGGGCATATATCGACAGCCCTGCCCTGCAGTATTTAAATTGTAAATTATTTAATTATTGGAATAATGTTGAAGTTTGCTAACAACTATTTTTCGTAGTTTCAATCAAATTTTTGCAATTCTGCCGTAATTTTTCGGCGGCAAATTCGAATCTTGATAAATTGATATTTTATGTTAATGAAATATATCTTCCTAGATGCGGGAAGCGAAAATTTCTTTCTGTAAACTATAGGATGAGTAATTAAATGCTCGTTCCTGAAGTATAGGGTGATTGATTATTGGATTAACGCTAGGAAGACATAAGTCCCTTATACGTCGTTGGTTTGAATTGAAATTTTGCAAGGAAGTAGCTCTTAAAGAGCGAAAAATAATTTATATGCTGGGTGGTGGATTGCCTCCCCCTGAATTGCGTAAAACGCGAAAGCATCATTCTTATTGTTTGCATTGTATTTCTGGGATTCTTGGAAATCGGCCAAAAGCCGTTATGAATTTTAGAAAGTGGTTCGCACGCCCGGCCACATGCGGGATATTCCGTGCACGTTGACCGTCCGTTCTTGCCCCTCGGTCAGCCTTCGGGCTGTATAACCTGCAGCCCCTAAGTTGAGCGCATTCGAATACTTTTTTAAATCTTTTGGCAAAAATAAACAAAACTATTTTCTGCGAATTTACATTATTGTTTGCAAGCGGCATTTTAGGAGTCGGACAAGGAGGTCAGGGCACCTACAAAATGGAGTCGTGTCAAAAGGCATGGATGTATGTGATGTCTTGAATTCCCCCCTCCCACCCATCCTATCCTATGAACGAGGTGAATGGAGAGCAATTAGCTAACCACTAGTCCTGTCCTTGCCCTTTCCTTCTATTCCTACTCTCTTTGGAAAAAGAGAGGTTGAGCAACTGAGTAACAAGCAGTTCTCGTAGAAACATTTCTGTTGAGATTAACTAAAAAAAAGACTCATTAGGAGTCCATATGCTCCATACTGGGAGCGGACATGGAAAAAAAAAAAAAACAATCATTTTTAGTAGTAGCAAAAATAGAGCTCGTAAATTACTTAATTTTTGGAATAATGTTTAAGTTTGCTAACAACTATTTTTCGTAGTAGCAGAAATTTCGTAAATTATTGACTTTTTGGAATAATGTTTAAGTTTGCTAACAACCATTTTTCGTAGTAGCAAAAATAGACCTCGTAAATTACTTAATTTTTGGAATAATGTTTAAGTTTGCTAACAACTATTTTTCGTAGTAGCAGAAATAGACTTCGTAAATTATTTATTTTTTGGAATAATGTTTAAGTTCTCTTACAACTATTTTTCGTAGTAGCAGAAATAGACCTCGTAAATTATTTCATTTTTGGAATAATGTTTAAGTTTGCTAACAATCATTTTTCGTAGTAGCAGAAAAAGACCTCGGGGCATATATCGACAGCCCTGCAGTATTTTAATTGTAAATTATTTAATTTGAAATGAATACTCAAAATGAATTACGTGCAATAAATGTACAAAATTCAAAATGAAAAGTATTTTAATGAAATTGAAATGATGTTATTCACGTGGCACAGTCGATAGATTTAAAGGAATGCAGTGGACCAACGATTTTATTTTGAATTGTGAAATTGAAATGATCCACATCTTTGTTATTTGCTGCAAGAATTGCTCGTTCACTCAACCAATTATGATTTTTGTGATTAGCAACGATGTTCATGAACACTTTGTTGATGAGGTCGTCCTTCGATGAGACGAAATTGCAAAAAATCTGCTAACAAAAAAGTTTGCTAACAACTATTTTTCGTAGTAGCAGAAATTTCGTAAATTATTTAATATTTGGAATAATGTTTAAGTTTGCTAACAACCATTTTTCTAGTAGCAAAAATAGACCTCGTTAATAACTTAATTTTTGGAATAATGTTTAAGTTTGCTAACAACTATTTTTCCTAGGCGCAAAAATTTCGTAAATTATTGAATTTTTGGAATAATGTTTAAGTTTGCTAACAACCATTTTTCGTAGTAGCAAAAATAGACCTTGTTAATTACTTAATCTTTAGAATAATGTTTAAGTTTGCTAACAACTATTTTTCGTAGTAGCAAAAATTTCACCCACAGATGTCATTATTAGTTCACTAAAAATGCGTTTCTATCATTTGCTTTGTATTATTTAATTTATATAGAGTTTTTATCTCGATATTCTCAATTGGTTTCGTGGAACAGTGGATAAGCTGTCTGAACCTCGCGCATGAGAATTGGGGCATGGTATCGAATCCACAGCTTGAAGGAATATTTTTGGTTAGTACGAAAATTAATTAAAAATTAAGTAATTGTTTTTACACACATAATAAAATAAAAATGTCATGACTTCAAAAATTCACACATAGACGTCAGAGAAAAATGAAGAAATGAATTAATTGTGACAGCGGGGTAGAATGGGGGGGGAGGGGACCGTCTTTCTTGACGTCATCGAAAAGGCGAAATCGCGACCATATACAAACGAAAAAAGTATGTCTTTAGTATGAATAAAAAAATGATGACAGCGGAGCTGGGTCCGTGGAGGGGGAGGGGAAATTAAGGACAATTTACAGACGGACGGATGGAAATTATCGACTATTAATATATAGATACATGTTAGAAGTATAACAATACATGACAGTTATTTATACAAAAAGTAAACTTACGATTATGGGGAAATGTTTAGTTACTCAGTCGGCTCTGGAAGTTCCGGTTTACTGCAGATTGGACAAAACAACTTTTTTTCTTCATACCTATGTACTTCACAAATCAAACTTTTACACTTTGAACATTTTGTATTATTTTTTTTATCACAGCTTCGATGGCAAAATCCACATCTTCCTCGTTTCAGGGTGTGGGATTCAGCACCTGTTCTAGAGCATTCCTGACTTGGCCCTGCAGCACTCTCAGTGAAAAAATTAAATCTATACTTTTGATCTTTATGGAAATGGATACCGCTATTTTTGCTGTCTTCCACGTTTTTTCTTGTCAAATCAACTGACAATTCCCGTACAAAAGATTGTCTCCTACTACGGTCATTTGATTTCCATTCCGGATATTTGGCAATCCATAAGAGATATGCATTTAATGTAGCCATGTCCAAAATTTCCATGAAAATTCTTAATGGCCACCGTCTTGTTGACCGAGCACAAGAGTAATCTCTCGTCATTTTATCTCCTGTGTCGACCGCCCCCTTTGTTTCATTGTAATGTAGAATCATATGTGGCTTTTTGGGTTGAGTGTCTTCTTCTATTTTTTTGTCGTGAAACTCCGAAGACAATAAACACACGGCACGTCGTTTTTTCGCAACATATGACAGAATTGTAAATTTGTCCGTAAACCCAAATAGAGACAAAAATTCCTCTCTTGATGGAGAAGGCAAAAACTCTTTAGGTACCTCCCGTTTGTTTGCGCGGAGCGTGCCCGTTAGTGTAAGATTCTTTTCTAACAATAAGCCTGCTAACGGCACTGACGTGAAAAAGTTATCCGTTGTAACTCCGCATTAATTATAAGAACACTTTAAAAAATGAACTAATATCGAAAGACCCGATTAACAGTCCGTTAGATTTGGAACCTACTGTAACACTAAGGCGGGCTTAGAAATTAGCTCTCGCGGCTCGGAGACTATAAAAATACTTCTCTGCAGATGGAGGTCGTTTAGGGACCCCAGTGGTTTCCTCATTATTGGCCTTATTATTATGAATTTCAAAAAAGAAATGGTCTAAGGGTTTTAAAATATCTCTCTGCATCATTCCTCATACATTTTTTTATAAAAATCCGTGGTTTTTTAATAAATAATCATATTTTAAGTTGCGCGTAAAATATACGTCGTTTCAGTGCAAATATCAATGTGCTACTGGCGCGCTTTGCTTAGCGGCCTATTATCTTACGAACGATCGCTGATAAGGGGGCGCTTATCTCTTATCTTATCGTATTTATATAAACTACAAAAGGTCCAAAAAACTATGATATAAGAATACCTTAATTATAAACATTGTATCACCCATATTAAAATAGATATTTAAGAAAATGTGGGTATTGGGGTCGCATTTCTTGAGCTTAGAACCGGAAAAGTTAAGTAGTTATTCTATTTTTATTGTGAACTAATAATTTGCCTAAGATGTTTTTACAATAAAAAGCTGGTCTAACACTATCAGTCAGCTGTTTTTTAATTTTAAAACTAGGATATCCTAAATAAATGATTCAACGCCAATACCTAGTATGTTCTACATATGTCCTTTGGCAATTGACCTTTAAATAAAAAAAAATCTGCAAGTTTAGTTTTTTTTTTTGATAAAAGACTGTCTATAAGAGACATATCGTATCCATTTTTTATGGCAATTTGTTTGATGATTTTCAATTCGACATTAAAGTTTATTTCATTATAAGGAACACTCACAAGTCTGTGAATTTCTGAATGAAAAGTGGCTAGTTTATAAGAAAATGGGTGCATTAAATTGCATGAATTATGGCATCTGAAAATGTTGGCTTCCGAAATATTTTCAATGTTTATGTAAGGCAAGAAAGTTAATATTTTTGCCTCCGACTTCTAAAGTGAATTTAATATTTTTATCTAATGAATTTAAAAAGTTATGAATGTTCGTTATTTGTCTATCCGTTCCATTAAAAAGGCAAAGAATATCATCTACATATCGGAACCAATAGACTATAAGTTTGGCTTCTGTTTTCTTTCTAAAAAAATTATCTTCTAAATAGTTCATATAAAACTCAGCTAACAACGGTGATAGGCAGTTTCTCATCGCAAGGCCTTCTGTTTGTGTATAAATGTATGTTAAATTGGAAATAATTCTGGTCAAAGCAAACATCCAATATATTGAGTAACTTTTTTGTTACTATTGGGTTGACTCTTCGTGCATTTAAGTTATCTTCGATAATCCTTTTGCATTTAATGACTGCTACATAAGTAAACAAACTTCTGTACTCTATATAAATACATACAAAAAACTTTTTCCGACAAAGAAATAAATATAATTCTCAAAACTACTCACTACTAAAATCTGCGGGCATTAGCATGAGCATCTCCTTTTTGGCAGCAATGGCTTTAAACTTAATGATAAATTTATTTCTTATATAAACACGAAAAATTCATTAACTAAGCGTCAGATCAAGTTCATCCGTGCACTTGAGCGCCTGAAGATGCCGAGGGGCGAAACCCGGGTCGTTAGTGACAAAATCTGTGAGAATGTACATAACTTGAACGATTAATATTAAAAAAAAAAAACAATGTTTATTTCTCTGTTCATCTGCAGCTCGCTCTGCTATTCATTGACTATTAATGAGTCGCTATTCAAAATCTATTTTAGGTATACTTGCTTGAAAGGTTAAACCAATTAAAGATGCTTACCTAAATACGCAAACGCTCAATTGACACAAGACACAGTAAAAAAATAACACACCCTTCAGTACAGTTGCATTGTCCAGATTCAGTAGAACACGTAGCACCGTTATGACAATCGCACTCCTGAGAACAGTCCACTCCATACCTGCCAGGCGCACAATCCAAATCGCATCTCCCTCCCCTGTAGCCTGGTGCGCAAATGCATGAACCTGATATCAATAAAGAATTGTATATATAATATATAAAATAATGCCTAAGGAGTGGATAAAAAATAGTCGTCTTAGAAATAACATGTTACGAGTAATCTTGGGTTGATGTTATGACTAACCTTCCCTCTTAGAGGGGAGGTTCTCTGCATGTAAAACCAAAAGTGAGCAGGTCAACAAATATGTGGTAAAAAGTCTTTATGCAAAGTTCAAATATCAAATTCGAATAATTTATGCTGCACAAGTCTGTTGAATGCCAAATCAGATAAATAAAATTATATATTTATTTAAATATATTTAGTATTTTTAGCGGAAATGGGCGAAGAATGTCCTGATTTAGACAGGTGGCATTAAATGATCGTTACAATTCATTTAGTCAAAGAATGTTCATTTTTTTTGGACAATTTGCAAAAACTGATATAATGGATAATAAATTAAATTTGTATAAATAGTTCTCATCCAGATTTAATGAATTACAAAAATACTTGACTACATAACAGTAGCCTGAAATTAAAGACAGCTCAAAGATTTAATTTTTTTTTTGATTTTGGAAATAAAGTATGATGATTTTCATATAATTCTTCTCAATTATGAAACCGTATCGAAATTGTTTAACCGAAAAAAATCGGATCGGAAAGATTTTTAGACATCACAATCAATCGTGCCTTCGAACAGAAATCAATAAATCGAAAAAAAAAATGCTCTTAATAATATTCTCGATCCCGTGAGATCCATCACGGTAACCAACGATGTTGACTGATGCGCCACAGACCCTACTATAATCAAACAGTTCAGCTAGTATTCAGCCTTGTTCACTCTCTCCGCCGCGTAATCTTGTCTAAATGAGACTATAGGGTTGGGCAACTGATCTTAAACCAGTAAAGTAATACAATAAAAATAAATACCAGTGATTTGATTACACGCAGCTCCATTTAAACAATTACACTGCTTTGCGCATCCGAGACCGTATGATTTCCCATCGCAGGGCCTGTCGCAGTTTTGTCCAATCCAACTGAAATATTTAAAAATATATTATTTATATTAAAGCCAAAATGTATTAAACTCCACGACAATTATACTTATTCGGCCTCATGCCATCGTCAGAACCAACGTTCCCTCGAAGCTGCCGGGCAGCAGTTTGATAGCTCCTCGTTCATTTATTCCGAGTTGGCGCTCATTCCAAGACAGCTACTTTTACAACATTACTGTTACATCTTTACTTAGCCCTTCAAGCGCCGGTCTGTGAGTAATAAAATTAAATAAAAAACTTGACAGCCACTGATTTTTAAATTATTCAACTAAAATTTCACCAAAATAGTTTTTCAAAACAAAAAATCAATGTTTATTTTTATTTATCTGTTCATCTGCAGCTCCCTCTGCTATTTATTGACTATTATTGAGTCTTTATTCAAAATCTATTTCATGTATTCTTGCTTGAAAGGTTTAACCAATTAAAGATGCTTACTTAATTACGCAAACGCGCAATTGACACAAGACACAGTAACAAAATAACACACCCTTCAGTACAGTTGCATTGTCCAGAATCAGTAGAACACGAAGCACCGTTGCGACACTTGCACTCCTGAGAACAGTTCACTCCGTACTTGCCAGGCGCACAATCCAAATCGCATCTCCCTCCCCTGTAGCCTGGTGCGCACATGCATGAACCTTATATTAATAAAGAATTGTTTATATAATAAATAATATAATGCCTAAGGAGTAAGGAGTGAATAAAAAAACAGTTTTCATTAAAAAGACAGGTTACGAGTCATCTTAAGTTGATGTTACGACTAACCTTTTTCTTAGAGGGGGGGTTCTCAACAAGTAAAACCAAAAGTCAGCAGGTCAACAAATATGTGGTAAAAAGTCTTTATGCAAAGTTCAAATATCAAATTCGAATAATTTATGCTGCACAAGTCTGTAGAATGCCAAATCAGATAAATACAATTATATATTTATTTACATATATTTAGTATTTTTAGCGGAAATGGGCGAAGAATGTCCTGATTTAGACAGGTGGCGTTAAATGATCGTTGAAATTCATTTAGTCAAAGAATGTTCATTTTTTTTGACAATTTGTAATAACTGATATAATGCATAATGAATAAAATTTGTATAAATAGTTCTCATCCAGATTTAATGAATTACAAAAATACTTGACTACTTAACAGTTTGGTGGTCAATGACTGGGGGTCCCACGTAGGCATGTCAATGCCAGCTGATGTGCCTACGCTAAAATGGTGGGAAATGCCGCACACCAGCAAGTCCCATCTGCTGGCGTCCCCGTGGCGTCCATCGGGCAATGCAACAATGTTGTAGCTAACAGCAGGGGTCGCAAGGCGAATGTCCGGCGCCTCAAAACTGGGCTACTGGCTAAGGGAAGGAAATTCCCGACAGAAAAAGCAAGGTTGAGCCGACCCTTAGAGCCCTTGTGACCCAGGCCTCGGGAGCGCAGGGTTAATCACCCTGCATACTTTAACCTACAACCGATTAGAACACCGCCGCAAGCGCCTCGGACTCCCGGAATTCAAAATAGACAACCCAGCAGGAACATGGACCGAGAAGATAAAATCCTTTCCAACAAATATATTATGCGCATCGGTACGTACAACGTCCGTACCACGCGCTCTTCTGGAAAGGACCTGCATGCTACCCGCATCTTGCGAAAGTATGGTCTTGACATCCTAGGACTGAGCGAGATACGCTGGAAAGGCGCAGGAAAGAAGCGGTTGGAGGGGTGCACGTTGATCTTTTCTGGCCAGAGCCAATATCATCGCCAGGGGGTGGCAATACTGATGTCTGGGAGAGCGGCCCGTTGCCTTGTGAAATGGGAACCGATCTCTGAGAGATTGATACGTGCCACCTTCAGGGCTAGTGACAGCTCTGTGACTGTCTTTCAGCGCTATGACCCCACTGAGTACGCCGATGAGAAAGCTAAGGACGCCTTCTACGACTCCCTTCACGCAGCAGCTGCAGCAATCCCCTGTAGGGATCGCGTGATAATAATTGGGGATTATAATGCGCGAGTAGGGGCTGATCCGGCTCTCGGGTCCTCAGTGATGGGACGGCATGGTCTGGGCACCGCAAACGATAATGGTGAGAGACTAATCGAATTCGCTGTCATGAATGAGCCCACCATTGGTGGAACTATCTTCCTGCATAGACATCCATAAATACACATGGACCTCTCCTGATGGACGCACGAAGACGCAGATTGACCATCTTCTCTACAGCACGAAACATAGAAATGAACTTCTCGCTTGCATTCTGCCGGTACTGCTTTACGGTTGCGAATCATGACACCTGACGAAGACTCAGAAAAACCGTATACTGAGCTTCGAGAACAGATGCTTGCGTCGGATAATGGGGGTGAGGTGGTTTGATTTTGTGAGGAATTCAGAGATAAGGGAGCGTACAAGACAGCGTCCCGCTACGTCAGTGGTTATGGAGAGACGTTGGAACTAGCTTGGACACGTGCTGCGGATGCCTCCGGAAAGCCTCAATCTTGCCTGCCTTTTTTTTCGACCGGTGGGATTCCGGCGTCCCGGACGTCCGTCGGGTATTATCCATAAGATGTATTCTGCGGAACTGAGGGATGCTGGCATGTCATGGGAGGAAGAAAGAAATTGGCGGGAGACAGGGAAACATGGAGGTGCCTCGTGGCGGCCATATGCTCCACATAGGGAGCGAACATGGCCAAAGAAGAAGACTTTACAGTGGCCTGAAATTAAAGAAAGCTTAAAGATTTTTTTTTTTTTGAATTTGGAAATAAAGTATGATGATTTTTAATAATTCTTTTCAATTATGAAACCGCATCGAAATTGTTTAACAGAAAAAAATCGGAAATGATTTTTAGACATCACAATCAACCATGCCTTCGAACTGAAATCAATAAATCGATTGAAAAATCGATTGATAAAATCTCTTTATAATAGTCTCGAGCCTGTGAGATCCATCACGGAAACCAACGATGTTGACTGATGCGCCACAGACCCTACTATAATCAAACAGTTCAGCTAGTATTCAGCCTTTTTCACTCTGTCCGCCGCGTAGTCATGTCTAAATGAGACAAAGGGTTAGGCAACTGATCTTTAACCAGTAAAGTACTACAATAAAAATAAATACCAGTGATGTGATTGCAGGCAGCTCCATTTAAACAGTTACACAGCTTTGAGCATCCGAGACCGTATGATTTCCCACCGCAGGAATTGTTGCAGTTTTGTCCAATCCAACTGAAATATTTTAAAATATAACATTTATATTAAGGCCAAAATGTATTAAGCTCCACGACAATTATACTAATTCGGCTTCATGCCATCGTCAGAACCAACGTTCCCTCGAAGCTGCCGGGCAGCAGTTTGAAAGCCCCTTGCACACTCATTCCGAGTTGGCCCTCATTCCAAGACAGCTACTTTTACTACATTACTGCTACATCTTTACTTAGCCCTTCAAGCGCTGGTCTGTGAGTAATACAATTAAATAAAAAACTTGACAGCCACTGATTTTTAAATTATTCAACTAAAATTTCACCAAAATAGTTTTTCAAAACAAAAAATCAATGTTTATTTTTATTTATCTGTTCATCTGCAGCTCGCCTTGCTATTCATTTACTAATATTGAGTCGCTATTCCAAATCTATTTCAGATATACTTGCTTGAATGGTTAAAACAATTAAAGATGCTTACCTTATTACGCAAACGCTCAATTCACACAAGACACAGTGATAAAATAACACACCCTTTAGTACAGTTGCAGTGCCCAGAATCAGTAGAACACGTAGCACCGTTACGACAATCGCACTTTTGAGAACAGTCCACTCCGTACCTGCCAGGCGCACAATCTAAATCGCATCTCCCTCCCCTGTAGCCTGGTGCGCAAATACATGAACCTGATATGAATAAAGAATTGTATATGTAATAAATAATATAATGCCTAAGGAGTAAGGAGTGAATAAAAAAACATTTTTCATTGAAAAGACAGGTTACGAGTCATCTTAAGTTGATGTACTTTATCGATGAAGGAAATTGGAAGAAGCTTGACGCTGGCACGTCCTGGTACTTGAAACTCCATAAATTTGATATCCAAAAAAAAAACAAAATGACTAACCTCCCTCTTAGAGGGGAGGTTCTCAACAAGTAAAACCAAAAGTCAGCAGGTCAACAAATGTGTGGTAAAAAGTCCTTATGCTAAGTTCATATATCAAATTCGAGCAATTTATGCTGCACAAGTCTGTTGAATCAGATAAATAAAATTATATATTTATTTATATATATTTAGTATTTCTAGCGGAAATGGGCGAAGAATGTCCTGATTTAGATAAGTGGCATTAAATGATCGTTAAAATTCATTGAGTCATAGAATGCTCATGGATATTGAATAAAATTTGTATAAATAGTTCTCATCCAGAATTAATGAATTACAAAAATACTAGACTACTTAACTGTGGCCTGAAATTAAAGACAGCTTAACACACTCAATGCGGACTTTAGTGGAGTATGCTTGTAGCATGCTGATTTAGTAATAATAATAATAATCTCGTTTGCAAATATCAGGACTGCGTACCGGTCTCCGGATAATTTATGGTACTTAGGAATAACCGTCGCCTGCATAAAGGAGCGTTTACAATGCATGTTTCCAAGATTTTTTTAAATAAATTAATTGCATGTTAGCTTTTTGATTTATATAATATTGTATACATAAATACATAGAAAACAATAGATACATTTATCAATATTAAAAAATAGCATACAATTACTTTCAATTTCGTGAGTAAAATTACATGTAAATTGAATATAACATAATAGTAAAAAATAGTTTAAAAAATAACTTGCACTAAGCAATATTATTGTATTAAGCAATACTTAGTATTTGTTGGTGATACAACCAAAAGCATGGATACAGGCTCATTTGGATATTCCGGACAAAAAAAGAGAGGCTATTTTTCTCTCCTTTTTTCATTCCAACAATATTTACACCGTCTTCTTTTGGTTTTTCTATCTGGATATGTTTTGCAAAAAATAGGAAGATGGATTTTTTTAATTTTTTGTTTTGGAAGGGGGCCTACTAATTTTTCAATAACTTGTAGCCTGTATATAATGATATTTTAGTTGAATTTTGAAAATTGTACATATAATAAGAATTTAGTTGTTTGAAATAAATAAATCCCTATTTTTTATAACATCTTCATGTTTTTTTCTACATGGGAAGTATATTTGATTATCGTAGCCATGCCAAGTATGCATGTGACCATCGTAGCCACTCTAGCCATAAAATTTCTGACGAAATCGTCAGAACGTCTCAGCGGTCTTTCCATTTAGTTGGACATATTCCTTCTGGGGTATATTTTACCACGGACTCACTTCTTTAAAAAAAAATATTTGTAGCTTTTTATGTATAAAATTCTAGACAGAACACTTCAATACTCCAAGAATCTTAAAGAATGTAATAAGAAGAACAGTAAATAATGCAAATTAAAATTTGAAACTTATTGTATTAAACGTATTCTACGCGAAAGTGTAAGCCAACCTTTATGTGAAAAAACACGACTTCTGCAAGCTCGCACTACCGATTCGATATTATTATTATTTGTTTGTTGCAAAACAATGAAATAATAATAATATCACTCCAAAGCAAATTGCACCCGTGCTTGAAGAAATCGACCGACACGCTAGGCGTGTCGTTAGCACCCAAAGAGTTAAAGATTTTTTTTTTTAATTTTGTAAATAAAGTATGATGATTGTTATATAATTCTTCTCAATTATGAAACCGTATCGAAATTGTTTAAGCGAAAAAAATCGGAAATGATTTTTAGACATCACAATCAACAATGCCTTCGAACAGAAATCAATTAATCGATTGAAAAAATGCTCTTCATAATAGTCTCGAAACCGTGAGATCCATCACGAAAACCAACGATGTTGACTGATGCGCCACAGACCCTACCATAATCAAACAGTTCAGCTAGTATTCAGCCTTGTTCACTCGGTCCACCGCGTAGTCTTGTCTAATGGGACTATGGGGTTGGGCAACTGATCTAAAACCAGTAAAGTAATACAATAAAAATAAATACCAGTGATTTGATTGCAGGTAGCTCCATTTAAACAATGACACTGCTTCGCGCATCCGAGACCGTATGATTTTCCATCGCAGGGCCTGTCGCAGTTTTGTCCAATCCAACTGAAATATTTTAAAAATATAACATTTATATTAAAGCCAAAATGTATTAAATTCCACGAGAATTATACTAATTCGGTTTCATGCCATCGTCAGATCCAACGTTCCCTCGAAGCTGCCGGGCATCAGTTTGAAAGCCCCTTGCACACTCATTCCGAGTTGGCGCTCATTCCATGACGGCTACTTTTACTACATTACTGCTACATCTTTACTTAGCCCTTCATGCGCCGGTCTGTGAGTAATAAAATTAAATAAAAAACTGGGAGAAATTCAGTTACTGCCTCCTCCTCGACCAGACCCTTACAATTACAATACTAAAGCTCATAGAATTCAAGCGCGCATTGTGGCAATATAAGCTGCAATGAAAGTTTGGCAGGCTTTGGCAGGCTTGATGGGAGAAATCATCTTCTAATAGAAGGCAAACTTTTAACTTCTTTCCGAAGGTTAAATGGCAAATTGAGATAACCAAAGTCCTGACCCCTAATTTCTGGACCAGCCAATTCATAACTGGCCACGGTTACTTTGCTGCCAAGCTCTTCCAGCTTGGCCGGTTAGTAAATAGTCCTAAATGTAAATGCGGATATATGATTTAGGATGCTGATCACATTCTCTGGGAATGTCCAGATTTAAATAACGAACGGAAAAAATTCTCAAGACGATACGACTATCTGTCGGATCTGTCGGCACCGTCGGTCATGCCGACGTGGTTGCATCTAAGGCAAATTATATGGCATTTAAAGAATTCTCCGGGTCTGTTGGAAAAGGAGTTGAGTTAAATAGATAAAATCTAATATTTTCAACTGTACATAATTATTAATTAATTTTTAATTTCTGCACACTGTAGTGCAAACAACCAAGTCTTGATGAATTTCTTTTCGGGACATTTCGGGCAAAATTTTGAACACGACTAACGTTGTTAATCTACGGAATACACCCTATACGGAGAATGTGAAGCCGTAGCGGGTAGTGGTAGGTACAACGTTGAGTACCCTAGAGAATTAAAAAAAAAAAAACCTGACAGCCACTGATTTTTAAATTATTCAACTAGAATTTCAGCAAACTAGTTTTTCAAGACAAAAAATCAATGTTTTTTTATTTATCTGTTCATCTGCAGCTCCCTCTGCTATTCATTGACTATTATTGAGTCACTATTCAAAATCTATTTCATGTATTCTTGCTTGAAAGGTTAAACCAATTAAAGATGCTTACCTAATTACGCAAACGCTCAATTGACACAAGACACAGTAACAAAATAACACACCCTTCAGTACAGTTGCATTGTCCAGAATCAGTAGAACACGAAGCACCGTTGCAACACTTGCATTCCTGAGAACAGTTCACTCCGTACTTGCCAGGCGCACAATCCAAATCGCATCTCGCCCCCCTGTAGCCTGGGGCGCAAATGCATGAACCTGATATTAACAAAGAATTGTATATATAATAAATTATATAATGCATATGGAGTAAGGAGTGAATAAAAATACAGTTTTCATTGAAAAGAAAGGTTACGAGTCATGCAGGTGAACAAATGTGTGGTAAAAAGTCTTTATGCAAAGTTCAAATATCAAATTCGAGAAATTTATGCTGCACAAGTCTGTTAAACGTCAAATCAGATAAATAAAATTATGTATTTATTTACATATAAATACTAAGTATTTTAAGCGGAAATGGGCGAAGAATGTCCTTATTTAGATAGGTGGCATTAAATGATGTGAAATTCATTTAGTCAAATAATCTTCATTTTTTTTTGACAATTTGTAATAACTGATATAATGCATGATGAATAAAATTTGTATAAATAGTTCTCATCCAGATTTAATGAATTACAAAAATACTTGACTACTTAACTATGGCCTGAAAGTAAAAAAGCTTAAAGATTTTTTTTTTCTTTTGATTTAGGAAATCAAGTATGATGATTTTTATATAATTCTTTTCAATTATGAAACCGTATCAAAATTGTTTAACTGAAAAAAAACGGAAAAGATTTTTAGACATCACAATCATTAGAAAAAACACAATATTCCTTTGTACTTCATTCCACTTTATTTAATATGTCAGGACCGGTTTCGCTCATTACGAGCATCGTCAACATCACAATCAACCGTGCCTTCGAACAGAAATCAATTAATCGATTGAAAAAATGCTCTTCATAATAGTCTCGAGCCCGTGAGATCCATCACGGAAACCAACGATGTTGACTGATGCGCCACAGACCCTACTATAATCAAACAGTTCAGCTAGTATTCAGCCTTGTTCACTCTGTCCGCCGCGTAGTCTTGTCTAAATGAGACTATAGTGTTGGGCAACTTATCTTAAACCAGTAAAGTAATACAATAAAAATAAATACCAGTGATTTTATTGCAAGCAGCTCCATTTAAACAATTACACTGCTTTGCGCACCCGAGACCGTATGATTTCCCATCGCAGGGCCTGTCGCAGTTTTGTCCAATCCAACTGTAATATTTAAAAATATATTATTTATATTAAAGCCAAAATGTATTAAACTCCACGACAATTATCATCAGCGCTCATTCCAAGACGGCTACTTTTACTAAATTACTGCTACAGCTTTATTAAGCCCTTCAAGCGCCGGTGTGTGAGTAATAAAATTTAGTAAAAAACTTGACAGCCACTGATATTTAAATTATTCAACTAGAATTTCACCAAAATAGTTTTTCAAAACAAAAAATCATTTTTTTAAATTATTTATCTGTTCATCTGCAGCTCGCTCTGCTACTCATTGACTACAAAGCTGTAAGCCCGTTGACCTCAACGGGAGGATTTTTGTTGCATTTTTAAGTAGTCAGAAAAGTTACTGGCGTGAAAAATAAATTACTAACCTATTTATTGAATAATCCAGAAATTCTAAAAAAAAAGGAATATATTTCGGTTCATATATCGACAGCCCTGCCCTGCAGTATTTAAATTGAATATAATATTTTTTTAGAATAATTGAAATGTTTAAGTTTGCTAACAATTATTTTTCCTATTAGCAGAAAAAGACCTCGTAAATTATCTAAATTTTGGAATAATGTTTAAGTTTGCTAACAATTATTTTTCCTATTAGCAGAAATTTTGTAAATTATTTAATTTTTGGAATAATGTTTAAGTTTGCTAACAACTATTTTTCGTAGTAGCAGAAATTTCGTAAATTATTGAATTTTTGGTATAATTTTTAAGTTTGCTAACAACCATTTTTCGTAGTAGAAAAAATGGACCTCGTAAATTATTTAATTTTTGGAATAATGTTTAAGTTTGCTAACAACTATTTTTCGTAGTAGCAGAAATTTCTTAAATTATTTAATTTTTGGAATAATGTTTAAGTTTGCTTACAACTATTTTTCGGAGTAGCAGAAACTTCGTAAATTATTGAATTTTTGGAATAATGTTTAAGTTTGCTAACAACCATTTTTCTTAGAAGCAGAAATTTCGTACATTATTTTATTTTTGGTATAATTTTTAAGTTTGCTAACAATTATTTTTCCTATTAGCAGAAATAGACCTCGTAAATTATTTAATTTTTGGAATAATGTTTAGGTTTGCTAACAACCATTTTTCATAGTAGCAAAAATAGTCCTTGTAAATTACTTAATTTTTGGAATAATGTTTAAGTTTGCTAACAAATATTTTTCGTAGTGGCAGAAATTTCGTAAATTATTTAATTTTTGGAATAATGTTTAAGTTTGCTAACAATCATTTTTCGGAGTAGCAGAAATTTCGTAAATTATTGAATTTTTGGAATAATGTTTAGGTTTGCTAACAATTATTATTAATTTTCCTAACCTTTTTTCGCAGTAGCAGAAATTTTGTAAATTATTTAATTTTTGGAATAATGTTTAAGTTTGCTAACAACCATTTTTCATAGTAGCAAAAATAGTCCTTGTAAATTACTTAATTTTTGAAATAATGTTTAAGTTTGCTAACAATCCATTTTTCTTAGAAGCAGAAATTTCGTAAATTATTTTATTTTTGGAATAATTTTTAAGTTTGCTAACAAGCATAGCAGAATATTCGTAAATTATTTAATTTTTGGAATAATGTTTAGGTTTGCTAACAACCATTTTTCATAGTAGCAAAAATAGTCCTTGTAAATTACTTAATTTTTGGAATAATGTTTAAGTTTGCTAACAATTATTTTTCCTATTAGCAGAAATAGACCTCGTAAATTCTTTAATTTTTGGAATAATGTTTAACTGTCTCGGCTCGGAGACTAGAAAAATACTAGAGAACGTAATACGGAGTCTAGAGAAATCGGGGACAATTTACAGACGGACGGACGGACATTATCGACTATTAATATACAGATTATTGAGTCGCTATTCAAAATCTATTTCAGGTATATGTATATGCTAAAAGGTTAAACCAATTAAAGATGCTTACCTAATTAAGCAATCGCTCAATTGACACAAGACACAGTAACAAAATAACACACCCTTCAGTACAGTTGCATTGTCCAGAATCAGTAGAACAAGAAGCACCGTTGCGACACTTGCACTCCTGAGAACAGTTCACTCCGTACTTGCCAGGCGCACAATCCAAATCGCATCTCCCTCCCCTGTAGCCTGGTGCGCAAATGCATGAACCTGATATTAATAAAGAATTGTATATATAAAAAAACAATATAATGCCTAAGGAGTAAGGAGTGAATAAAAAAATAGTTATCATTGAAATGACATGTTACGAGTCATCTTAAGTTGATGTTATGACTAACCTCTCTCTTAGAGGAGAGGTTCTCAACAAGTAAATCCAAAAGTCAGCAGGTCAACAAATGTGTGGTAAAAAATCATTATGCAAAGTTCAAACATCAAATTCGAGCAATTTATGCTGCACAAGTCTGTTGTATGCGAAATCAGATAAATAAAATTTTATATTTATTTACATATATTTAGCATTTTTAGCGGAAATGGGCGAATAATGTCCTGATTTAGACAGGTGGCATTAAATGGTTGTTGAAATTCATTTAGTCAAAGAATGTTCATTTTTTTTGGACAATTTGCAAAAACTGATATAATGGAAAATAAATTAAATTTGTATAAATAGTTCTCATCCAGATTTAATGAATTACAAAAATACTTGACTACTTAACTATGGCCTGAAATTAAAGACAGCTCAAAGTTTTTTTTTTTTTTTGATTTTGGAAATAAAGTATGATGATTTTCATATAATTCTTCTCAATTATGAAACCGTATCGAAATTGTTTAACCGAAAAAAATCGGAAAAGATTTTTAGACATCACAATCAATCGTGCCTTCGAACAGAAATCAATAAATCGAAAAAAAAATGCTCTTTATAATATTCTCGATCCCGTGAGATCCATCATCGTAACCAACGATGTTGACTGATGCGCCACAGATCCTACTATAATCAAACAGTTCAGCTAGTATTCAGCCTTTTTCACTCTGTCCGCCGCGTAATCTTGTCTAAATGAGACTATAGGGATGGGCAACTGATCTTAAACCAGTAAAGTAATACAATAAAAATAAATACCAGTGATTTTATTGCACGCAGCTCCATTTAAACAATTACACTGCTTTGCGCATCCGAGACCGTATGATTTCCCATCGCAGGGCCTGTCGCAGTTTTGTCCAATCCAACTGAAATATTTAAAAATATATTATTTATATTAAAGCCAAAATGTATTAAACTCCACGACAATTATACTTATTCGGCCTCATGCCATCGTCAGAAACAACGTTCCCTCGAAGCTGCCGGGCAGCAGTTTGAAAGCTCCTCGTTCATTTATTCCGAGTTGGCGCTCATTCCAAGACAGCTACTTTTACTACATTACTGTTACATCTTTACTTAGCCCTTCAAGCGCCGGTCTGTGAGTAATAAAATTAAATAAAAAACTTGACAGCCACTGATTTTTAAATTATTCAACTAGAATTTCACCAAAATAGTTTTTCAAAACAAAAAATCAATGTTTATTTTTATTTATCTGTTCATCTGCAGCTCCCTCTGCTATTTATTGACTATTATTGAGTCTTTATTCAAAATCTATTTCATGTATTCTTGCTTGAAAGGTTTAACCAATTAAAGATGCTTACCTAATTACAGCAAACGCGCAATTGACACAAGACACAGTAACAAAATAACACACCCTTCAGTACAGTTGCATTGTCCAGAATCAGTAGAACACGATAGCACCGTTATGACAATCGCACTCCTGAGAACAGTCCACTCCATACCTGCCAAGCGGACAATCCAATTCACATCTCTCGCTCCTGTAGCCTGGTGCGCAAATGCATGAACCTGATATCAATAAAGAATTGTATATATAATAAATAATATAATGCCTAAGGAGTAAGGAGTGAATAAAAAAACAGTTTTCATTGCAAAGACAGGTTACGGGTCATCTTAAGTTGATGTACTTTATCGATGAAGGAGACTTTAACAACCTTGACGCTGGCACGTCCTGGTACTTAATAAATTTGATATCAAAAAAAAAACAAATGACTAACCTCCCTCTTAGAGGGGTGGTTCTCAACAAGTAAAACCAAAAGTCAGCAGGTCAACAAATGTGTGGTAAAAAGTCTTTATGCAAAGTTCAAATATGAAAATCGAGCAATTTATGCTGCACAAATCTGTTGAATGTCAAATCAGAATAATAAAATTACATATTTAGTATTTTTAGCGGAAATGGGCGAAGAATGTCCTGATGTAGATAAGTGGCATTAAATGATCGTTCAAATTAATTTAGTCATAGAATGTTCATGTTTTTTTGGACAATTTGCAAAAACTGATATAATGGATAATGAATTAAATTTGTATAAATAGTTCTCATCCAGATTTAATGAATTACAAAAATACTTGACTACTTAACAGTAGCCTGAAATTAAAGACAGCCCAAAGATTATTTTTTTTTGGTTTTGGAAATCAAGTATGATGATTTTTAAAAAATCCTTCTCAATTATGAAACCGTATCAAAATTGTTTAACTGAAAAAAATCGGAAATGATTTTTAGACGTCACAACCAACCATGCCTTCGGACAGAAATCAATTAATCGATTAAAAAAATACTCTTCATAATAGTCTCGAGCCCGTGGGATCCATCACGGAAACCAACGATGTTGACTGATGCGCCACAGACCCTACTATAATCAAACAGTTCAGCTTATTTTCAGCCTAGTTCACTCCGTCCGCCGCGTAGTCTTATCTAAATGAAACTTGGGCAACTGATCTAAAACCAGTAAAGTAATACGATAAAAATAAATACCATTGATATGATTGCATGCAGCTCCATTTAAACAGTTACACTGCTTTGCGCATCCGAGACCGTATGATTTCCCATCGCAGGAACTGTTGCAGTTTTGTCCAATCCAACTGAATTATTTAAAAATATTATATTTGTATTAAGGCCAAAATGTATTAAATTCCACGAGAATTATACTAATTCGGCTTAATGCCATCGTCAGAACCAACGTTCCCTCGAAGCCGCCGGGCATCAGTTTGATAGCCCCTTGCACACTCATTCGAGTTGGCGCTCATTCCAAGACAGCTACTTTTACTACATTACTGCTACATCTTTACTTAGCCCTTCAAGCACCGGTCTGTGAGTAGTAAAATTAAATTAAAAACTTGACAGCTACTGATTTCAAAATTATTCAACTAAAATTTCACTAAAATTGTTTTTCATGACAAAAAATGAATGTTTATTTTTATTTATATGTTCATCTGCAGCTCGCTCTGCTATTCATTTACTTTTATTCTCTCAAGTAATCTATTTCATGTATATTTGCTTGAAAGGTTAAACCAATTAAAGATGCTAACCTAATTATGCAAACGCTCAATTGACACAAGACACAGTAACAAAATAACATACCCTTCAGTACAGTTGCATTGTCCTGAATCAGTTGAACAGATAGCACCGTTATGACAATCGCACTTCTGAGAACAGTCCGCTCCGTAGCTGCCAGGTGGACAATCCAATTCCCATTTCTCTTCCTTGTAGCCTGGTGCGGAAATGCAAGAACCTGTTATCAATAAAGGATTGTTTATATAATCAGTGGCGGATCGTGACCTAAAATTTTTGGTGGGCTTAAGAAAAATTTAGCATTGTTCTACTATATAATATATAATAAAATCAAAGCTTATGTTAGTAAGAAATAAAAGAATGGTTAAAACTGGATCTCAAATTCGTCTCCTTCAAAGTGAACTACCGTGTACAAATAGCCGTACGGAACTGTTATACAAGACAAAAAGATTGGTACCAGTGATTTTGTCTGTATGGGCCTGTTTGAATCAACCCGCTGACATAATGACTGCAGGCTGTTTACCGAGGCGTAGTCGTGTATGATAAGATGACGTTTCCGTAAAGCCAATGTGAATAAAAAACATAGTTTTCTTATCGTGCTTGATTGCAGCCCAGTGTAAACAGAGAGTTGCGAAAAATCATTTGTCTCCTCGGACTAATTTCAAAAAAGTCCGAGCCTATATTATTATTAATAATACGTAGGTATCGCCAGACTGAAGTCACGTTGCCTATTCTGTATGAAGCATATATAGGGCTAGCCCTTTTTTTATGCAGGCTCGGTGTAAAATTGTAATACAAAACACAATCGAGAATATCTCTCGCGGCTCGGAGACTAGAAAAATACTTCTCGGCCGATGGAGGTCTTTTAGGGATCCCAGTGGTTTCCTCATTATTGGCCTTATTCTTATGAATTTAAAAAAAAAAATAGTCTAAGGGCTTTAAAATATCTCTCTGCATCATTCCTCATACATTTTTTAAAAAAAATCCGTGTTTTTTTAATAAATAATCATATTTTAAGTTGCGCGTAAAATATACGTGGTTTCGGTGCAAATGTCAATGCGCGACTGGCACGCTTGCTTGGCGGCGTTCAGTTTATAATCTTACGAACGATCGCTGATAAGCGGGCGCTTATCTCTTATCTTATCGTATTTATATAAACTACAAAAGGTCCAAAAAACTATGATATAAGAATACCTTAATTATAAACATTGTATCACCCATATTAAAATAGATATTTAAGAAAATGTGGGTATTGGGGTCGCATTTCTTGAGCTTAGAACCGGAAAAGATATTGTTGTAGGTAGACATAGCATTGTCCTCTATTGACAGAGGCAAATCACAACAAAGATATTGTATAAATTTGGGAAAGGTTAGTTTCGTTTAGAAATGAATTTATTTGCTTAGTGGCCGAATTGCTGTTCATTTTTATTCAGCAATATAAAGTTTTTTTTCTGCCCATATTAGGTGAAAATGCAGGACGGGCAAAGCCCACCTAGCCTTGAACGTAGAACCGCCATTTTATATAATAAAACATATAATGCCATAGGAGTGAATACAAAAATAGTTGTCATTGAAAAGACAGGTTACGAGTCTTCTTAAGCTGATGTTATGACTAACCTCCTTCTTAAAGGAGAGGTTCTCAGCAAGTTAAACCAAAAGTGAGCAGGTCATATCATATCATATGACCTATGCAGCATATCATATTCGAGCAATTTATACTCCACAAGTCTGTTGAATGCCAAATCAGATAAATAAAATTATATATTTATTTACTTCTTTATTTTCAATTATTATATATTTCTATTTAGATAACTATTTTAAGCGGAACTGGGCAAAGAATATCCTGATTTAGATAGGTGGCATAAAGATTTTTTTTTTCTATTTTGGATTTTGTTCTTCTCAATTATGAAACCGTATCGAAATTTTTCAACTGAAAAAAAATCTGAAATGATTTTTCGACATCGCAATCACCCATGCCTTCGAGCAGAAATCAATAAATTGATTGAAAAAATGCTCTTCATTGAGCCCGTAAGATCTATCACGGAAACCAACGATGTTGTCTGTTGCGCGACATGACCTACTTTAATCAAACAGTTCAACCAGTATTCAGCCTAGTTCACTCTCTCCAGCGTGTAGTCTTGTCTAAATGAGACTAAAGTGTTGGGCAACTGATCTAAAACCAGTAAAATAATACAACAAAAATAATAACCAGTGGTTTGATTGCAGGCACCTTCATTTAAACAGTAACACTGCTTTGCGCATCCGAGACCGTATGATTTCCCATCGCAGGAACTGTTGCAGTTTTGTCCAATCCAACTGAAATATTAAAAATGTAACATTTGTATTAAGGTCAAACGTTATAAAGGTGGAAATGTATTAAGTTCCACGAGAAATATACTAATTCGGCTTCATGCCATCGTCAGAACCAACGTTCCCTCGAAGCTGCCAGGCAGCAGTTTGAAAGCCCCTTGCACACTCATTCCGAGTTGGCCCTCATTCCAAGACAGCTACTTTTACTACATTACTGCTACATCTTTACTTAGCCCTTCAAGCGCCGGTCTGTGAGTAAAACATTTTAATAAAAAAACTTGACAGCCACTGATTTCAAAATTATTCAACTAGAATTTTACCAAAATTGTTTTTCGAACCAGCAATTTAATGATTATTTTGATTTATCTTTTCATCTGCAGCTCGCTCTGCTATTCATTGACTATTATTGAGTCGCTATTCAAAATCTATTTCAGGTATACTTGCTTGAAAGGTTAAACCAATTAAAGATGCTTACCTAATTACGCAAACGCTCAATTGAAACAAGACACATTGGCAAAATAACACACCCTTCAGTACAGTTGCATTGTCCAGATTCAGTAGAACACTTGGCACCGTTATGACAATCGCACTCCTGAGAACAGTTCACTCCGTACCGTCCAGATGGACAATCCAATTCGCATCTCGCCCCCTGTAGCCTGGTGCGCAACTGCATAAACCTGATATCAATAAAGGATTGTATATATAATAAATAATATGATGACTAAGGAATGAATAAAAAACATGCTACGAGTCATCTTGAGTTGATGATATGAATAACCTTCTATCTAAGAGGGGAGGTTCTTAGCAAGTTAAATAAAAGTGAGCAGGTCAATAAATGTGTGGCAAAAAGTCGTTATGAAAAGTTCAAATATCATATTTGAGCAATTTATGCTGCACAAGACTGTTGAATAAAACTATATACTTAATATCTTCCATCTATATATTAATCTATATATATAAAACAAAGTGGGTTTATTTACACTACGTATATCTAGAGAATTGCTGCACGGATTTCAATGATCTTTGATTTATTTAATTTGTCTCCGCCTAGAATAGCAGAATAAGCATTAAAATATCGGAAAAATATCACGAAAAAGAAATTACGAAGAAAATTAATGTCCCCATACATTTTGTTTTGATATTTGAACTTCGGCCAATGGAACGCAGACACGCGGCATTGTATGCTGTTTCCATTATATCCACGAGATGGCTCTGATTGTAACTTTGACACTTGACTGCTTGCTATGTGGGAGCGATTTTGAGTTTTCATCGATTTTCATTAAGTTTTAATTACGATAAATCATTCTGGTGTGAAAATCTATTCATCCAATTATGGTCAAACACGAGATTCGTGTCTAATAGCGGGAACAGTGTATTTAGATTGGTTTATAATGTGGCGCGAATGAGATGCAGCCAATGTTGGTTGATTGGCTATTCTACCGGCGACGTATATTTTCAACCCGCGTCATATGCATGAATATGCGCAAGATGCAATGACATTCATCACCTTTACGTGCAATCCGACATGGATAGAAATTGTTCAACTGCTGTTCCCCGGACAAACATCAAGTAATCGGCAAGACATCACCGCACGTGTATTCAAACAAAAAATCCGGTCGCTGATTGATGATGAACTACATTGTTAAGCATCGTATCTTTGGGGATACTCAATGCTGGATGTATTCGATTGATTGGCAAAAACGAAGCTTGCCGTTTCCACGAATGTTGTTGCTCTATTCTGAGATGCAGGGTTGTAGAGTCGGAGTCGAGGAGTTGCGTTATTTAGGTCGGAGTCGGAGTCGTGAAAAATGAGCGGCTCGATTTTTTTTTAAATATATTTAATTATGAGTATTCAAACAAAAGAATACAAAGTGTTGATATTGCATGCTTGGCTGACTTAAAATGATCTGAAGATATTACATATATATATATGTAAAAATGAAATTGTTGCAAAATTTCCTCGGAGTTGGAGTCGTCTTCTTTTACACGACTCCACACTGTGGAGTTCACAGCCCTGCTGAGATGGCACGTTATTACACTTGGAACGCTTCATCGAAAAAAAATCAACGTCGAAAGCAAGGCAATACGGTTCCTGATCATCCGGATGTGCGTTTTACTGATGCTCTTGGTCGCATTAACACAGTTCATCTGACGAATGACGAATGCTTCTACTTGCGGTTGTTGCTGGTGAATGTTCGTGGACCGGCATCATTTAAATCTCTTCAAACTGTCAATGGCATAGTGTGCCCAACATTTTGTGCTGCATGTCAATATCTCATTTGCTTGAAAACTATACTCTTTGGGACATGACAATCGCTAAAGCAATTGTTTTTGAATCTCCAAGTCAGATACGCACATTATTTGCTATCATTATTTCAACATGCTTCCCATCGAATCCACGCGAACTGTGGACAAGTACAAGGATGACATGTCCGAATACATTTTACATCGAATTCGTGTCAGTTCAAGGAATTCCGATCTCGAGATGAATGAAGAGATACATAACCAGGCTTTGCTTTTGATCGATGACAGGTCTTGCCTTATATGCAGCAGTTTGTTAGTCATGTTAGGAATGCCAACGCAAAATCGTGGAATGAACGACGCTTTCAATCGAGAATCGGAACGTGAACGTAAATATGATCGAAATGCATTGAAGCAATCAGTTTGAACGAATGTACCACTGTTGAACCCTCAACAGAAGGAAATGTACGATACGTTAATATAGGCAATTGATGATGGAAATGGTGGCTTATTTTTCCTCGATGCGCCCGGTGGAGCTGGGAGGACATTCCTCATGACATTGATTATGGCCACTGTTCGTGCGAGATATAAAATTTCTGTAGCAGTTTCTTTCTCTGGAATAGCGGCCACATAGACAGAAGGATTCCGAACGGCTTATTCAGCGTTGAAATTGCCGTTAAACCTCCAAACCACTGAAAAACCGACATGCAAGATTACGAAACACTCAGCAATGGCCAAATTTTTGGTAGCAAATACAATCATCACCTGGGATGAATGGACAATGGCGCACAAATGCGCATTGGAAGCACTCAATCAAACTATGAAAGATCTGTGCAATGACTCAAGATATTTTGGAGGCACAATGATTCTACTATCTGGCAATTTCCACCAAACACTACCAGTCATTCCAAGATCGACCGCTGCCGATGAAATAAACGCTTGCCTCAAATCATTGACTCTGGCGCTATGTGAAGAAACTTCAGCTGACGACAAACATGCGAGTTGCATTGCTAAACGATCCATCTGCCGAAGATTTCTCCAAGCAATTGCTGACTACCGTCAGTAACGACCGTGTTCCTGTTGAGGAATCGAACGGATTGATTTCGTTTCTGCCAAATTTTAGCAATGTCATCTCTACGAAAGACGGCTTCATCAACAAAATGTTTCCAAACATCTAATCACAAAAATCACAATTGGTTGAGTGAACGAGCAATTCTTACGGCGAACAAAGATGTGGATCATTTAAACTTCACAATTCAAAATCAAATCGTCGGTCCACTACATTCCTTCAAATCTATCGCCCATGTAACAAACGAAGACGAAGCAACCAACTATCCAACTGATTTTTTAAGCTCATTGGCCTGGCTTGCCACCGCACAATTTATAACTAAAGGTTGGCTCGGTAGTCATCATGTTTCAAGTTATCAAGTTAACACTTATTGATTCTGAGGCGGTACGAAGTTCGTTGGGTCAGCTAGTAGTCAATAAAATAATCACTATGTTCGTACTAATGTCTTCGGGTACATATTACTTCTTCTACGAAATATATTTGTTGGCGTACTTGAAAATTAGTTGAATAAAATATATATTGTATATATTTTATATAAAAAAGGTCTATTTATGATGTATATATAATAGAGGTCTATTTCTGCTCCTACGAAAAATGATTGTAAACAAACTGGAACATTATTCTAAGTATAAAATAATTTACAATTTAAATACTGCAGGGCTGTCGATATATGCCCCGAGGTATATTTCTGCTTCTACAAAAAATGGTTGTTAGCAATCTTAAACAGTATTCCAAAAATTAAATAATTTACAATTTAAATACAGTCAGTTCGAGTGCATTCGCGCACTGAGTAACACCGGAAGATGCCGAGAGGCAAAACCTTGGTCGTGTTCGACCAAGATTTTTGTGGAAACGTACATTATGAAAATAATTCTAATTTAACGTTAAATTTCTATCAAGCATCTTCAGTCGAAATTTTAAATTATATTTCTTTTACTTTTAGAATTTATGGCTTATTAAATAAATAGGTTTGTAATTTATTTTTCACGCCTGTAAATTTTCTGACTACTTAAAAATGCAACCAAAATCCCCCCCGTTGAGGTCGATGGGCTAACAGCTAGTCTATATATGAATAGCCGATAATGTTGGTTGTCTGAATGGCTGGCTGAATGACTGGCTGAATGAATGTTCGGTGGCTGATTGAATGCAGGTCTGGGATTTCGATTTTTTTTTCTTTTTCCGATTTTCATTAGTATTCATGAACATGATAACATCTAGAAAGAAAGTAAAAATTTAATACTGCAGGGCTGTCGATATATGTTCCAGGATCTTCTCCTTCTTTTTCGCAATATTTGTTTGCATACATGAAACATTTGAATTATTCTAAAAAATATTGAAACATAAAATATAAACACTGCAGGGCTGGGTCAGGGGTCATTTTCTTCTTCTCCGAAATATATTTGTTTGCATACTTGAGACATTTAAACTATTCTAAAAATTATTAAAATATAATAATATGCAACAAAAATCTCTCCTGTTGAGGGCAACGGGCTTACAGCTAGTATTTCTTTTTATTATATATTTATATTTTGACAAAGAATTTTTAGCGGAAATGGGCGAAGAATGTACTTATTTAAATATGTGGCATTTAGTGATAGTTGAAATTCATTTAGTCATAAAATGTTCATTTTTTTAGACAATTTGTAATAACTAATACAATGGATAATGTTTATAAATTTGTATAAATAGTCCTCATCCAGATTCAATGAATTGCTTAAATACTTGACTTCTTAACTATGGCTTGACATTAAAGACAGCTTAAATATATATTTTTTAATTTTATTTTGGACATTTAGTATAACTAGATGTAAGCCCGTTGACCTCAACTGGGGGATTTTTGTTGCATTTTTAAATAATCAGAAAATTTACTGACGTGAAAAATAAATTGCAAACCTATTAATTGAATAAGTCAGAAAATCTAAACGTAATTTATTCTCTAAATGGAGTTTTAGGAACACACCCAATTCTCTAAAAGAACTTAAATACTACGGGACTGCAAACCAAAATAATCAAATAGTGGATAAAATAAAATATATATTCATAAAAGTCATAATTGAGCTGCCCTGCTGAGCTGCTATATCCAATATGGACAGCCCTGCAGTATTAATATACTTATACTTGTATAATTATACTTGTACATTTTCGTGCTATTAATCATATAGATACTTCGATATTTATAATCATTTAATGTCAAAATATGCAATTTTAAAACATCGGGATAATTGCGTTCCCGGTGTGTTTATGTGAACTACCTGAGATGCTAAGCATCACAACTGACCTTAAATTTACTAATAACTCTATAAGGTAAGTATAAGTTTATAAAATACAAATGTAATATAATTTCTAAAATTTGTTGATCATAATATTGTCTTTCTGCTGTAAAATAATTACACTCTTTTGAAGAATAAGAAACGGACGGCCGAAAATTTACAAGACAAACCCAATATGATTCTAAAAAAAAAAAATAGAATCCTTCAAAAAAAATAAAAAAATAATTGGGCCCGCAACATCTAAAAAAACACTAACCAACGATGAAAGGGAAATTGAAGCTTGCTCCATAAGCGCTCCATTACATATGAAAAGATATCATGATGTGCTAGGGAGACTGCATACATTGCTCACTCGCACTTTGCTTCGGCGGCAGTAAGACAAAACCATAGATTCGAGTACAATTTAATGTTTTTTTCCCCCACTGTCTATTTACAATTAGAATATTCCATGATAAAACTGCAACAATTACATACGTCATGGACAGAAAAAAAGAAGGCCGCCTATACAAATTTATACTGTCTTGTATTTAAATTCACTTTTTCTAAAATCACAAAACACTTTTTTTTAATCGTTTTCACTAAAAATAAATACACTGCACGAAAAAAAATTTATTCAGCCTGAAATCTATATATATAAAACAAAGTGGGGTTATTTACACCATGTATAAGTCAAGAACGGCTGGGCTGATTTTAATGATCTTTGATTTATTAAATTTGTCGCCGCCTAGAATAGCAGAATAAGCATTAAAACATCGGAAAAATATCACGGGAAAGAAATTATAAAGAAATTAAATATTCTCATACAGTTTTCGAATGACGAACAGCTTCATGCTGGTTTCAGAAAAATCCACCAGATAGCACTGTTTTCTATATTTGTTTGTTTTTGCTTCTTTTGCATACGATTGACTTTTAAATAATTTTAAATTTAGAGTATGAATTAGAATAAAAAAAATCGATGATATGAAATGAAAACGAAAGAAAATCGGACAATATTGAAATATTGAAACGATATTATGCTGTTTGCACGAACGTTGCTCTTCTCTGAGATGCCACGTTATTACACGTGGCACGCTACATCGAAGAAAAAATAACGTCAAAAGCAAGGCGATGCGGTTCCTGATCACCCGAATAACTACTGATGCCCTTGGTCGCAATTACACAGTTCATCCGAAAAATGACGAATTGACTTGCATGTCAACAGCCATAGCAGTCTTAAGTTCCAAGCAGTGCTGTAGAAAATCAGCAAATTCTGAGCGGGCCGTTGAATCCCTGAATTCACTAACAAATTGTATTGCGGTTATACGTAGATCAACTCTAAATTCCAATTTATGAGCTTATTTTTCGTTAAATGTAACATGTATGTTTGAAAGATTTCTCGTATGGATATTCTGTGATTCGTTGGTGTTATTAGTTTACAATTTATGATACATCGGAAGGGCCATATATGCAAATTAAGTAATGATTGTAAGAAATATAGCGACTGGCAAGAAATGCGATGCGAATTTTTGCAATTCCGTCTCAACAAAGGACGGGTTCATCAACAAAATGTTCCCAAACATCTAATCACAAAAATCACAAATTGTTGAGTGAACGAGCAATTCTCGCGGCAAAGAACAAAGATGTGGATCATTTAAACTTCACAATTAGAAATCAAATCGTTGGTCAACTGCATTCCTTTAAATCTATTGACTGTGCCACGTGAATTACATCATTTCAATGTAATTTAAATGCTTTTCATTTTGAATTTTGCACATTTATTGAACTTAATTCATTTTGAGTATTCATTAAAACTGAATTTAATTCATCCAATAAATTAACACAACATTTATTGATTCTGAGGCAGTACGAAGTTTTTCGGGCCAGCTAGTAAATATAATATATAAAACTAAAAACAAATTAGTTCACTTTGAATACATAGTTTCCTCTTAATAGTAATAATTGCCTATTAACACGAGATAGAACACAAACAAAAAATTTAAAGCTTCTCACTTAAACACTCATATTATCCACTTTGTACGGATAAACCTAAATTTAATATTTTTCAGTTTGAAATAGATATTATTGAAATAATATCTACATATTTAGCTGTTATCTAATGCTTAATACAAATGCTTAGTGACCAAATGAAAATAAATTAAAATTGTAAACATTTCGTGATGAAATAAAAAAAAATGAAAAAATCTGATCGTTAAAAAAAATACATAAGATAAGAGTTTCGATAGATTCGAGAAGATTATATTTAATATAAAATTAAATTTGATAATTTTGGAACTTCACTTGTTACAAACTGGGACACGTGTTTACAAGTTCTTCTTTAATAATTTTACAAATAACAAAATTAAAGTCGGGTTTCTTTCCTTTTCTACTGGATGCGGAGAGAGGACTAACTACTTACATTGGGTACGTTATATCTCAATTCCAATAAATTAAACAATGGTGAGCTGTTTATTATATTTCAAATCCTATTTACAAAAGTTAATCTATATATTAATAGTCGTTAATGTCCGTCCGTCCGTCCGTCCGTCTGTCTGTCCGTCTGTCTGTAAATTGTCCCCGATTTCCCCTTCCCCTCCTCCGCCCCAGCCACGCTGTCAACATTTTTTTATTCATACTAAAGAGATACTTTTTTCGTTTGTATATTATGGTCGCGATTTCGCCTATTCGATGACGTCAAGAAAGACGGTCCCCCTCCCCCCCATCCTGCCCCGCTGTCGTCATTAATTCATTTCTTCATTTTTCTCTGACGTCATGAGTGAATTTTTGAAATCATGACATTTTTATTTTATTATGTGTAAAAACAATTAATTTTCAAAAAATATTCTCTCAAGCTGTGGGATTCGATACCATGCCCCAATTTTCATGCGCGACGTTCGGACGGCTTACACACTGATCTATGAATCCACTTGAGAAAAGCGATATAAAAACTTTATATAATTTAAATAATACAAAGCAAAAAAAAAGAACGCGTTTTAAGTGAACTAATAATGACATCTGTGGGTGAAATCTTGCACTAAACGATTTTGAATTCCAAGATTTCCACCTGCAGGGTTGTGAACGGCTATATAGGGCTGCTCAATTATGTATAATAATTTAATTAACTATTTATTTATATATATACGAAAAATGGTTGTTAGCAAACTTAAACATTATTCCAAAAATTAAATAATTTACGAGGTCTATTTCTGCTAATAGGAAAAATAATTGTTAGCAAACTTAAACATTATTCCAAAAATTAAGTAATTTACAAGGACTATTTTTGCTACTATGAAAAATAATTGTTAGCAAACTTAAAAATTATACCAAAAATAAAATAATTTACGAAATTTCTGCTTCTAAGAAAAATGGTTGTTAGCAAACTTAAACATTGTTCCAAAAATTAAGTAATTTACAAGGACTATTTTTGCTACTATGAAAAATGGTTGTTAGCAAACTTAAACATTATTCCAAAAATTAAGTAATTTACAAGGACTATTTTTGCTACTATGAAAAATAATTGTTAGCAAACTTAAAAATTATACCAAAAACAAAATAATTAACGAAATTTCTGCTTCTAAGAAAAATGGCTGTTAGCAAACTTAAACATTATTCCAAATATTAAATAATTTACGAGGTCTATTTCTGCTAATAGGAAAAATAATTGTTAGCAAACTTAAACATTATTCCAAAAATTAAGTAATTTACAAGGACTATTTTTGCTACTATGAAAAATGGTTGTTAGCAAATTTAAACATTATTCCAAAAATTAAATAATTTACGAGGTCTATTTCTGCTAATAGAAAAAATAATTGTTAGCAAACTTAAACATTATTCCAAAAATTAAGTAATTTACAAGGACTATTTTTGCTACTATGAAAAATAATTGTTAGCAAACTTAAAAATTATACCAAAAATAAAATAATTAACGAAATTTCTGCTTCTAAGAAAAATGGTTGTTAGCAAACATAAACATTATTCCAAAAATTAAATAATTTACAAGGACTATTTTTGCTACTATGAAAAATAATTGTTAGCAAACTTAAAAATTATACCAAAAACAAAATAATTAACGAAATTTCTGCTTCTTAGAAAAATGGTTGTTAGCAAACTTAAACATTATTCCAAATATTAAATAATTTACGAGGTCTATTTCTGCTAATAGGAAAAATAATTGTTAGCAAACTTAAACATTATTCCAAAAATTAAGTAATTTACAAGGACTATTTTTGCTACTATGAAAAATAATTGTTAGCAAACTTAAAAATTATACCAAAAATAAAATAATTAACGAAATTTCTGCTTCTAAGAAAAATGGTTGTTAGCAAACTTAAACATTATTCCAAAAATTAAATAATTTACGAGGTCTATTTCTGCTAATAGGAAAAATAATTGTTAGCAAACTTAAACATTATTCCAAAAATTAAGTAATTTACAAGGACTATTTTTGCTACTATGAAAAATGGTTGTTAGCAAATTTAAACATTATTCCAAAAATTAAATAATTTACGAGGTCTATTTCTGCTAATAGAAAAAATAATTGTTAGCAAACTTAAACATTATTCCAAAAATTAAGTAATTTACAAGGACTATTTTTGCTACTATGAAAAATAATTGTTAGCAAACTTAAAAATTATACCAAAAATAAAATAATTAACGAAATTTCTGCTTCTAAGAAAAATGGTTGTTAGCAAACATAAACATTATTCCAAAAATTAAATAATTTACAAGGACTATTTTTGCTACTATGAAAAATAATTGTTAGCAAACTTAAAAATTATACCAAAAACAAAATAATTAACGAAATTTCTGCTTCTAAGAAAAATGGTTGTTAGCAAACTTAAACATTATTCCAAATATTAAATAATTTACGAGGTCTATTTCTGCTAATAGGAAAAATAATTGTTAGCAAACTTAAACATTATTCCAAAAATTAAGTAATTTACAAGGACTATTTTTGCTACTATGAAAAATAATTGTTAGCAAACTTAAAAATTATACCAAAAATAAAATAATTAACGAAATTTCTGCTTCTAAGAAAAATGGTTGTTAGCAAACTTAAACATTATTCCAAAAATTAAATAATTTACGAGGTCTATTTCTGCTAATAGGAAAAATAATTGTTAGCAAACTTAAACATTATTCCAAAAATTAAGTAATTTACAAGGACTATTTTTGCTACTATGAAAAATAATTGTTAGCAAACTTAAAAATTATACCAAAAATAAAATAATTAACGAAATTTCTGCTTCTAAGAAAAATGGTTGTTAGCAAACATAAACATTATTCCAAAAATTAAATAATTTACAAGGACTATTTTTGCTACTATGAAAAATAATTGTTAGCAAACTTAAAAATTATACCAAAAACAAAATAATTAACGAAATTTCTGCTTCTTAGAAAAATGGTTGTTAGCAAACTTAAACATTATTCCAAATATTAAATAATTTACGAGGTCTATTTCTGCTAATAGGAAAAATAATTGTTAGCAAACTTAAACATTATTCCAAAAATTAAGTAATTTACAAGGACTATTTTTGCTACTATGAAAAATAATTGTTAGCAAACTTAAAAATTATACCAAAAATAAAATAATTAACGAAATTTCTGCTTCTAAGAAAAATGGTTGTTAGCAAACTTAAACATTATTCCAAAAATTAAATAATTTACGAGGTCTATTTCTGCTAATAGGAAAAATAATTGTTAGCAAACTTAAACATTATTCCAAAAATTAAGTAATTTACAAGGACTATTTTTGCTACTATGAAAAATGGTTGTTAGCAAATTTAAACATTATTCCAAAAATTAAATAATTTACGAGGTCTATTTCTGCTAATAGAAAAAATAATTGTTAGCAAACTTAAACATTATTCCAAAAATTAAGTAATTTACAAGGACTATTTTTGCTACTATGAAAAATAATTGTTAGCAAACTTAAAAATTATACCAAAAATAAAATAATTAACGAAATTTCTGCTTCTAAGAAAAATGGTTGTTAGCAAACATAAACATTATTCCAAAAATTAAATAATTTACAAGGACTATTTTTGCTACTATGAAAAATAATTGTTAGCAAACTTAAAAATTATACCAAAAACAAAATAATTAACGAAATTTCTGCTTCTAAGAAAAATGGTTGTTAGCAAACTTAAACATTATTCCAAATATTAAATAATTTACGAGGTCTATTTCTGCTAATAGGAAAAATAATTGTTAGCAAACTTAAACATTATTCCAAAAATTAAGTAATTTACAAGGACTATTTTTGCTACTATGAAAAATAATTGTTAGCAAACTTAAAAATTATACCAAAAATAAAATAATTAACGAAATTTCTGCTTCTAAGAAAAATGGTTGTTAGCAAACTTAAACATTATTCCAAAAATTAAATAATTTACGAGGTCTATTTCTGCTAATAGGAAAAATAATTGTTAGCAAACTTAAACATTATTCCAAAAATTAAGTAATTTACAAGGACTATTTTTGCTACTATGAAAAATAATTGTTAGCAAACTTAAAAATTATACCAAAAATAAAATAATTAACGAAATTTCTGCTTCTAAGAAAAATGGTTGTTAGCAAACTTAAACATTATTCCAAAAATTAAATAATTTACGAGGTCTATTTCTGCTAATAGGAAAAATAATTGTTAGCAAACTTAAACATTATTCCAAAAATTAAGTAATTTACAAGGACTATTTTTGCTACTATGAAAAATAATTGTTAGCAAACTTAAAAATTATACCAAAAACAAAATAACTAACGAAATTTCTGCTTCTAAGAAAAATGGTTGTTAGCAAACTTAAACATTATTCCAAAAATTAAGTAATTTACAAGGACTATTTTTGCTACTATGAAAAATAATTGTTAGCAAACTTAAAAATTATACCAAAAACAAAATAACTAACGAAATTTCTGCTTCTAAGAAAAATGGTTGTTAGCAAACTTAAACATTATTCCAAATATTAAATAATTTACGAGGTCTATTTCTGCTAATAGGAAAAATAATTGTTAGCAAACTTAAACATTATTCCAAAAATTAAGTAATTTACAAGGACTATTTTTGCTACTATGAAAAATGGTTGTTAGCAAATTTAAACATTATTCCAAAAATTAAATAATTTACGAGGTCTATTTCTGCTAATAGAAAAAATAATTGTTAGCAAACTTAAACATTATTCCAAAAATTAAGTAATTTACAAGGACTATTTTTGCTACTATGAAAAATAATTGTTAGCAAACTTAAAAATTATACCAAAAACAAAATAACTAACGAAATTTCTGCTTCTAAGAAAAATGGTTGTTAGCAAACTTAAACATTATTCCAAATATTAAATAATTTACGAGGTCTATTTCTGCTAATAGGAAAAATAATTGTTAGCAAACTTAAACATTATTCCAAAAATTAAGTAATTTACAAGGACTATTTTTGCTACTATGAAAAATGGTTGTTAGCAAATTTAAACATTATTCCAAAAATTAAATAATTTACGAGGTCTATTTCTGCTAATAGAAAAAATAATTGTTAGCAAACTTAAACATTATTCCAAAAATTAAGTAATTTACAAGGACTATTTTTGCTACTATGAAAAATAATTGTTAGCAAACTTAAAAATTATACCAAAAATAAAATAATTAACGAAATTTCTGCTTCTAAGAAAAATGGTTGTTAGCAAACATAAACATTATTCCAAAAATTAAATAATTTACAAAATTTCTGCTATTACGAAAAATAGTTGTTAGCAAACTAGAACATTATTCCAAAAATAAATAATTTACAATTTAAATACTGCAGGGCAGGGCTGTCGATATACGCCCCGAGATATTTCTTTTACTATCAGAATTTCTGGATTATTCAATAAATAGGTTAGTAATTTATTTTTCACGCCAGTAACTTTTCTGACTACTTAAAAATGCAACAAAAATCTCTCCGTTGAGGTCAACGGGCTTACAGCTAGTTTATATTAATGACATTATTAATTTGAAAAAAACTCCAAGCAATTCATTCCAAACCTCAAAAACATTAGGTGACAGATTATTTTGTAGATACCTATGTCAAAATGTTCTGTTTCAAAGTGAAAAATATAAAATTTAAGTTCGTCCGTACAAAATGGATATTGTGAGCTTTTTAGTGATAAGCTTTTTTATTTATTTTAAGCGATCTCTCGTACTAGTCGGCAATGTTTAGTGCAAAGTATTAAAATAAATATTCGTGTGTACTAGGGATTCTGTGTCGAGACGTCCCGGGACTTTTAAGGTTTTCTGCTGACATTTAACAACAAAGTCCCGGGACTTAAGACAGACAAATTGTACATTTTAATTTTGAAAAAACCATTCTAACAAAATAAAATTGGATGCAAGCAATCGCTAATGTGACCTAAAAAGTTAATTTTGATTTAAAATAAATTTACATTGGTGTCTATCCTCAAGATCAGTTTTGAAAAAAAATGCATTATATTCAGGCTAAGGATTAAAGGCCGGGATTTTAACAAAATTAAGTATGCATACATGAAAGGGATCTTATAAAAAAAACAGCTGTTGGATTTATAATTGTAGAAGTTTCAAATAACATCTATTTATATATTGTTATACGAAACAACCATTTTCGATGGGAAGAGGCATGCAGAAATACAAAAAACAAACTTCGTTCGCGAGACACGTGTTCGCTTAACTATTGTTAAAGCTTGGGGTAATCGCACAGAATTCCAAGAAATAATGAAACCGATAGTTATTTCTAGAAAATTATGTTATAAATCAAGGCGATTTATACATGTTTTATTAGCAAGGGTTCTGCTGGGACTAATTGATACGAAAAGAATACACGAAAGATCAATGTTTTGGAAAAACAATGTTGCAACAACGTTTATTACAAAAATAAGAAATCGGCTGTCTGATTCGTCATTAAATTCATTATTATTTTTAAAAGCATATTTTGATAAGCAAAAATAAAATATTAACTTTTGTGTAAATAGTACATACTATGTTTTTTTAAATCAATTTATAATCATATAAAAAATATAACTGAAGCAAAAACAAATTACAAAATATTATAATTAATTCATACCTGATGTTGTTTTATTCACAAATGTTTTTCACTATTTTACGAAGTTACCAATGTCTCAATAGGACAAAAAAGGTATCAAAGCTGTATTGTGATTTGTGAAGTAACGGTCATAATTTTACCCAATTCATTGATATTTTTTCAATACATGTACCGTTATCATCCCATTTTAGTACATACATACAAATATTTAATTTTAATAAATATATAATTTTATTGAAGGGGAAAAAAGTCTCGAGTCCGGGGAAGTCCCGGGACTTTGACTTTATCACGTCTCGAGCCCCGGGACTTAAAAAACCCCGAGACTTCAGAATCCCTAGTGTGTACAAAGCTCGTCCTTTATTTATTTTTTAGTTCAATTGTGTATAACCTATTTATTATTTAGGCAGAAACACGTGTTTCAACAATTTCTGGATGATTTATTTGTAGTATCTAGTGCAGGGATGGCGAACCTTTTTCGCAAGTGGGTCAAATTTGATTTTTAAAAAAAATCATCTCGCTGGTCACATAGTTTGAATAATAAACATTTCCGGTTATATGCTCAAGAAATGCGACCCCAATACCCACATTTTCTTAAATATCTATTTTAATATGGGTGATACAATGTTTATAATTAAGGGATTCTTATATCATAGTTTTTTGGATCTTATTTATATAAATACGCGATAACGCGATTACGAGATAAGTGCCCACTTATTAGCGATCGTTCGTAAGATAGCTGAGCTAAACGCCTCAGTTGCAAACAGTTGCAAATTCATATTTGAGCTGAGATGACGTCTTTTTTACGCGCAACTTAAAATATAATGATTTAAAAAAAAAAACACGGATTTGTATTAAAAAAAATGTATAAGGAATGATGCAGAGAGATATTTTAAAGCCCTTAGACTATTTTTTTTTGAAATTCATAAGAATAAGGCCAATAATGAGAAAACCAATGGGGTCCCTAAACGACCCCCATCGGCAGAGAAGTATTTTTCTAGTCACCGAGCCCAGAGAGTTAAGGCTTTAAATAAAAACAGTCTTTTCTAAAAGTTCAAGCGGGTAAGATAACTTCTCATGCGGGTCCGTTGTTCGCCATCCCTGATCTAGTGCTATTAAATAATCTATATTTTATTTTTATAGACGAATTAAAATATTTAAATTCAATTTAATGCGTTTCAAATTGTATTATGTATTTTTGTAAGTATATTTTTTTAATTGATGCAGAAACACATGTAATTTAGAATTTAGACTGCTTGATGGAGATTTAACTTTAAATTAAAATTATTTTCATAATGTACGTTTCCATAAAAATCTTGGTCGAACACGACCCGGGTTTCGCCGTACATTATGAAAATAATTCTAATTTAAAGAAACACATGTGTTTCAACGATTTCCATATAATTAATTTCTTATCATATCTAGTTTTATAACGTTATGTATTTTTATAAGTTACTAGCCGGTACCCGGCAAGCGTTGCAATGCCACTCGAAGAAAGAAAGTGTTTGTGTTTTAATTGTGTTTATTGAAGTGCATGCTTTCTTTTTCTGTCGGTTTGACGTTTGCTGCCGATTGTCTATGATACAAAACACGCGCCACCTACTTTAATTTAATTTTACTATAACCTTCGCGCAAGTGCAAGCATACATTGTCAAAATGAACTGTATGGCAGATATACAAACATTGATTTTTATATATCAGACCTATAACCTTCCCGGAAGTGCAAGCAAAAAGTGTGTAAAAGTTTTATTGCAATCAGATGAGCGGTGTAGCAACGCATAAAGTACGAACAAACAAACATTCATTTCCATAACTTTCCACGATTTGTTCCATTCTCTGATCATGATTGTGTGACTTTTATTTTATACGTTCAGTCATTTTTCGTATTCGAAATTATTGCTCTATGATTACCGTTTCTAAAAAGATGAACCTTAATCATAAATTAATATTTTTGTATTCTTACTATTAATAATCTGTAGTATATGGGAACCTTAAAATTATGAATTCCAGAATATAAGATAAATATTTCTTCATCTACATATGACTTGACACAGCAAATAGATTAAAACCTCTTTCAAAAAGACTTTCAAACCTAAAACATATAATCAATGCACGCATAACCATCAAAATACTCTTAGCATTTACATATAATAGTTGACAAAACATAAAAAAGAAATTGCACATTATATAAACGCGAAACATTCATTTATTTCATTTATTTAGCGTCAGTTCAAGTTCATCCATGCACTTGAACGCCTGAAGACACCGAAAGGCGAAACCCGGGTCGTTAGTGAAAAAATCTGTGAGAATGTACATAATTTGAACGATTCAAATTTAATATTGAAATTCCACCAAGCACCTTCAGTCGACATCTTAAATTGTACAATATTCGTTGAACATCATGAAAATAATCGCTTTAAACTCTCTTTGTTAATAATTTCGGATTCGAGATTATATAAGAACATTTAATAAGAGAAAAACCATTTAATATAAATATAGAATGCTTTTCCATCAAGTATTGACAGTGGACACAGGAATTATGTACGTAGCAGTTTACGCATAATATAATAAAATAATGACTTACTAACGTTATGTAATATTAATTCACAATGAACTTTTGCTGTCAAATATCACGAAATATTTTTTTGACGTTCTATATATAAATAGTGGAGTATTAATTGAAGTGAAAAGAGTACAATCACACACGCAGACCACACAATTTGACAGATCTGAAATCAAAACAATCGAAATCAAATTTGAATTGTCAAATAAAAAACAAAATGGCCGTCGTTTAAACGAAATTCAAATTCGAATGGAATACTCGGGAGTTTGACCGGTAAAAAACATTTAAATCTACGAATATTTTAGTTTTTCGTCACTGTTAATTTTAATACGCCTATTTTCTTCCCGGACAGGCAAGCTAAATTATTGACGAAGTTTTATCGCAGCAATCGGACCTGTGGCTTCCGAATCCATAGACGCCAAAGATTTTGCAAAGTTATTTATATATACATATATATATATATAAGATACACACAAATAAATATATTATATTACAATGTTGTGTTTTATTTTACTAAAATTAAGAAATACTTTTATGTCGAGTAAAAGGTCGTGAACCACTGACACATCAGCGTGCGCGCCGGTCAGTATGCAAGTGTGAGTGAAGATCGTATGATCTCGATAATATTCGGCAATGAACGTCATTCGCATTTGCGTTGCTTAGCCATAAAAAATTAAGATTAGAATGGTATCTGCTGTCAGATGACAAAATTTACATCGTTTTCAAATCTTAATTTGTGTACTTATTGTTACCTTTATGATTGTATGTTTTTACAGGCAATAAGTAACATCTAGCTGTAAGCCCGTTGACCTCAACGGGGGATTTTTGTTGCATTTTTAGTAATCAGAAAATTTACCGGCGTGAAAAATAAATTACAAAACTATTGAATAAGCCAGCAATTCTAAAAATAAAAGAAATATATCTCGGGGCATATATCGACAGCCCTGCCCTGTAGCATTTAAATTATATATAATATAATTCTTCGAATAATTGAAATTTTTAAGTTTGCTAACAAATATATTTCTTAGAAGAAGAAACATACTTAGGGACATATATCGACAGCCCTGCAGTATTTAAATTGTAAATTGTTTAATTTTTGGAATAATGTTTAATTTTGCTAACAATCATTTTTCGTAGTAGCAGAAATAGACCTCGTAAATTATTTAATTTTTGGAATAATGTTTAAGTTTTCTAAGCATAAATCGACCTCGGGGCATACATCGACATGCCTGCAGTATTTAATTTGTAAATTATATATTTTTTGGAATAATGTTTAAGTTTGCTAACAATCATTTTTCGTAGTACCATAAATCGACCTCGGGGCATATATCGACAGCCCTGCAGTATTTTAACTGCAAATTATCTAATTTGAAATGAATACTCAAAATGAATTAAGTTCAATAAATGTTCAAAAATAAAAATGAAAAGTATTTTAATTACATTGAAATGATGTTATTCACGTGGCACAGTCGATAGATTTAAAGGACTGCAGTGGACCAACGATTTGAGTGTGAAGTGTGCAGTTGAAATGATCCACAGCTTTGTTATTTGCTGCAGGAATTGCTCGTTCACTCAACCAATTATGATGTTTGTGATTAGCAATGATATTCAGGAACACTTTCTTGATGAAGTCGTTCTTCGATGAGACGAAATTGCAAAAATTCGGCAGAAACGAAATCAATACATTCGATTCGTCGACAGGAACACGGCCGTTACAGAAAGTAAGCAAATGCTTGTAGAAATCCGCGGCAGATGGATCGTTTAGAAATGCAACTCGCATGTTTGTCGTTAGCTGAAGTTTCTTCACATAGCGCTACAGAGTCGATGTTTTGAGGCAAGCGTTTATTTCATCGGCAGCGGTCGATCTTGGAATGACTGGTAGTGTTATAGTAGAATCATTGCACCTCCAAAACATCTTGAGTCATTGCGCTGATCTTTCATAGTTTGGTTGAGTGCTTCCAATGCGGAAGAAAAATAGGCCACTATTTCCCTCATTAAAGTCATTAAAGTATCGTTCATTTTCTGTTGGGGGTTCAACAGTGGAACATTCGGTTTAAGTTCCGATTCTCGATTGAAAGTGTCGTTCATTCCTCGATCTGGCGACGCATCATGCAGCGCATGAGGTAACACATATATTCTATCTAAAGCAACGCCTGTTTATGTATCTCCTCATTCACCTCGAGATCTGGATTCACTGAAATGACGCAAATTCGTTGTAAAGTGTCTTCGGAAATGTCATCCTTGTACTTTTTACACAATTCAAGTGGATTAGATGGGAATCGTGTCAAAAAAATGATAGAAAATAATGTGCGTATCTGACTTGGAGATGCAGAAACAATTGCTGTAGCAATTATCATGTCCCAATGAGTATAGTTTTCAAGCAAATTGAGCTATTGAGATGCGGAACGAAATGTTGGGCATACTACGCCATTGACAGTTCGAAATGATTCAATGATGTCGACCCGAAGGGAATTATTGGTTGTTTTTCGGATTTTTCATGTTCACAGAACTGAAAGACTCTTAGAAAACCATTCCGAGCACTCGGCTAACGTTCCGAGCATTCGGCACTAACGAATTGGCTTAGAAGTACTTGGCAAAGCTAATACCTCTTTATTTCACTGTATTTTAAATAATTAGATTACATTTTCACAATGTTGACAAACTACTACTTTTGTTTGACAGTAACTGTCAAACAAAGGCTGTTTGCTAAGAATTGTGTTGGTGTAGGATAAATTTGTTCTCAATGCTTGTCACCAACATATTGACAGGGATCTTTTCAAAATTATTCAAATAATACTTTTTTATAATTTTACGAAAGTTCATTCTAAATTTTCATATTTTTTATATTACGAAATGATATAAATTCTCATTTTAACAAAGAAGGCAACATTTTCAAAATCTTCAATATTATATTTATGAGATTATCTTTCATTAGAAAAAAAAATATATTTTTGTTTAATGTTCCACACATACAAACAGTTATACAGTCAATCCTGTTTTTATGCGGTAGATGTGTTCCACAAAATATCGCAAAACAAAATCGCATAAAAAAAACTTGACTTCCATAGAAATAGTGGGGTACGTTACTTAAATTTTAAAATCCGCATAACTTTGAAACAGCGAGTTAAAATATACACTAAATTGCAAAGTATAAGAAAATTAGGGGAAAACCACGGCGTAAATTTTTTTAAAAATAGTCACTGTATGACAATTCGTATATGCGCACCAATTTCATAAAACTATGGTTGTTTTCTAACAATGAAATTAGTGATCAAAGTTTGTTCAGATTTTCTTTTTCGATAATTAATTGGTTATGCAGTTTGTTATACCCATATATATAATATATTCTAAAGTTATCGATGAAACTTGAATGCGCGATCAGAATTTGAATCATTTAGAAAGAAATTATCTTCTAATTTACTGAAAAGTCGGATACCTTCTTCAATTATTTTCGCTGTGTAGGATCGCAGAATTTCTTTCTGTTCGTGTTTGTTTTCTTGTTTTTTGTCATTAATTAAATTTATTTTATTGACATCTTCGTCACCTATAGCTTTATCTGTAAGTAATTCGTCGATCTAATTTTCGCTCAAGGTATCAACTTTTAAGGTATCAACATTTAAGGTATACAACAAGGTATACCTTTCTTCGCCAAGTTCATGTGCTAAAGTAATCATTTCAGCTGATATTGCCGATGTTTCAATGGTTTCATCGACTGTAACACACCTAAGTAGGTGGACTTAATTCAGCGATGGCAGATGCAACATGATTTAAGCCGTCCAAAATCGTATTTTTTTTTCAATTATCTGTTGTGTTTTTGATTCTCTATATTCTATCCAAAATACAACGATATATGCTCTCGATGTAATATTTAACATTTTTATACATCGTAAAATATTTTCATTACGCATTTCTAAAAAACCGCATAAAAACAGGATTGACTGTATATGGGGATCAAAAATAAAATAATGATTTGATAGTATTCTATAACAATACAATATATATGAAAAGTATACCGATTTTTTTTTACATACTTTCTGATTTTATGTACTTTCATTCGTCTTTTCACATTTCAGTATATATTTTAGCGACGGTGATGAGCAAGAGACATAAATTCCTAAAAGCTTTTTTTTTAATTAGATAATGAAGATTTAGTTTCGAAAATCAGATACAGCCAAAATCGTCGGTACAACACTAATTAAAAGTATGAAACAAATGAAATTTCGGAAACATCGCCATCTAGTGGATGAAATCAGCATACAACAACATTTTCATAAATTCAAGGTGTTCGTCATTTGAAAACTGTATGAAAATTTAAATTTTATTTATAATTTCTTTGCCGTGATATTTTTCCAAAGTTTTAATGCTTATTCTGCTATTCTAGGCAAAGACGAGTTTAATGAATCAAAGATCATTGAAATCCGTGCAGCAATTTTTGAGATATACGTGGTGTAAATAACCCCACTTTGTTTTATATATATAGATTAATTATTTTGGAATTTTTAGAATAATTCAAATGTGTGCTTAATATAAATAATTTTAGTTTATCGATTCTGACAGTTGTTCGGTTGTCCGAGCGGTAACGATCTCAAGTCATAATCCAGAATCGATCTTTCGATTCCTGACCGCGGCGCTTTTTTGTATGAGAATTCAAATTATTTCGTCAAATAACAGTGTATTTAAAAAATATGTCTTTAGTATGAATAAAAAAATGATGACATCGAGACTGGGGTGGAGGAGGGGAAATCGGGGACAATCAGACAATCATACGGACGGACATTATCGACTATTAATATATAGATCCTTGTTATAATGTTTTTCTAAGCAGATTGTGTCTTAAGTAATGTCTAATGAGTCCCAGAATGATTTTGATACAATAAGTGTAAAGTGTATGCAGCTGGGTTTAGAGCCTTTCAAAAACATATATTTGACTTCTTTACTTACTAAACAATATTCATATTATGAATTGAATATATTCTACATATTTATTTATTTTATTTTTGAAAAAATAGCCAAGGAAAAGGTGTTTTTTTCTTAATTTACTTTCAGAAATTATGTTCCGGAAAAATCTAAAATAAAATACGAGTTGGCGCTACCAACCTTTGAAAAAAAAAGGGTTTATATAGAATTGATTTATAAATAGTTCTTCTCAATTATTAAACCGTCTCGAAATTGTTTAGCTGAAAAAAGATCGGAAATGATTTTTAGACATCACAATCACCCATGCCTTCGAATAGAAATCAATAAATCGATTGAAAAAATGCTCTTATACAGTTCGAGCCCGTGAGATCTATCACGGAAACCAACGATGTTGACTGTTGCGCGACAGACCCTGCTATAATCAAATAGTTCAGCCAGTATTCAGTCTAGTTCACTCTGTCCAGCGTGTAGTCTTGTCTAAATGACACTTAAAGGTTGGGCAACTGATCTAAGCACAGTAAAGTAATACAATAAAAATAAATACCAGTGATGTGATTGCAGGCACCTCCATTTAAACAGTTACACTGCTTTGCGCATCCAAGACCGTATGATTTCCCATCGCAGAAACTGTTGCAGTTTTGTCCAATCCAACTGAAATATTTAAAAATATAAAATTTGTTTTAAGGCCAAAAGGTATAAAGATGAAAGAGTATTAATTTCCACGACAATTATACTAATTCGGCTGTCATTCCATCGTCAGAACCAACGTTCCCTCGAAGCTAACTTCCGCGCAGTTAACCTCTTTTCTTAGAGGGAGCACTGGTCAGAACTATGTTTAACAGAATTTATCTAAGTATAGTACTGGTTTACAAGAAATACACCATCTTTACTTAGCTCTTCAAGCGCCGGTCTGTGAGTAGTAAATTTAAATAAAAAAACTTGACAGCCTTGAATTTAAAAATTATTTAACAATAATTTCACCACAATTGTTTTTCAAAACAAAAAATTAATCTTTATTTTGATCTTTCATCTGTTCATCTGCAGCTCGCTTTGCTATTCATTGACTATTAATTAGACGCTATTCAAAATCTATTTCAAGTATATTTGCTTGAAAGGTTAAGCCAATTAATGATGCTTACTTAATTACAAAAACGCTCAATCGACACAAGATACAGTAATAAAATAACACACCCTTCAGTACAGTTGCATTGTCCAGATTCAGTAGAACACGTAGCACCGTTATGACAATCGCACTCCTGAGAACAGTCCACTCCATACCTGCCAAGCGGACAATCCAATTCACATCTCTCGCCCCTGTAGCCTGGAGCGCAAATGCATGAACCTGTTATCAACAAAGGATTGTTTATATAATATTATAAATAATATAAAGCCTTAAGAGTGAATAATAAAATAGTTGTCATTGAAAGGGCATGTTTCGAGTTATCTTGAGTTGATATTATGACTAACCTTCCATCTAAGAGGAGAGGTTCTCAGCAACTTAAACCAAAAGTAAGCAGGTCGACAAATGTGTCAAAAAGTCTTTATGCAAAGTTCAAATATCACATTTGAGCAATTTATGCTGCACTCTTAAGACTGTTGAATGCCAAATCAGATAAAATTATATATTTATTTACTTCTATCTATATATTAATAGCCGATAATGTTGGCTGGCTGAATGGCTGGCTGAGTGAATGTAGGTCTGAAATTTGCCTTTTTTCTCTTTCCGATTTTCATTAGTATTCATGAACATGATAACGTCCAGAAAGATGGCAAAATTTTTAACACTGCAGGGCTATCGATATATGACCCAGGGTCTTCTTTTTCTTCTCTGAAATATATTTGCTTGCATAATTGAAACATTAGAATTATTTTCAATATATAAAATATGAATACTGCAGGCGACAGCTCTGCAAATAAGGATAAAGCAGCTCAGCAGAGCAGCACAATTATGATTTTATTGAATATATTTTATTACATCCGCTATTTGCAGATTTTGTTTTGCAGTTCCGGTGTATTTGAGTTCTTTTAGAGAATTAGGTGTTTTCCTTAAAAAATCCATTTATAAGAATTAATTATGCTTTGATATTCGGGTTTATTTAAAAAATAGGCTGGAATTTTTTTTCCCGGCAGTAAATTTTCTGATTAATAAAAAATGAAACAAAAGTCCCCCTCGTTAAGGGCAACGGGCTTACAGCTAGTATTTCCTATTATTATATATTTCTATTTTGATTAGGTATTTTTAAGAGAATGTTTATTTTATTCAGACAGTTTGTATGAAATAACTGATATAATGGAGAATGTATATACATTTTGATAAATAGTTCTCATCCGGATTTAATGAATTACACAAATACTTGACTACTTAACTGTGGCCTGACATTAAAGACAGCTTAAATTTTTTTATTTTTTTATTTTGACATTAAGTATGATGATTTGTATATAGTTCTTCTCAATTATGAAACCGTCTCGAAATTGTTTAACTGAAAAAAAATCGGAAATGAATTTTAGACATCATAATCAACCATGCCTTCGAACAGAAATCAATAAATCGAGTGAAAAAATGCTCTTTATAACAGTCTCGATCCCGTGAGATCCATCACGGAAACCAACGATGTTGACTGTTGCGCCACAGACCCTGCTATAATCTAACAGTTCAGCCAGTATTCAGCCTAGTTCACTCTGTCCGCCGCGTAGTCTTGTCTAAATGAGACTAAAGGGTTGGGCAACTGATCTTAAACCAGTAAAGTAATACAATAAAAATAAATACCATTGATGTGATTGCAGGTACCTCCATTTAAACAGTTACACTGCTTTGCGCATCCGAGACCGTATGATTTCCCATCGCAGGAACTGTTGCAGTTTTGTCCAATCCAACTGAAATATTTAAAAATATAACATTTATACTAAGGCCAAAAGGTATAAAGGTGGAAGAGTATTAAGTTCCACGAGAATTATACTAATTCGGCTTCATGCCATCGTCAGAACCAACGTTCCCTCGATGCTGCCGGGCAGTAGTTTGAAAGCCACTTGCACACTCAAACCGAGTTCACGCTCATTCACCACAACTGTTCATCATCAAAACAAAAAATCAATGATTATTTTTACTTATCAGTTTATCTGCAGCTTTCTCTGCTATTCATTGACACATACATGAGTTACTATTCAAAATCTATTTCAGATATACTTGCTTGAAAGGTTAAACCAATTAAAGATGCTTACCTAAATACGCAAACGCTAAATCGACACAAGACACAGTAATAAAATAACACACCCTTCAGTACAGTTGCATTGTCCAGATTCAGTAGAACACGTAGCACCGTTAACACAACCGCACTCCTGAGAACAGTCCACTCCGTAGCTGCCAGGCGGACAATCCAATTCACATCTCTCGCCCCTGTAGCCTGGTGCGCAAATGCATGAACCTGTTATCAATAAAGGATTGTATATATGATATTATACATAATATTATGCTTTAAGAGTGATTAAAAAAACGAGGTGTGGCTGTGTCATGGACACGGCCGTGTGCTGTACGTGAATACGTCTCGTAATAGGTGATATTTTCTGTATAAAATAATATTTTTATTTATGTACTTAGTCATAATCATGTTTGAACACTAAGAAGTTCTTTGGGTTTCCATGTTTTGTTTATGATGAGCAACTGTTTCCATATTTTTATACAAGACTAGCTGTTCTACGCGATATCATCCGCGTTAATCCTGTGCCCGTGGGAAAATTATAGTCTATGTTACTCTTAAAACAATAAACTTTCCATTATTTACAGCCCATGTCGAAATGCGGTTTAGATATTTCGACACTAACCTTCGCGAGAAGAAGAAAGGAACTAACGGATCAGAAGAAATCAACTAAACAAATAAAAACTGTGTTATACTTTTGTAATAACGTCGTAATAAGAAAAGTACGACACAAATGGCATACAGGATATATCGAGATTTCTAGTAAACGTTAAGTCAATACAGGTATTACCTTAAGTTGTTGGAGAAGTTTTGATGTAAGACAAATTGAACTTGCTGAGCATGAAGCTGGTCAATGAGCGGTCTTGTCATTAAAATCTCCGACTATCATAGTTGATGTAGTAAGATCAGATTCGTAATCGGGTATAATTTTAGCGATGTTTTTGGAATATTTTAATAGCCATCGTAACATAAAGAGTTTAATTTCTGCTAATGCTGTGTCCGGATGGGTGTACACACACCCGAGTATGAATTTGAATATGTCATTAACTTTTACGTTTATAAGACAGACATCACTAGTCTTTGCGTCTTTCATTCCCAAATTAATTTCCGAAATGCCAATGTTAACTCGATTTCAATTACTGAAGCATTTGATTTTGAGGTATATGGCGACACCACCGGCTTTGCGACTTGATGATGATGATACAACCACCGATGATGTTGTTGCAATTTGTCTGCGCATAGCGGTATTACAATATGATTTCAGATAAAAGCCAGGCACATTCAGTGACATGGAATCTTCCATCCAAGTCTCGCTGATTGCCAAATAATCAGATTGGTTGATGATGGAATCAGAGATCACTTCTTCTGAATGCGCGATCAAGCTTTGCGCATTAATTTCTGTTATAAGTAGACAACGCTGATCAGGAATACTATCACAAAACTTTTTCACTTTCGCGAGTAGTGTCGGCAACGGATGTTGGGCCAATCTCTGCTACTCATCTCGTACCTCTCTAACTGTAGGAGACACCTGACCAAATTCGTGATAAAACTTGAAATCGTTTCGGACATTGATCATATAAAGGCTATCTAACGATGTGACGCGACTCAAAGCCGCATAATGGCGAATGGAATGTCCGAATGGATTGTTGACAAACGTCGTAGTGAAACGTGCACTAGCTGTTGCCCAATATGTCTTCATAAATGACTATCGTACACAATCGATACCTACACCATGGTTTCTCAACGGTGGGCCATGTGCCCCCCCAGGGGCCACCAGGGGGCCACAGAGATTTATTTTAGTTTTGGGGGGCCACGGGCAAATTGAGGATTTCAAATTTCTCGGTGAGCTGAAAAAAAAAAAGAAGGTAGGGGGCCACAGAAAAATAAAGACACTCAAAAGGGGCCACGCTCCCAAAAAGGTTGAGAAACACTGACCTACATAGTGCGGTATCGATATAGAAGCGATTTCAGCATATATTTCCATAATTTCAACCGTCTCAGCTGCAGATGTACTGGCACCGTCGGTGATCCGTTTGGCCGCATTCATTTTTTTACGTTCCCGGCACTGCTTGACTCGGTCAAATGTTGTTTTAATGGTACCATTTGATTGCTCTTGAGAAGCCCTTTCCAACCGTATACGATCTCTGTATTTCGATTTGGCTTTTTGACGCGTATAGCCCGACAATATATATATTTTTATATTTTAACACCTAATTACAGTCAGTCACAATAGTATACTTTTTTTTTAATCTATAATTGATAATAAATTTGAATCATTCAAATTATGTACACTCCCACAGATTTTGTCACTAACGACCCGGGTTTCGCCTTTCGGCATCTTCAGGCGTTCAAGCGACAAAATCTGTGGGAGTGTACATAATTTGAATGATTCAAATTTAATATTGAAATTCCACCAAGCACCTTCAGTCGAAATCTTAAATTATATAATCGACAGATTTTGTTAAGAGCTAACGATTGAAACTAGAACGGACATTGTAACTTCTCCAAGTCAAAAGTTATAATAAATAGAAATCTCGATACGCAGCAAAATGACCTCAAAATGGCGGCGCTTCCCCCTCCGCTCCGCGAAATGTATCACAGTCTTTACATAGCGCAATATTTTTTTTGATTCTTTAGCTATCCAGTGATGCAATTGAATTTTGAATAACGATGATAAATATGAAGCTGCAACACCAAACTGTATCCCCCGATTTCGTTATCATTCGTTTTTTTTAATATCCTCCCTATGGCAGCAATTTTAAATTCAGGTGTTAATTTTGTAGTTGAGATTCTTAAAACTTGTTGTAAATGTGTATCAGTGATGTTTGATCGTAATGAGATTTTATTGAGGCTCATGATTGAAAATGTTTGTTCACGTTTGATCCAAAAATAACGATTATTATATTTATTTTCAATCTTTTTTTAAAAAGGCGTTAAAAGAAAAAACCATGAATCTTTTTCAAAAATACAATATTGCTCGCGGGCCTCAGTTTACCAGTGCCTGATCTAACCTAAGGATTAGTAAAAACACAATATTTCTTTGTACTTAATTCCACTTTATTTAATATGTCAGGACCGGTTTCGCTCATTACGAGCATCGTCAACTGAGTTGACGATGTTGACAATCAGTTGACGATGCTCGTAATGAGCGAAACCGGTCCTGACATATTAAATAAAGTGGAATGAAGTACAAAGGAATATTGTGTTTTTACTAATATAATGCCTTTCCACCAAGTTTTGACAGTGAACACCCTAAAAGTAACCTAAGGATGGCGAACAAGGGACCCGGGAGTCACGCAGTGACCCGTTTGAGAAATTATCTAATCCGCTTGAACTTTTAGAAATGATTGTTTTTATTTAATTAATGACCCGCGACATTATTTTTTTTATTTTTCAAATCAAATTTGACCCACTTGTGAAAAGGTTAGCCATCCCTGGTCTAAGCGTCTCTGTTGTCCTATGCCAGGGGTTTCCGAAGTTATTCTGGGATGGAACATTTCGCAACATTTTTGTGAAGGGTAATTCGTAATAGTTTTTTTTATTATTAAAATATTATTATTCATTAATTAACTGTTTCAAAATATATCACATTCGAATTAGAGTTAATAGATCTCTTAGGGGGATACTAGTGTAGAAATTTGAAAAAATTGATTCTTTCTTTTTATATTTTTCTAAAGTTTACACATTCGACGGTATGTTCTCAAAGGGATTTTTTCGAAATTTTAATCATTTAACGAGTAACAGCGATTTTGGTGACGCAGCAACTAAGCTGGTGCGACTGGAACAAATAGAAACTCAACACTTTAAACGCGTTTTTTTCTAAATTTCTTTTTTCAAGCTGGCGTGCCTAATATCTAAAGTTCTATCAAACCGATTTATTTGAAATTTTGTGGGAACTTTTTCATTACATTTTTCTATGGCCTGTAGCAGATTGAATTTGAAAATAGTTTTTTTTTTTAAAAGGCTCTTTTTATATTTCTCCGAGTAACGGGCGATAGCGACATTTTTATTAATTAAGAATCGTTAGATTTTTGGTTGGAATCATGTACGCTAGGACACCACCTTTTTTTTGGACCCCTCCCCTTACCAGCGGATAACTTTTCGAGTTTTGAATTTATTTATTTTTTGAACATTTTCATGTACTTTTAAAATATAAATAAACGAATGTTAAAAAATGGATGGTAAAAAAATTCTTTGTTTATTTTTTACAAAGCTCGAAAAAACACCTGATATTCGTGCCTCTAGTACCTCTAGAGTCTAGACTAGAATACCTCTTTAAGTGGAAATATTTGGTTTACGCCTGTTTACGTCTGTTACAGCAAACCTCATCGATTGTCTACTTTTACCTAAATCTTTTTTTTAATGATTGCATTTTCACAGTTTCACAGTACGGTATGGCATATTTTTTTCATGGAAATAGTAATAGTTTTAAGCCTGCATAGCAAAAAGTTGACACTTGGCTTAAAACTGCTTTACACCGTGGCCGTTCTACAATTGATTGTATGCCTACTGAGATTTGATGTCTTAGAAAGAATTGCAGAATAAAGTTCGCGAAACAAAGAGTCTTGTAAAATTTTCAAAAATTGAATATAATGATCGTACAACCATTGTTTATTTGTTATTTGGTAATACTATTTATCCAATGAAATATGCTCAACCATTATTTCTTGTTTTGTACTGTATTGCGTTTGGAAATCTATTTCGGTCCACTTCAATATTTATTTTGAAGGGTCAAAGAAAACTCGTACAGCGTACTTTTGACCTTTAATGACTATGATGATTTTGAATGATTTTGGGTGTGATAAAATAATGCTTCGCTCTCGGCGATACAAATTTGGCACAATTATTGTCGCCGTATTCAATTTGTATTCAAAACCTCCGCTTTTACCTAGATACTTGGCATCGTAAGATATGTGGAGATAGACCAACACTCTCTTTTCAATATGAAGTAGAAAATGTTTAAATGTGTTGCAGCGTATAAAACCATTCCAATTTTACGTGGAAAATCCACTTTGGCCCGCGGAACACCTTTTTTGGCTCCGCGGAACACTGGTGTTTCGCGGAACATAGTTTGGGAAACCCTGGTCTATGCCAACCGTTTCAGCTGCCAGTTTGTTTTCTTTTGACAAATTCTGCCTTTTTGATTTTTAAATTAGTTGCCAATACTCAAATGTTTTTTCTACTTTTACAAATCAATCATTATAAAAATAAAATAATTGTTTAGTTTTCATTCAATTGATTTCATTAACTCAAAGTTTTTTATTATAACTATTAAAAGCTATGCGATTGCTTTCGTCAATAACAATACCAAGTTGAAAGCTCCGGTCCTCGTCCGATCACCAAAATGATCAGGAGTTATTGCCTAATTCTTTTTTGACGTTTTCATGTTGTAATAGTCAAAAAATGTTGGTAATTATCTTTATATCTATATATATATAAAAATGAATGTTTGTTTTTTTGTTGCCTTTACGCTCCTATACCGCTCATCCGATTGCAATGAAACTTTGGTGAGTTGTTGTGCAGACGCCAGAATAGGTTTATAAATCAGCGGTGGGCTGCCAATGCGTTAATTTGCTTGTTTGTCTGGTATGCGTTTCTACACCGTTCATCCAATTGCAATGAAATGTTGGTGAATTGTTGTGCGGACGCCTGTGAATGTACATATATCAGCGGTGGGCTGCCAATACGTTTATTTGTTAGTTTTTTCCGTATTTGTTCCTATACCGTTCATTCGATTGCGATAAAACTTAGGTGGGTTGTTGTGCAGACGGCCGCAAATGTACACGAATTAGCGGTGGGCTGCCAATACGTTAATTTGGTCATTTTGTACCTTATGCTTTCCTGTTCCTATACCGTTCATTCAATTGCAATAAAATTGTTGTGAGTTGTTGTGCGCAAATGTATATAAATCAACGGTAGGCTGCAAATACGTTAGTTTGTCCTTTATGCGTTCCTGTTCCTATACCGTTCATCCGACTGCGATAAAATTTTGATGAGTTGTTGTGCGGACGCCCATGAACGTATATAAATCAGCGGTGAGCTGCCAATACGTTTATTTTTTTGTCTGTCTCATATGCGTTCCTATACCATTAATCCGATTGCGATAAAAACTTTAGTGAGTTATTGTGCGGATGCCCGAATAGGTTTCTGCATTAAAAAATGTTGTTTATGATTCCTTAGTTACGTTTGATACGCACGATGGTTACGTCAAACAATCAAAGGGTATTTATTGTAAACAATTATCAAGTGAATTTTTAATAGTCGTCAAAAAGCATTTCTTTCGCTGTCAAACAATTATGCTACCCAAATGATATTAGTCGATCTACACTTCAAGCACGAAAGAAAACGGCATCACGAGCTTCAGAAATAGACGAGCAATGGAAAGTAAGTTTGGAAACCGTTCGAGCTCGCTCTGCTCAAGCCATACAATTGGGAATAGTTGCTCCAAATCGATCTGTAAACAACCTTTTTGATCGTGATTTGCAACGAGAAACACAATTTGATGTCGACAAATTGGCTACATTCGTTCAAACAAATCTTCCAAATTTGGTTCCAGAACAACGCATAGCGTATGATAGAATTATGCATGCAATCAATCACAAGCCAAAACGTTGGATCACGAAACAATATTGCATTGGCAATCGCTTCATCTGCAATTTTCTAACTCTTTTGGATCGTGGTCAAACAGCGCATTCAGCAAAGAAGCATTCAGCATTCAGCAGCCTTTGAACACCAACATCCAATATCAAAAAAAAAGTCCGGAATGGGTGAAGTACTTCAATCATATCAACTCATTAAATGGGACGAATTTGCTATGACGCACAAAAAGGCATTGGAAAATCTTCACTATATGTACACTAAAAGATTTGAGAGGAAATGAACAGCTCTTTGGTGGCGCACTTATTTTATTGTCTGGTGATTTTTGACAAACTCTACCAGTTATATCACGTTCAACAGCTGCTGATGAATCAAGTGCATGTCTCAAATCATCAGTTTTACGGCGACATGTGCAGAAATTGACTTTGAAAGCTAATATGCGTGTAGAATTACAATATGACGTAGGGAAAAACATACAATTATTGGCCACTTTAAGGATTTTTTCAATTTGTTCTTGATTTGTGGCCATGTATCATTAAAATGTGAAATAAAAAAACATCATATGTTAAATTGCTTATTTATTCCTGATAATCAATTATCGAAAAATGTAAAAAAATACATTTTGCACTTGAAAAAAATAAACAAAAAAAGGCAGAAATCTACAATTGTTGGCCACTTTTTTCAATTATCGGCCACCAAAAGATACAATTATTGGCCATACCAAAAATTGCAGTAAAAAATTATTAAAAAATAAAATAATTACTATTGATGTAATTTTATGTACCCCCATCAATATGAAGTGTAAAGTTAAGTGATTAATGCAAAATTTAATGTCATTTTAATGAAAGAATCATATTTTTTCATGAAATTGAGCTGAATGGACATAAATTTCAAAATCGGAAATACCTATAATGATTTAAAATAAAAATGTTAATCCATGACCGCTCCCAATGTGGAGCATATGGCCTCTTAATGGAGGTATCTCAACGATAGTTTTTCTACGATAACTTGATACAAGACGGTTCTTAATTGTTTTAGTTCCGACGTTTCCGAATACCGTTTTTAATTTTTTCGACTAGCATATAAACAAAGGCGCCAGAACAAAGTAAAATTCTTCAAAATTATGCAAGCAAGACGATGGCACCCCAATTTTGAAACTCGCACATTCTGTACATCATTTTTTTTGAGTAGATTAGGGGGTGACGAAAGAAAGAGATGAAAGGAGGTGCAAGCGGTAAACGCGACGGAACAAACATTTCCCACGCTTTTGGACTACGCCTTTTTCCCCGGACCCCGCAAGTCCGAAATTCGCTTAGTAGTCATCCGATCTTAAAGAAAATTGCAGCAAGGGATCAAGAACAATTGAAAAATTACTGGTACAAATTTGAACAAAATCTAGTCACGAACAGGCTGTTAAATTCTTTTCTTTGTGGAAACACAATATAAGCTATAATTACGAATTGACAGATCGGAAATTTTGCACACACCTGTAGAGGCGCCATCGCTTATCGCGGACGCGAGGATCCCATAACAAGACGACAAATACGTTTTTCTTTCAAATTTAAAGACAAAGGATGGACAAAAAACATAGTTCCCGCAAAAAACGAATACCCGACGTGGTTTTTGCCACGCCCGGGTCTGGAACCCGGACGGGGGCGGTCTTTTTAGCCGAAGCTGGCTAGTGACTTTAGAAAAAGTCGCCGAAAAGCTGGAGGAGCGTATTTGCTATACGTAAGTCAAAGGACTTGTTTCCGAACGTAGATTAAGAGGTTTTGAGATGAATTGGCCAGGAATAGTGGGTGGTTCCTTAGCAAGGCTCTCCACCCTTCCCATAGCACCGCGTTCGGGTGAACAACTAACGACTATTAGAATTGATAAATATAAATCATTATCTTTGTATTCATTCTTACATAAACAACTTTCATTTAATTATTTACTATTAATATAAGAAGTAAGAAACCTTATATATAAGAAACTTTGTTTGCTTAGCCATTGGTAAGAAATCTGGAATTAGGAAATATTGCATATATTAATTCTCGTTTTAATTTCATACTATTGAAATATTGAATTTGGAAAACATTATAGATAAAAAGCTTTGTTTGATTAATTACTGTTGAAATACTGGATTGAGAGAACATTATATATAATGAGCTTTGTTTGATTAACTACTGTTAAAAATACTGAATCAGAAATCATTGCATATATAAATTCTCGTTTTGATTATATACTATTGAAATACTGAATAAGAAATATTAAATAAAATGAACTCTCAACTAATTATATACTATTTGTTTTACTATAACTAGTTACTATGAATAAATGGGATGTGCACCATTGGAGGAATTTATAGCAATCGTTTTAATGAAATCTGTAATTGTTTTTTTAATGTATAGCGCTTAGCAGCGAGTAAACGTCCTCCAAAGGTGGGTCTTTAATTTTATTATACCGATTAACCAGCCATAAATTTCTGATCTCTCCGAAAGGAGTTTGTTTGTAAAAACATTGCATCAAAAACTTAACATTGATTATCACTATCAATATTTTAACTGTAGAATTTCCTAAAGATTATTTAGTATTATTATTACACTAAAATATTGAATTTGCTTTTAAATTATCTATTATTATTGTTGCACTAAAGTTTTTTTTTATCTGTTACTGATAACACTTCGTTTTAAATGAAGTATAATATAACGCTTGTAGCGTGGTAATAGGTACCTTCATTATCGTAGGTGGACTTTATAATTTTTCAATTTCTTTGTGCTTGTAACTTGAACTGTTCTAAATACTTGTGTTAAGTTGTAATGACATGTAGGTAGACCAGAATAAATGTTTACATTTAATAACTTGACCTTGATTGAGAAGTTTTATTTCATTATGAATTTTTGTAGTTTGATGTTTCTAAAAATCCCAAAGAAATTTGCATACCTTCTTGAGATCTCCTGAAGTGAGTTGAAGACTGTTTGTTACTCAAAAAAGTGAATAGTTAAAAATCTGTGTTATCAAAATTTAATAATCCAAGTTCGTCATTATCTTTGAAGTGCTTAATCAAATCATCTAACGATGAGTCTGAATAAGTGAAAGGGTCCAGAAATTTTATTATCGATGTTCTCTCGATTATTCAAAAAAAATGTTTCGTTATTACTAATACATTAAAATTCAGTGTTTTATAATAATGCAGGTAAATCGGTTTTCTTGTCAACTTCTTCGTTTTTCCTCACAACTAATTTTTGCTTTTTCGCTTAAATTTGTTTCATCTTTGATTAAGTTTTTATATAATCGATATTCTCTTGATTATTAAAAGATTTTGTTTTCCATTAATAATGTTTTTCGGAACAATCCTAATAGCCATGTATCAAAAAGTGCACACACGACTTGAACGAACGGACTAAATATTTTGCATTCTAAAAAACGACCCACCAACCCGCTAACAAAAAACCCCTCATAAATGCATATAAAAAGCGTACATGAGCGCGAGTTAGACTATGTTCAGTAAGTGCATGCGCACCGATATCATTTAATACGTATAATACCGTTTTATTCTGTATTTAATAACCATGCAGATATATTGGTTTTTCAACTAATTTAAAACCAAATCATTCCTTGCAACTCAAAATTAATTTCATTTAACGTGGTCAGTTTATTTACTAATGTACCAGTCAACAAATGCAAAAGCATTATCGAAGATACCTTAAATGCACATAGAGTCAACCCAATAGTAACAAAAGAGTTATTAAATATATTAGATGTTTGCGTTGACCAGAATTATTTCCAATTTAACAATAGAATTTATAAACAAACAAAAGGCCTTGCGATGGAAAACTGCCTATAACCGTTGTTAGCTGAGTTTTATATGAACTATTTAGAAGGTAAAATTTTTAGAAACAAAACAGAAACCAAACCTATAGTCTATTGGTTCCGATATGTAGACGATTTGCTTTCCCTGTTGAATGAAACAAATAGACAAATAACTAACTTTAATAACTTTATAAATTCATTAGATAAAAATATTAAATTCACTTTAGAAGTCGGAGGGAAAAATATTAACTTTCTTGACCTAAATATTAACATTGAAAATCATTCTCACGACTTTAAAATATTTCGGAAGCCGACATTTTCTGATTCTGTAATACATACAAATTCAATGCATCCATTTTCTTATAAACTAACCGCTTTTCATTCAGAAATTCATAGACTTGTGAGTGTTCCTTTAAATGAAATAAACTTTAATATCGTATTGAAAATCATCAAACAAATCGCCATCAACAATGGATACGATATGTCTCTTATAGACAATCTTTTATCAAAAAAACAAACTAAACTTGTTGTTAAAACTGTTTAAAAATGTTATTTAAAGGTATAGTAGCAAAGGACATAGATCATACTAGGTATTGGCGTAGAATCATTTACTTAGGAAATACAAGTCTTAAAATGTAAAAAAACAGCAAGCAGATAGTGTTAGACCAGCTATTTACAGTAAAAACTCTTTAGGCAAATTATTAGTTAACAATAAAGATAAAATACATTACTTAAATAAATCTGGAATTTATAGATTACAATGCTCTTGTTGTACAAAATTTAATATCGGCAAAACAGAAAGGACATTAAACATCAAAGTATTAGAACATATGGCAGCCTTTAGACTGAAAAAGAACACGTCTACTTTTGCTAATCACTTAATTTCAGAAAGACACGTGTTCAATCAGTAACAAGGGATAAAAATGTTACACCCAAATACGGACAGTCATAAGCTCTTTTTCCAGGATTTTTTTTTAATGAAATATTATACCTTACGGGCTCTCCACTTCTTTACCCTATACAAATCTATATATATAAAACAAAGTGGGGTTATTTACACCACGTATATCTCGAGAATTGCTGCAAGGATTTCAATGATATTGGATTTATAAAATTCGTATTTGTCTAGAATAGCATAATAAGCATTAAAACATCGGAAAAATATCACGGAAAATAAATTATGACGAAAATTAATATCTTCATACAGAACAAGATTTTCAAATGGAGAACAGCTTCAATCGATAAAATGTCGTATGCTGGTTTCAGAAAAATCCACCAGATCGCACTGTTTTCTATATTTGTTTGTTTTTGCTTCTTTTGCATACGATTGACTTATAAATAACTTTAAATTTAGAATATGAATTAGAATAAAAAAAATCGATGATATGAGATGAAAACGAAAGAAAATCGAATAATATTGAAATAAGGTTATTTTTATATTTTGGTATTATAAATTTTTGACAACAATTTTTTGCACGAACGTTGCTTTACTCTGAGATGACACGTTATTACACTTGGAACGCTATATCGAAGAAATTTTAACGTCAAAAGCAAAGCGATGCGATTCCTGATCACCCAAATGACTATTGATGCTCTTGGTCGCATTTACACAGTTCATCCGAAAAATGACGAATGCTTCTTTCTACTTGCATGTCAACAGCTCAATTTGCTTGAAAATGATACGTATTGGGACATGACAATCGCTGAAGAAATTGTTTCTGAATCTCCAAGTCAGATATGCACATTATTTTCTATCATTATTTTGACATGCTTCACATACAAGGATGACATGTCGGAAGACATTTTACATCGAATTCGTGTCAGTTCGGGGAATCCCGATCTCGAGGTGAATGAAGAGTTAAATAACCAGGCTTTGATTTAGATCGAAGACATGTGTTACTTCATGTGAGGCATTTTGTTAGTCAAGTTAGGAATGCCAACGCCACATCGTGGGACTGGGAAGATATTCCTCATGTCATTGATTATGGAGACTGTTCGAGCGAGATCCGAAATTGCTGTAGCAGTTTCGTCTTCTTTAATAGCGGCCACGTTGATAGAAGGATGGCAAACGGCTCATTCAGTGCTGAAATATCCGTTAAACCCAGTGACGGTTCTAGGTACTGGGCTAGGTGGGCTAAGCCCGACCTGCATTTTTCACCCAAAACTTTAGATGGCTGAATAAAAATGAACAGCAATTCGGCCGCTGAACAAAATAAATACATTTATAAGCATAACTAACCTTTCCCAAATGAATATAATATCTTTGTTTTAATTTTCCTCTGTCAATATAAGACAATGTTACGTCTACCTACAATCATATTCTCGATTGTGTTTTGTATTACAATTTTAAACTGAGCCGGCATAAAAAAAAACAATAACCCTATAAATACTTCACAGGGAACAGGCAACGTCACGTCACTCTGGCAACACCACTCAAGGGCTAGAGATGTTTAGCCCGTAACCACAGACAATATTTCTTTACACTCGGGCGCAATCAAGCACGATTAGATTTTTTTTATATTTGTATATACGGAAACGTCATCAATCATAAACGATTGTGTTTCAATCTGTCAAGCTTCTGTTGATCGTTGGGGGCTAAACAGAATCTGCCCATTACGCATACTTATGCATTGAAACACAAAACCAATATCGTTGTATTGTATCGTATATTGTAAGTGACAGGTATTGACTTTCAGTGACAGCAAGTGACAGTTCTGTATTGCTTTTAGTAGGTACTTGTTATTTCACTTTGAAAGAGACGAATTTAAGGATTCCGTGTTATTATTCTATTATTTCTTAGTTACATTAGCATTGATTTTATTATATAACTAGCTGACCCGGCGAACTTCGTACCGCCTAACAGTCGATTCTTTAACTTTTTAGTTTTTTTAATACTTATTCTGCTATACGGGACGCAGGGTCAGCTAGTAAGATAAAAAAAAGTTAAAAGGAAGTTAATAAGTCAACAATTACATTATATCAAAATTAAAAATTATAAAACACCTAAAATTCTTTTAATAGTCAATAAAAAATCACAACTAAAATTACAATTTCAGATTTCTTATGATACCTACTTATTAAACTTCATTTTATTTTTACTTATTCTAAATTAAGTTTTATTTTCATTGTAGTACTTTATGGTACACGATATTTTTTGTTTGATTACCTGGCGCGTAAACAAACAGAGCAGATGGTTTTCCAACACGGGAACAGGCAACATACAATTGACTGTGCGAGAAACATGGGTTTTTTAGATTAATACTACAGACACTTAATGACTGCCCCTGGGATTTATTTATAGTCATAGCGAAAGCAAGCCGTACTGGAAAATGCAGTCGTTTAAACTCGAATAGTATGTCAGTCAGAATCATTGGGATGCGGGGTATCAAAACGTCTTCTCCTTTATACTTTCCTTTCAATTTGATTGCTTCTATTACGTTATTCAGTATTTTTTTTATTGCTAATCGTGTACCGTTACAAAGTCGCGGTTGGTTAATATTTCGCAACATTATAACTACCGATCCAACCTTTAATTGAAGATTGTGAGGCGGCAATCCTAGTGAGTTTAAAAATTCCGGTGGATAGTTCACGACATCATCTTCATTAGTTGCCTCGTTTCGCCAGGAATGTCATCTTGAATTTTGAAATTTAATTCATTTATTTACATCAGTGTTTTTGGCAGCCAGTATAGCTCGTTCGCTCAACCAATCATGGAATAAGTAATTTTGAGCAACATTTGGAAACAGTTTTTGAATGAGTTCAGCTTTTGATTGAGTTAACTGACAAAAACTCTCAGGAAAGGTGATGCAGCCTGTCAGCATTGACATCAATATTTATACGATACTAACGTCACTCAATTGTTTTGCCTTCCCGAAACCTCCCCATTAACACTTGAACTTTATGGTATGGTATTAAAGTTCAAATTGACTTTTAAGTATTACTACGAATCGTTTGTATGGGAGTATAGGAAAGTGTTGTTTTTAGACTTTTTCAGGCAATTTTTTAAAATTTTCTCTCCGTAAGAACCATCCTCGTACTTCAAGGAATATTCTAAAAAAAGAAATAGCGAAATCGGTTGAGCTGCTCTCGAGATTTACGCTTAGCAACACATTCAGCGACTCGTTTTTATATTATAGATAGATAATTTATGCATTGCAGTAGTATCGTAGCATTTGTTAATTTGCTTGTAGATTAATGTATAAGGTGAAGTAGAAATATGCTTTTCTCTAGCCCACCCAAGATTTTAGGTCAGGAACCGCCACTGGTTAAACCTTTAAACGACTGAAAAACTGACATGCAAGATTGCGAAACACTCAGCAATGACCAAAGTTTTGGTAGCAAGTAAAATCATCACCTGGGATTTATACACAATGACGCACAGACGCGCATTGGAAGCACTCAGTCGAATATCTGTGCATTGACTTAAGATGTTTTGAAGGCGCAATGATTTAATATCTGGCTTAAATTTCCGCCAAACACTACCAGTTATTCTATCGAAATTACACATTGAGATATTCTTTCTGGAACTCTTTGATATTCAAACACAATAATATGACCAAAAACTGTTCCGCTGGCTGAAAAGGTGTGAACATAACTGTAATGTTTTCTTTTGATGATTTTTACTCTATTGCGTGAAAAAAGTTTTAATTATTGGCCATCAAAACTACAATTATGGGCCAGGTGGCCAACATTTATATAGGATTGTCGGAAAAATCTAATAAATACATATGTGATTAATAATAGTCTCAAAATACTATTTTCGAAATAAAATTTAACATTTTACTTATAAGTCACATATTGTAGTATTGGCCAGCCAGGCCAATAATAGAAATTCTGCAAAAAAATGAATTATTTATTGGCCTTCACCATAATATCTTTTTAAAAAAATATATCAAATTCAATCAGTGAATGATTTATAAATACACTAAAGACAAACTACTCAAATCAATTTTCAATTCATTTAATGAACATATAAATGTTAAATGTACCTTCACAAGGAATTCAAATCCTTGTGATTTTTACAACAAATCTCACTTGTTTCGCGGCAACGCTCCAAACGTTAGTATTAAATCAGATTTTAGGTTATTTAACAATGCCTTACATGATAATTATCTGCTATATCAACGGAGGAACACTTAATGAACTTCCTTATTAAGTCAACAAGTGGTAATGTTAGTTTCATATCTTATAAAACTAGACTTTATCTGCAAGTGGCCAATAATAGTAGGTTTAACCCTATCCGCTGAACGTTGCGCAAAACAATTGTTGGATATTGGGAATGGACAAATGGAAATCGATGAATCCACACCATTTATCACATGGCCACCAAGCTTCTGTAAAATTACAGGAACCATAATTGATTCACAAAGTTTTCTCAAATATCGCACAGCATTAAAATCATCAGTGGCTCAGTGAACGTGTTATAATGTTAGCAGTCAAAAACAACGATGTTAATGCTATCAACTTCAGGATTCAATACGAAATACCAGGCGAAGAGGCAACGCTTAAGTCTATTGATACTATAAATGAATCAAGACGAAGTTGTCAATTATCCAACTGAATTATTAAGCTCACTTGATTTGCCAGGCATGCTAACGCACGTTTTTACACTGAAAATTGGCGTACCTATCATTCCTCTTCGAAATATAAATCAACCACGACTTTGCAACGGTACCAGGCTTTTAGTAAAAAAATTATGAACAATATCATATAAGCTACAATTTTAAATGGAAAATTCAGATATGCCAATCAAATGTTTGCAGTTTCCGGTGCGACTAGCATTTGCAATGACCATCAAAAAAGCACTGGAAAAATCTCCACAAGTGTTTGGACTAAATTTTGAAAATCCATGCTTCTCATAAGGACAGCTGTATGTGTCCTGCTCACGAGTTGGAAAACCTTCTGATATATTCGCATATGCACCAGACGAAAAAACAAAAAATATTGTGTACAAAAGTAATTCAATAAACAGAAACACTTTCTTTCTTTGAGTGGCATTGCAACGCATGCCGGGTACTCGCTATTCATTAATAAACAAAAGCTTGTATTTGCATGCAATTTTTTAACATCATAAACACTTAGAAAAATCCTTTCTACTTACAAATTGCACTACACGAAAAATATATGCAGTATGAATTATTTTGACTTTTTTACAATAATTCAACCGTTTATGATGTATGCAGTATGTGCAGTATACGTATTTTGTAATTTTGAGAATAATTCAAATATATGTTTAATATATATGTATTGAACTAATTTTTCACTCCAATGGAATGTTGCCGTCTCTCAGTTAATAGAGAGCTCGGCTGGTAATCCAAAGTTCTGTGATCGAGCCTTAGCCGCGGCGGATTTTTTAATGTGAACTTAAAGGTTCAGCGATTGTCCAGAACACAAAATGTGCTTCTTCAAATGTCAGTGTAATGAAAAAATATGTCTAGTATGAATAAAAAAATGGCGACAGCAAGGCAGGGGGGAAGACCATATTTCTACGTCATCGAAAAGGGAAAATCGTGGGCCTACATTGTACACTCACTCATTATTCACGCAGACAGATAACATTATGGACTATTATTATAAAGATGATTTATATATAGTTCTTCTCAATTATGAAACAGTATCAAAAAAAAGTAACTGAAAAAAATCGGAAATGATTTTTAGACATCGCAATCAACCATGCCTTCGAACAGAAATCAATAAATCGATTAAAAATTGCTCTTCATAATAATCTCGATCCCGTGAGATCCATCACGGAAACCAACGATGTTGACTGTTGCGCCACAGACCCTGCTATTATCTAACAGTTCAACCAGTATTCAGCCTAGTTCACTCTGTCCGCCGCGTAGTCTTGTCTAAATGAGACTTAAGGGTTGAGCAACTGATCTAAAACCAGTAAAGTAATACAATAAATATAAATACCAGTGATTTGATTGCAGGCAGCTCCATTTAAACAATGACACTGCTTTGCGCATCCGAGACCGTATGATTTCCCATCACAGGGCCTGTCGCAGTTTTGTCCAATCCAACTGAAATATTTAAATATAAAATATAAAATTTATATTAAGGCCAAAAGGTATAAAGGTGAAAGAGTATTAAGTTCCACGAGAATTATACTAATTCGGCTTCATGCCATCGTCAGAACCAACGTTCTCTCAAAGCTTCCGGGCAGCAGTTTGAAAGCCACTCGCGCACTCAAAACGAGTTCGCGCTCATTCACCAAAATTGTTTTTCTGAACAAAAAAATCAATGATTTTTTTAATTTATCGGTTCATCTGCAGCTCGCTCTGCTATTCATTGACAACATACATGAGTTACTATTCAAAATCTATTTCAGATATACTTGCTTGAAAGGTTAAACCAATTTAAGATGCTTACCTAATTACGCAAACGCTAAATCGACACAAGACACAGTAATAAAATAACACACCCTTCAGTACAGTTGCATTGTCCAGATTCAGTAGAACACGTAGCACCGTTATGACAATCGCACTCCTGAGAACAGTTCATTCCGTAGCTGCCAAGCGGACAATCCAATTCGCATCTCTCTCCCTTGTAGCCTGGTGCGCAAAAGCATGAACCTGTTATCAATAAAGGATTGTATATATAATAATTAATATGATGCCTAAGGAGTGGATAAAAAAATAGTTGTCTTTGAAATGACATGTTACGAATCATCTTGGGTTGATGTTGTGACTAACCTTCCGTCTTGGAGGGGAGGTTCTCAGCAAGTAAAACCAAAAGTGAGCAGGTCAACAAATGTGTGGCAAAAAGTCTTTATGCAAACTTCAAATATCATATTTAAGCAATTTATGCTGCACAAGACAGTTGAATGCCAAATCAGATAAATACAATTATATATTTACTTACTACTATCTATTTATGAATAGCTAATAATGTTGGCTGTCTGAATGACTGGCTTAATGAATGTTTGGTGGCTGAATGAATGTAGGTCTGGGATTTCGCCTTTTTTTATCTTTTTCCGATTTTTATTAGTATTCATGAACATGATGACATCTAGAAAGATGGTAAAAATTGAATACTGCAGGGCTGTCGATATATGTCTCGGGGTATTATTCTTCTTCTCCAAACTATATTTGTTTGCATGCTTGAAACATTGGAATTATTCTAAAAAAATAAAATATATAATACTACAGGACTGTCGAAATATATCTCGGGGTCTTCTTCCTCTTCTCCGAAATATATTTGTTTGCACAATTGAAACATTTGAATTATTATAAATATCATGAAATATAAATACTGCAGTGCTGTCGATATTGGATATAGCAGCTCAGCATGGCAGCTCAATTATGATTTTTATGAATACTAGCTAGCCCGTTGGCCCCAACTGGAGGATTTTTTCGTATTATAAAAAAAAATGAAATTTTCCGTCATGTAACAATCAAATGCATATTTATCAAATTAATCAGAATAAATTAACTTTACTAATTCGCCAAACGGAGCTTATTTTTAAGAATATATGAGTCTTTAAGAGTTGAAGTGAACCAAACTGTGAACCAAAAGTGAACTAAAAATGGTGAAACTTTTCCATATGACTTTTAAGTGCAATTACGTTTTTAATTATTTTTTGTGGGAACTGTCATCAACTTTTAATTTTATGTGAAAGTTTATTAAATAAATAAGCATAAAAAAGTCATACAAAATAACTTAGATTATTCCACGTATTGTGTTACAGTTTGTAGCACAATACGTGGAATAATCTAAGTTATTTTTATATTAAAATGAACTTCCACAAAGTTACCAACGAATCCATCGAAAGCATAAACAATGTATTTTAGAGAAAAAATGATTGAAATTATGCAATAAAAAGGGTGGGTTCAGTTCACTTTTTCCCATCATCCTAACTTGGCTCACTTTGCCGTATTTTAATCTCGTTGACCCCAATCTATCTAACAATTTCGCTTACTTTATTTATATTAGTATTTGAGCATAAATTTACCTTGTCCAAAGCATAGACTCGTTTACTCGTTATTTAAAACAAAAGATACAAAACTTTTAAAGTATCGGGATAAATTCTAAATACCCTCTGTTAAAAAGTAAAATATTTAATAGCCGTCAGCATATATATGACACACATGGAATATTTGCATTTAACTGTCGAAACTATATTATGTAAAATATACCACATTCATTATTTGACAAAGATGTCACAATATTCCATTTTTGAATCTTGAATACAAACAATCGAAGTCAGTTTGTGAATCACAAATATCGTTCCATTTTCAAATGTTTGATTTATATAATGTATTTTTATCGCCTCTGATATTTATGACGTTAGCTCAGTTGATAGATCCTGGTAATCCAGAGTTCTGTGTTCGATCCACGATCGCGGCGTTTTTTTGTATGAGAATTTTCAGCGATTTGATTTGTTTCGTCAAATAATAAACAGTGTATTGGGAAAATATGTCTTTAGTATGAATACAAATATTGCGTCAGCGGAGCTGGTGAGGAGGGTGGGGGAAGGGGCAGGGGCAGGGAGGGAAATCGGGGACAATCATGCAATCATTCGGACATTATTTTTATGAATATATTTAATATTATAGCTTTATGCATATTTTGTTTTTTAATTCCGGTGTATTTTAGTTCTTTAAGAGAATTGGGTGTAATCCTTAAAAAATCCAGTTAGAGAATTAATTACGTTTAGATTTTCTGGTTTATTCAATAAGTAGGTTGTCAATTTATTTTTCACGCCAATAAATTTTCTGACTTTTTAAAAATGCAACAAAAATCCCCCGTTGATGGCAAAGGGCGTACAGCTCTGGATGCTCGTAATTTATTCTTACGTGGGCGAAACTATGACCAAAAACTTTTGTTTCTAAAAACGTATTCCTCGCTTAGGAGGTATGAGTCACCAGTTCCAAGGGCTGTTCGATTGATCAACTCATTGCCTAGAGAAGTGGTTAACTTTACGTTAAGTTTTACTATTTTATTTCTTGATTTAGTATGTTGATTTTGATGCATTATGAAGTTTTATTTTATATTTTGTCTCATTATATTTGTCAAGTACATGGCGGATTGGCGTCAGCTGTTATGTCATGTGTTGCACTTTTAATTTTTAAAGAATAAATATTTTATAGCTACGATTTTAGGAATGCGTACCTGTCTCAATATTTTATGGTACTTTAGAAAAACCGGCGCTTGCATTAAGAAGCATTTACAATGCATATGTTTCCAAGATGTTTTTTAAATAAAGCAAAGTAAAATTTGAAACTTATGTAGTAAATGTATTCTAAGCGAAAGTGTAAGCCGATCTTTATGTGAAAAAAGATATGAAAAACACGACGTCTGTTAGTCCGCACTACCGATATAATTTTATTGCATATAATTTGCAATATAATTGATATAATTTTTTTATTGCAAAACAATGAAATAATAATAATATCACGCCAAAGCGAGTTGCGCCGTGCTTAAATAAATTCACCGACACGCTAGGCGTGTTATTAGCACCCAACGATTTAAATTAGTCGAAATTGCTGCCGCCTTGTACACGTGTTTTTTTTATTAATATTTGTCATTATAGCCTATGCCAATGCGCCAAATATTTTAAAGTTGAAAGATTATACGAGAAAAACGAAAAAAAATTTGTGATGCACACAAATTCTTTATGTAGTCAGATAATAATAAAAGAGATTCTTTTGCACATATTTCACAGTTTTTGGAAGGCGAAAACTTGGTAGGAGAAAACACTATACTTCTTGGGCTTTGTACCAACGTCTGCCATAACACATTATCTCCAGGAAAGCACGGCAATCTTGAAAAAGAATTAAAGACATTATATATATCTTTTTTACTAAGTCAGCTGTGTTCAATTCAAATTTTGAAAAATTGCTAATTTTTTTTCGGTCGTAAGTGCGGATCGTCGTTTGTCGTACCGGTCGGGGACTACCTGTACTATCAAATGACATTTGGTTTAGTAGCAAAAAACACCACCAGAGCGCTATTATCATAGAAAACCCATTAATTTCTACCATCTACCTTCCCGAATCCATAAAATAGGGAAAAGATTATATGCCAAATTCACGCAGTCGGCAGAAATTTTGCTGAATTCGTGAAATAAGCAAGCCCGTTGCAGAATTAACGAATTCGGAAAAATTTATACCGAAAAATTTCTTCTCAATTATGAAATCGTATCGAAATTGTTTAACTGAAAAAAAAATCGGAAATGATTTTTAGACATCGCAATCACCCATGCATTCGAACAGAAATCAATTAATCGATTAAAAATTGCTCTTCATAATGCTCTTGAGCCCGTAAGATCCATCACGGAAACCAACGATGTTAACTATTGCGTCACAGACCCTACTATAATCAAACAAAATTGCCTAACTCGTTGGATGCTAACGACACGCCTAGCGTGTCGGTCGATTTATTCAAGCACGAGCGTTAATCGCTTTGGAGTAATATTATTATTATTTCATTGTTTTGCAACAAAAAATAATCCTAATATCGAATCGGTAGTGCGAACCTCCAGAAGTCGTGTTTTGTCACTTAAAGGTTGGTTTACACTTTCGCTTAGAATACATTTACTACATATGTTTCAAATTTTAATTTGCATTATTTACTGTTCTTCTTTTTACATTCTTTAAGATTATTAGAGTATTGAACTGTTCTGCCTAGAATTTTATACATAAAAAGCTACAAATATTTTTTACAAAGAAATGAATCCGTGATAAAATATACCCCAGAAGGAATATGTGCAACTAAATGGAAAGACCGCTGACGTTCTGACGATTTCGTCCGAATTCGACGGCGCATCAACAGTAATGACTAATAGCCTAGGAAATGTTTTAGAAAAGCCAAAAATGGTTTAACAATACAACAAATTCATGGCTGGAGTGGATTACCATGATCAAATGTTAGCATATTACCCATGTAGAAGAAAAAAAATTAGGAATCTATTTGTTCCAAACAATGTTTCTAAATTCCTACTATATGCACAATTTTCAAAATTCAACAAACATATCATTATATGATTACAGGCTGCAAGTTATTGAAAAATTAGTAGGCCCCCCTCCAAAAGTAAACATTGAAAGAGTCCATCTTCCTATTTACTGTGAAAAAGACCCACTTGGAAAAACCAAAAGAAGAGGATGCAAATATTGTTGGAATGAAAAAAATGAGAAAAAAGCCTATCTTTTTTTTTGTCCGGAATGTCTAAATGAGCTGGGTTTGTGTCTGGATCCATGCTTTCGTTTGCATCACCAACACATGTATAATATTGCTTAGTAAAATAATATTGTTTTTTGTAAGTTTTTTTAAACTATTTTTTTCTGTTTTTTTTATATATTAACTACCTGACCCGATGAACCTCGTACCGCATCAGAATCAATAAATGTTGTGTTAATTTGATAACTTGAAGCATGATGACTACCGAGCCAACTTTTAGTTGTAAATTGTGCAGTGGCAAACCAGGAAGATCCAATGAGCTTAACAATTCAGTTGGATAGTTGGTTGCTTCGTCTTCGTTTGTTACACAGTCGATAGATTTGAAGGGATGCAGTGGACCAACGATTTGATTTTGAATTGTAAAGATGAAATGATCCACATCTTTATTTTTTGTCGCAAGAATTGCTCGTTTACTCAACCAATTGTGTTTTTTGTGATTTGCAATGATGTTCGGAAACACTTTGTTGATGATGTCGTCCTTTGATGAGACGAAATTGCAAAAATTTGGCGGAAACGAAATCAATCCGTTCGATTCGTCCACAGGAACACGGCCGTTACAGATAGTCAGCAATTGGTAGGAGAAATTGTCGGCAGATGGATCGATTAGAAATGCAACTCGCATTTTTTTGTCAGCTGAAGTTTCTTCACATAGCGCCACAGAGTCGATGATTTGGGCAAAACTTTCATCGGCAGCGGTCAATCTTGGAATGATTTTAAGTGTTTGGCGGAAATCGTCAGATATTAGAATCATTGCGTTTCCAAAACATCTTGAGTCACCGCGCAGATCTTTCATAGTTCGGTTGAGTTTTCCAATGCGTTTTTTTGCACCATTGTGCATTCATCCCAGGTGATGATTTTACTCTCTACCAAAACTTCGGCCATTGCTTCATTAATTGCCTTCATTAACATATCGTACACATTCTTCTGTTGGGGGTTCAACAGTGGTACATTCGTTCGAACTGATTGGTTCAATGCATCTCGATCATATTCACGTTCACGTTCCAATTCTCGATTGAAAGCGTCGTTCATTCCACGATCTGGCGTTGGCATTCTTAAATTGACTAACAAACTGCCAGACATAGAAAGTTTTATTAAATGTTTTTTAGTCAAAACAATTATTGCCAATGACTCCACTCAATCTTTCATATGAATATGCTTTGTTTTTATAGCAAAAATGACATGTTTAACTTTTCTTTTATAATCGCCATCTATTACATATATTTTAAGCGAATTTAAAATAACAATTCTATTTATGAGATAAATGATTTATTTAATAAAACAATCTTTATTTTACCAGCACTTTCTCTTACTATTCAATGAAGTATTTATATTAATAAAGATCGATTATCTACAACTTGAATACACAAAAAAATACACTATAGCATCTGAAGCAAGTATGGTTTAAAAAAATCGATATGTTCTACCTTTTCATTAGAACACCTTTACACTGAACTCCCCATTTACACGGTAGATACGCTCAACGCGATACCGAGTACAGAAAACGTGTAAACAAATATATTAAAATTAAAAATTTGTGGTAGATAAGTTTCCTTGCATAAAAATCAATTAAGGATATCAAAAAATAAAATTAATTATTGCTTATTGTATCTTAATTTTATTAATTTTACTTAACTTAATTATTTACTATCACTATAAGACAATAGACGAAGCCGTTTACGAACAATTTGTACTACATCGCTTTCATATCTTGAGATATCCAGAACCTGTGTAATATTTATGTCCAAATTTTTAAATGAATGGTAGATTTTTTTCTCTTTTTTTGCACCGTGTTATTTCGAAATCGTGTAAAAACGGAGTTCAGTGTATTTAAATAGAGCCAAGTTGGTGTATTCTATTCAAATCAATGATATAATAATATTAAAAGCGTTATGCGTAATAATTCATCGAGCTAACCTTCTTTCTAAGTAAAACTATTGTCATGTTGAAATGAAAATTATGATTTCCATATCCACCTCTCAATGGGTTTATCATTTTGATATTGAAGTGATATTCATCGTCTCTTTGCCAAAACATTAGTGGGTTTTGCAATGCATCGGTGTGTTTCGTATACAATCTATATATTAATAGTCGATAATGTCCGCCCGTCTGTAAATTGTCCCCGATTTCCCCTCCTCCTGCCCCTCCCCTTCCCTCCTTACTAGCCCCGCTGTCGCCATTTTTTTATTCATACTAAAGACATATTTTTCCAATACACTATTTATTTGTCGATCGATCCCATAATTATGAATTATCAGCCGAGCTCTTTGTCAACTGAACTAACGTCACAATTATCAGAATCGATGAAAATAGATAATATATATTGAATTTCGTTTGAAAATGGAACCTTTCGTTTTTTATTTAAAAAACAGCATGCATATTATATGTTTTATTTTACGCGCTTTCCTCAATTCTGCTGTACCCTAGAGGTTGAGCGCTCGGTTGGTAAGCTGTAGGTACCTGGTTCGAATCTAGCCTTGAGCGTTTTTTTGGGTTTATAACATATTTGTTTTTCATATAACAAGATTTGTTTTTAATCTAGGTACATACGTGGTATAGTTAGTTGTTGGCGAAAGCATAGTTTTAGTATGTGTAATAAAATAACGTCAGTAAAAATCATTATATATATATTCTAAAAAACAAGTTCTATTTGGAGAATAAGTCAACATTTTGATAATTTTGTTTTGATAAAATGTGCAATTAATTTATACCATTTTGCATGTGAAAAATGATTATTAGCAAACTTAAACATTATTTCAAAAATTAAGTAATTTACAATTTAAAACTGCAGGGCTGTCGATTTCTGCCAAACTTATACATTATTCCAAAAATTCAATAATTTACAAAATTTCTGCTTCTACGAAAAATGGTTGTTAGCAAACTTAAACATTATTTCAAAAATTAAGTAATTTACAAGGACTTTTTTTCTACTACGAAAAATAGTTAACAAACTTAAACATTATTCCAAAAATTCAATAACTTACGAAATTTCTGCTATTATGAAAAATAGTTGTTAGCAAACTAGAACATTATTCCAAAAATAAATAATTTACAATTTAAATACTGCAGGGCAGGGCTGTCGATATACGCCCCGAGATATATTTCTTTTACTATCAGAATTTCTGGATTATTCAATAAATAGGTTAGTAATTTATTTTTGACGCCTGTAAATTTTCTGACTACTTAAAAATGCAACAAAAATCCCCCCGTTGAGGTCAACGGGCTTACAGCTAGTATCGTTTAAATACTATTTCACAGAAATCGCGTCACATTATAAACCAATCTAAATAAACTGTTTCCGCTATTATACATGAATCTCGTGTTTGACCATAATTGGATCAATAGATTTCCACACCAGAATGATTTATCGGAATTAAAACTTAATGAAAATTTATGAAAACTCAAAATCGCGGCGTATCTACATAGTTAACAGTCAACTGTCAAAGTATGAAGCAACTAACTCCATCTAGTTGATTTAGTGAAAACAGCATACATCGTCATGTTTTTTCCGCGTTCCATTTGAAGAGCTTCAAATTTCAAAACAAAATGTATGGGAATATTATTTTTTTACTACTTTACGATTTACTACTTTTATTCTAGTAGCATGCGGAGTGTCTAGTACGTGGAATTACTATATAAGCAAGAGAATGACGGGAATAAATGTTAACCACTCAACAGTCAACAGCAGGACTGCTTTATTATTATATGGTAGATAACTACTGATTTGGACATGAGCTGAAGATGCCTTAAGAAAGCCTGAATTCTGCCTCTCTCTTTTACCAACTGTATGGATTCCGCCGTTGTGGAAGGCCACTGATGACCATCCATAGGAGTTACTCGGCGGAGATACAGGACGCTGGGAGGAAGCAAGAAGATTGGCGAGGGGCAGAGAATCTCGGAGGAATCATGTAGTGGCCAAATGCTCCGGCTAGAGAGCGGATATGGTGAGGGGGGAAAAAGTGAATGAGATAGTACATTATTTTTAACACACACCATTGATCGGGGAGCATAGAGCGTTGTTAAAACACGTACAAGTGTTGTGGCAGCCTTTACCATACTTCAAGTGAGGGCATTGTTCGCTGCAGAGTTTTCCATGCCAACCGGGTCGGCACTCACAATCTCCGGTGAAAGGATCACAACTGAAAAAGTTTAATAAAATATATAAAATGATAAGGATTGTAAATATATAATTAGGAATGCCATATTCCTTTTTTTAGCATATGGCCACCACAATCAGTGGCGGCCGCTCAATGTGGCATTGGATCAATGCACCCCTTGTATATGCAGGGGCGGTTATATTTCATGAAATATTATTCAAACATAAAATTTAACTCATTTTTAAATCTTCATGAATTTATTGTCTATAATAAATATGAAAATTGTCTATTATAATAAAGTAAATATATAGACAATAAATACATGAAGAAGTTAACTCTCGCGGCTCGGAGACTAGAAAAATACTTCTCGGCCGATGGGGGTCTTTTAGGGACCCAGTGGCTTCCTCATTATTGGCCTTATTCTTATGAATTTCAAAAAAAAAATAGTCTTAGGGCTTTAAAATATCTCTCTGCATCATTCCTCATACATTTTTTTATAAAAATCCGTGGTTTTTTTTAATAAATAATCATATTTTAAGTTGCGCGTAAAATATACGTCGTTTCAGTGCAAATATCAATGTGCTACTGGCGCGCTTTGCTTAGCGGCGTTCAGCCTATTATCTTACGAACGATCGCTGATAAGCGGGCGCTTATCTCTGATCTTATCGTATTTATATAAACTACAAAAGGTCCAAAAAACTATGATATAAGAATACCTTAATTATAAACATTGTATCACCCATATTAAAATAGATATTTAAGAAAATGTGTGTATTGGGGTCGCATTTCTTGAGCTTAGAACCGGAAAAGTTTGAATGAGTGAATGGAATAAATGTTATGTGTGAATATTATTTCATGAAATATAATCGCCCCTGCATATATAAGGGGTGCATTGATCCAATGCCACATTCATCGGCCGCCACTGACCGCAATACTTTCGAGATTGTCTGTCTTCTACAATTTTTCTCTTTTTTCCTCTTTTGAATCAAACACTGTAAAGAAGGAATGTGGTAACTATCTGTTTGGAAGAAAAGACAGGGGGATTTGTACTAATGTGAACCATGCGGTCAAACCGTGTTCATTGTCGATCTTTAATTATGTACGTTACAAGGGATACATGAGCAACATTATTATTATAGAACTCGCACACTCTGCATCCATGAGCAACTAAGATTCAACTATGTGTGTTTGCATGTATTAAGAAGCATTCGGTTTCACATTGTGTTGAACTGAGCTCAATTTCACTGCTGTATGGGAGGGTATGTAAGAGTTCACATCATTTATATCCCCTGCCAATTCTACAAACACATACAATATGGCACAAAGTGTGAGTGAGTATATCCTTTGTAATTTTTATGACAACACCAAGCTAGTGATACCCTTATTTAATCCTGAAATATACGTGTCACTAAGTAAAATTAGGAATAAATATCAACTAACAGTTCCGTATTAGCTAGATGACACTCGCAAAATTTCTTGCAATTCGGGCCATAAGTAGCGTCAGAGCATATTCTGTATTGACATGCGTCACCTATCCATCCTGCCTTGCACGTACATGTTTTATTCCTACCATTGCATTGGCCTCCGTTCTCGCACAAGCAAGTTTCCGAACAGTTAAGACCGTAACGATTAGGCGGGCATTTCTCTCCACACTGAAAAAATAAATAAAAACAAATTTGTATTCAATCTCAACGTGTTGAAGCAGTGGTGACTGTTTCTCCAATATCTGGTATGTTACACCGACACCGAATCGGTAAAATGAAACAAACTGAAGAATCTAACAATCTGCTATACCCTATGTCCCATAAAGCCGGCAGCGCAGATACAGTGTCCGGTGACAGGGTCACAGTCTGACTCGTTATCGCAGTTGCATTTCGACACGCATTTATCTCCCCATCTTCCTTTGGGACACTTCTCCGTGCAGATAGGCCCCACCCAGCCCTCGCGCATATGCAAGGTCCTCCGGGACCCTTGCATTTCCCGCCATTTTGACAGCGGCATTGGTCACAACTGAAAAAATGAAAACAAAATGAGAAACCCGAAAAGCTCACAGCACCTGGAAAATGTGTAGAGCCAGTGGCGGATTAAGCACATGGGAGGCCTCAGGCGCAATAAAATTTTGAGGCCCTGTTTTTAGGAAAACATAAAATCGTCAGAAAATTCGAAGTAAAATATTTAAAATTTGAATAAAAAGTATATGGTTTATATTATTAAAGCTATTTTCGAGGCCCCTAAGATTCGGAGGCCCCAAGCGCGCGCCTCTTGCGCTTATAGGGTAATCCGCCACTGTGTAGAGCACTCATAGAAGACCTTTTTACCATTCCAATATTTTAGCTTGACTTTCTATAGACTGCAGTACATGCGAATGATTCTTGAGGAATTCTCTTGGAAAAATTTGCAAGCACCAATAAGATTATTCTTTTATATGATTTTAATATTATACATTACTGTATAAAAAGAATGATGGTGTTTGCGAAAAATTACTTCAATGATCAAGATCAGTTTCATTTTATTTTCAACCCGGGGGAATGTATAAAAACAATTACAATCATGTGAGAGAAAATTTAAGATTTTGATCACAATGTTTGTTGACCGTACGGATACGAATATTGCCCAATGTTGAAAATACTGCATTATTCACATTGCAAAGCAGATTTTAAAAAGTTGAATCTTGAATTCAGTCTTTCAACATAAGCTACCAAACCTTACATGGGCACAAAAAATACATTTATTTTTACAATGGATCCTGTCATAAGTTTTAGCAACTCACTTTCAAATTGATTAAATTTTCATTGCGGACCTGTGGAAAAACAGAGATTTTCATTTGAATTTTAGATAACATTCTTTCCAGGTTTGCTAAGTGGCTGTGAGTATTTTGTGTTTGTAGGCCAATAAAGATTGACTTACAGGAGTCCAGCAAATTCAGGCAGGCACCTGCACTCTCCGCTGATGTGGTCACACGTCGCTTTATTGGGGCAACGGCATTTCTCAGAGCAGTTTTTTCCATAGAATCCATCATCGCACGGCTCGGAACAATCCTTTCCCTTCCAGCCTCTGGTGCATTTGCAACTTCCGTCAAGTGGGTCACACGGGGCGTCATTCTTGCAGACACATTGATTCTTGCAACCCGCGCCCCAGAATCCGCTCAGACATACTGAAATAATAAATTCAACATATGTTTTCACAAATATATGTTACACTGATTTTTCAACCCAGGTATTTTACTACGGCGCAACAGATATATTTTTCAATATTTAAACCTTTTCGAGAACGTGAACTTACAGACGCATTCTAATTTCAAGAAAAGGGTTACAAATGTACAATTACGTCAATAGTGCTCAGTAAACGTAAGACGTTCTCTACGAGTGTTTTGAAGACAATAAATTATGTCTTACAACCGAATGACTCACCTTTGTCACACTGGGGTCCGTCATATCCACTGTCACATTCGCAAAAGTCAGGAGATTTGCACACTCCGTGAATGCATTTCTCGTGACACGACGGATCGCAGGTGTCTTTCTTGAAATTGACAACATAACCAGCACAGCATTTTTGAACTAGCACGTCTTTTTCAATGCGCTTCGTTTCGAACTCCGTGGAATAAATGATCCTGACAGACTTACACTTCGATAGGGTTTTCCAGCACCAACTTGTCTTAACTTCCTCATGAGGTATCTGTACGCTCTTTCTAACATCTGTTAAAATACTGTAAAATAATTATAACTATTATAGATACAAATAAAACGTCAACATTTTTATATCGATTTGGCAAATACAATGTGAAAAATTATTTTTAACATAAAACAAAAAATTGATGGCTATACTTTTCCACGTTTTTTTCAATAAGCGGAACGACAAAGTTATATTGCATATTGATATAGCCCACCCGAAAGAAAAATCAGTGGAGAAAGAGATGAATTAACTTCTAGAGCTATAAAAGCTATGGTCGCAACCTGGACGAATATATCAATATCGATAGTTTGAAATTTCAAATTAAATGTTGAATAAAGCGAAAATTTTCAGCCAATTGAGATCCCAATATCAGGCGATGAAATCAAATGCATTGAATAAAAAATATACAATAACCATAAATGAGTTATTTCTATTGAACTTATAGGTCTTAAAACAATATTTTATTGAAAGGCTCATTAATAATTATGTATTGTGGAATCTCTGGATACAAAAAACTCTTTACAGATTTTTTTTATGTTTTTCTCGCAATTTATCGCAAACAATTTTATTTTCATATTATGTGGCGTTTTTTATAGACTAGAAATTCGATTTTGGGTAATTTTCAGTATCATAATACTGTATTATTTCATATTCAGTGGCGTAGCAAGGGGGGGCGGAGGGGCGTACCGCCCCAGGCGGCAAGATTTTGGGGGCGCCACTTCTGGTCTACTGCAATAATCAAGGAAGTGAAGTGCATCACTGAGATCCGAATAAATTTGATTTTGGTAAATTTTACTCGGGGCTTGGAAAAAAACAATTTTAAATAAACAAAATACTTTACTGAATTTGAAGAATTTATGAACATTTACTAACGTTGAATGAAAAAAATGTCTACAGCTCTAAATAATACCACTTATAACGCCTGAGACGGAATGACTCACTTGAAAAAAAGCACATCGAATACCCAGACGTAAGATTTTTTATTTTCACTATACACAATAGACTTCGGCGGTGGTAAATTGTTTTTTTTTTTAAATTATTACTGCACGTCACACCAAAATTCAATATTCGTCATATTTTGTTTAACACCTCCATGCCCATGATGAATTCATAGCTGGTTGAGCCATTAAATCATTAAATATTTCTCTTAGTATTGTCAATAAGCATTTAACATTTTAGGTATTCCTAGAAAAAATAGTTTTACATTCAAATATCTATATACATAAAACAAAATGGGGTTATTTACACCACGTATATCTCGAGAATTACTGCATGGATTTCAATGATCTTTGATTTATTAAATTTGTGTTTGCCTAGAATGGCAGAATAAGCATTAAAACATCGGAGAAATATCACGGAAAAGAAATTATGAAGAAAATTAATCTTCATACAGAACAAGATTTTCAAATGACGAACAGCTAGCTTCAAACGATAAAATGTCGTAAGCTGGTTTCAGAAAAATCCACCAGATCGTACTGTTTTCTATATTTGTTTGTTTTTGTTTCTTTTGCGTACTACTGACTAATAATTTTTTTAAAATTTAGAATATGAATTAGAATAAAAGAAATCGATGATATGAAATGAAAACGAAAGAAAATCAGATAATATTGAAATAAGGTTATGTTTATAATTAGGTATGATATTTTATTAACTATATTTTGCACAAACGTTGCTTTACTCTGAGATGACACGTTATTACACTTGGAACGCTATATCGAAGAAATTTTAACGTCAAAAGCAAAGCGATGCGGTTCCTGATCACCCGAATGACTACTGATGCTCTTGGTCGCATTTACACAGTTCATCCGAAAAATGACGAATGCTTCTTTCTACTTGCATCTCAACAGCTCAATTTACTTGAAAATAATACTTATTGGGACATGACAATCGCTGAAGAAATTGTTTCTGAATCTCCAAGTCAGATACGCACATTATTTTCTATCATTATTTTGACATGCTTCACATACAAGGATGACATGTCGGAAGACATTTTACATCGAATTCGTGTCAGTTCGGGGAATCCCGATCTCGAGGTGAATGAAGAGATAAATAACCAGGCTTTGATTTAGATCGAAGACATGTGTTACCTCATGTGAGGCATTTTGTTAGTCAAGTTAGGAATGCCAACGCCACATCGTGGGACTGGGAAGATATTCCTCATGTCATTGATTATGGCGACTGTTCGTGCGAGATCCGAAATTGCTGTAGCAGTTTCGATAGAAGGATGGCAAACGGCTTATTCAGTGCTGAAATATCCGTTAAACCTTTAAACGACTGAAAATCTGACATGCAAGATTGCGAAACACTCCGCAATGACCAAAGTTTTGGTAGCAAGTAAAATCATCACCTGGGATTTATGCACAATGACGCACAGACGCGCATTGGAAGCACTCAATCGAATATCTGTGCAATGACTTAAGATGTTTTGAAGGGGCAATGATTTAAATATCTGGTGATTTCCGCCAAACACTACCAGTCATTCCAAGATCGACCCCTGCCGATGAAATAAACGCTTGCCTCAAAACATCGACTCTGTGGCGCTATGTGAAGAAACTTCAGCTAACGATAAACATGCGAGTTGCATTTTTAAACGATCCATCTGCCGAAGATTTCTCCAAGCAATTGCTGACTATCGTCGGTATTGGCTGTGTTCCTGTTGACGAATCGAACGGATTGATTTCGATTCGGCCGAATTTTTGCAATTTCGTCTCAACAAAGGACGGCTTCATCAACAAAATGTTCCCAAACATCTAATCACAAAAATCACAATTGGTCGAGTGAACGAGCAATTCTTGGGTCTAAGAAAAAAGATATGGATCATTTAAACTTCACAATTCAAAATCAAATCGTTGATCTACTGCATTCCTTTAAATCTATCGACTGTGCCACGTGAAATACATCATTTCAATGTAATTTAAATACTTTCCAGTTTGAATTTTGAACATTTATTGAACTTAATTCATTTTGAGTATTCGTTCAAACTGAATTTAATTCATCCAATAAATTAACACAACATTTATTGATTCTGAGAGCTTATTTATTTACGATAGTCAATTATCGAAACATGTAAAAAAAATATTTTGCACTTGAAAAAAAATAAATAAAAAAGGCAGAAATCTACAATTATTGGCCATACTAAAAATTGCAGTAAAAAAATGTGTTGTGGCTGTGTCATGGACACGGCCGTGTTTTGTACGTGCATACGTCCCGTAATAGGTGATATTTTCTATATAAAATATTATTATTATTTATGTACTTCCGTCATAATCATGTTAAAACACTAAGAAGTGCTTTGGGTTTCCATGTTTTGTTTATGACGGCAACTGTTTCCATATTGTTATACAAGACTTGCTGTTTCACGCGATTTCATCCGCGTTAATCCTGTGCCCGTGAGAAAATGATTGCCTATGTTACTCTTAAAACAATAAGCTTTCCATTATTTAACAGACCATGTCAAAATACGGCTTAGAAATTTCAACAATAGGGTTGGCCACTTACCTACACTAGAAGAAGAAGAGGATTACTTAACGGATTCAGGAAAAAAATCAACTAAACAAATAATTACTGTTATATAACTTTATTAATAATATAATTTAGAATTTCGACTGTAGGTGCTTGATGGAAATTCAACGTTAAATTAGAATTATTTTTATTTTCATAATGTACGTTTCCACAAAAATCTTGGACGAACACGACCCGGGTTTTGCCTCTCGGCATCTTCCGGTGTTACTTAGTGCACGAATGCACTCGAACTGACAGGTAGCGGGAGATTTATATTGTCTATATACAAACACACAAGTACATTCACATTCGCTCTATACGTATTGTTAACCTAATTGATAGCGAGAATTTATGATATGAATTATTGTAGTGAATTAAGTGGTCAAATTATAATATTGGGCATAATGAATTGCCAGACAATTAAAATGTAAACGTGAAAAATAAATATAATAATAAAATAAAACAAAATGAAATATTTTTTTAAAAAACGACATATTAGAATTAATTGATATTAATTATTTAAAGGGGTATGACAATGGGAAATTTTGGAGATTTAACTGTTCATTTAAAATTGGAAAACTGGAAAGCTGAGCCCTATTTATTTCCAATATTTCCTGGTAAATTAATTTATGTTCACGTGTTCTTGAGTAACAATTTTACCCCTACATCTGCATCGAACGAGTGATTCTCCAGTGATAGATGATTGGCAAAAGTTGAAGTGTCCTTATTCAATCTAAAAACTGCCAAATGTTCAGCCACTCTTATATTCAAAGTTCGGGCTGTCTTACCGATGTAGAAATGTTGGCAGTCACTACACTGCAATCTCTAAATGCCAGATTTGTTTTTGAAATGTATTGTATCTGCGTTATTGATTAATAATTTACCTAATGAATTATTGCAATAGAAAGCTGCCCAGACATCCTTAAAAAGCTGTTTTTTAATTTTTAAACTAATGTTACTTAAGTAATTGATTCTACGCAAAAACCTAGCGTCACCTGTGTCTTTGTTTGTTATCCTCTTGTACAACATTGTTTCCGCTAATTTAATACGTTTCTTACGTAGTAGATTGTTTATAAGAGACCTGTCATAACTATTGTTAGCGGAAATCTGCCTAATAGTTTTTAATTCAAGCTCAAAATTTATTTTACTCAAGGGGATACTGGCCAGTCTATGTATTTCAGAATGAAATGCAGCTAATTTATACGAGAATGAATGTTCCGAGTTCACATGGATGACAGCATCCGAAAATGTTGGTTTACGAAAAATTGTAAACTCGTGAATATTGTTATTAATGTCTGTAGTAGGGATTCTGTGTCGAGACGTCCCGGGACAAAAGTCCCAGAACTTTTAAGGTTTTTCGCTGTCCCGGGACTTTGTTGCCAAGTGTCCCGGGACTTAAGACAGCCAAATTGTACATTTTAATTTTGAAAAAACCATTCTAACAAAATAAAATTGGATGCAAGCAATCGCTAATGTGACCTAAAAAGTTAATTTTGACTTAAAATAAATTTACATTGGTGTCTATCATCGGAATTAGTTTTGAAAAAAATGCATAATATTCAAGCTAAGGATTAAAGGCCGGGGTTTTAACAAAGAAAAGTATGGATATATAAAAGAGATCTTATCAAAGAAACAGCTGTTTGGATTTATAATTGTAAAAGTTTCAAATAACATCTATTTATATATTGTAATACGAAATAACCATTTTTGATGGGTAGAGACATGCAGAAATACAAAAAAAACTTAGACACGTGTTCGCTTTACTACTTTTGCAGCTTGGGGTCATCGCACAGAATTCCAAGAAATAAAGAAACCCATTGTTATTTCTAGAAAATTATGTTATAAATCAAGGCAGCTTATAAATGTTTTTTTACCAACGGTTCTGCTGGGACTAATTGATGTTCGAAAAGAGTGCACCAAAGATTTTGACAAATGCTCCAAAACAATATATTTGAAATACGGAGATAATTTACTATAACGTCTTTTCTCCGTGGAAAAAGATATCGAGGTATCTGAAGAAAATATCGATGATGAGATAAATATTGCAGAACTGTCACTAGAAGAAGAATTAAATAGACAGATTACAAAAAAACAAAAGACCATTAAAAGCGAAAAACTAAACTTATTTAAGATTTTAAAATCAACTGGAGAACGGAAACAAAGACTATTTTTTTTCATATAAAGCTTTGCTAAACATTAAACCAACATAAAAAATCGGCTGTCTGATTCGTCATTAACTTCATTATTATTTTTAAAAGCATATTTTGGTAAGCAAAAATAAAATATTAAATTTTGTGTAAATAATGCATACTATGTATGATTTGAGGTTGAGATTTTTTTATTGAATTAATTTTATATTTTCATTATTAATAAATAAATGTGTTCAAAAGATGTATATTTTTAATTAACGCATACTTTCGGCGCCCTTTTAAAGTACGCATGAAAAAAAATATACGTTTAACTGCGTAAAAAAAACTCAAAAAAATTAGTTTAATTGAAACAAAATATTAAAAAACGTTTGGGAGAAAGATATCTCCATTTATGCTATAATTTTTTTTTAATTAATTCTTAATCGTATAAAAAATATAACTGTATCGAAAACAAATTAAAAAATATTATAATTAAATGTTCATACCTGATGTTGTTTTATTTACAAATTTTCTTCACTATTGTACAAAGTTACCAATGTCTCAATAGGACTAAAAAAGGTTTAAAAGCTGTATTGTGATTTGTGAAGTAACGGTCATAATTTTACCCAATTCATTGTTATTTTTTCAATACATGTATCGTTATCATCCCTTTTTAGTACATACATACAAATATTTAATTTTAATAAATTTATAATTTTATTGAAGGGGAAATAAAAGTCCCAAGTCCCGGGAAGTCCCGGGACTTTGACTTTATCACGTCTCGAGTCCCGGGACTTTGAAAAACCCGAGACTTCAGAATCCCTACTTAGAACATGGCTTTCGTTTCAATATTTGATTGCAAGTCTATACGCTACATTTGTAAATCTAGAGTTAGGAATTTTTCTCATGCTTTAAAATTAATGAAAATCTATCGTCGACTGCTTTGATAAGTATTGTAATTTCATTAGCGTATTTTGAATATTTTTTTCTGTCACTATTAAATTCATTTAACAATTTAAAATAGATTTGCACAGTGGCGGATTATCCCATACGCGCAAGAGGCACTTGCTAGGGTCCTCCGAATTTTAGGGGCCTCAAAAATATCTT
>CM062843.1:9047026-9361939 GCA_031772345.1 Himalopsyche anomala
TAAAAAAATAATTTGATTGCGTAATGATGAAACTAAAGTTTGTCCATGGTAAAACAAATATCGTATTCAGCGGGCATCGTGACAAAAACTTTTGAAAGGTCATTCAAAATGTCAGCACAAAGCAAAGAATAATGTTGTGAAATTTTGTAGTAAAAAAAGTATACATAATAACTTTTTCAAAGTTCGTTATGAATATATCCACCTCTTAAGGCAATTTATGACACAACCAAACGGCCCTCGCAATTGTTTTCTCTTATAATATATAAAATATGATTTCGGACACGGAAATTGGTTCAATTGCGCTCGCAACCTATCTATTTATATTTCTAGAAATATATAATACGATACTTATTTTTTATTTATAGAGTAACCAGAAAATGTTTCCACAATTTGACAACATAGACAAGTCCCTGACCAGTAGGAAAGTTTTAACAAACTATTGTAAACTGCAGGATGTGGCACTAAAACACCACAAGAAAGAAGTACAGCATGTGCTGGACTTAACACGTAAGTATATTTATGTACATTAACACCACCTCACTTTGTATGAGCCAAGAACTAGCCTGAAAACACCTTTCAGAACCTCAATCAAGTTTTTGAACGCCGTTGCAATGGTCTTTTTATTAAAAGTATAAACTAATTCGCGTTAATTTACTGTCACATTTATAAATCAAAACATACGACGCACAAGCGCGGTATGAATATCTTATATGTATCTATATATATATAAAAATTAATGTATGTTTGTTACCTATACGCTCCTATACCGTTAATCCGATTGCGATAAAAACTTTAGTGAGTTATTGTACGGATGCCCGAATAGGTTTCTGAATTAAAAAATGTGTGTATTTCATATAGTTTAGCGACGGTTTTCATGTTTTCGGTGTGGATAGTTTTACTGAGATATCAAAACAACTTACGTCCAAAATAAGCAAGTTGTTTATAATTCCTTAGTTACGTTTGATATGCCAATGATAACGTCAAACAATCAAAGGGTATTTATTGTCAAGTGAATTTTTATAGTCGTCACAAAGCATTTCCTTCGCTGTCAAACAATTATGCTACCCAAACGACTAGCTATTAGTCGATCTACACTTCAAGCACGAAAGAAAACGGCATCACGAGCTTCAGAAACAGATGAGCAAGTTTGGAAACCGTTCGAGATCACACTGCTCAACCCGATCGTCTGATACAATGATCTGCAAACAACCTTTTTGACCGTGATTTGCAACGAGAAAACACAATTTGATGTCGACAAATTGGGTACATTCGTTCAAAAAAATCTTCCAAAAGCCCTAAAAATGGACACCAGCGCGGGTACCAATGTTAATTATTTAGTCTAGAATTTAATCGGCCATATTTGCAAACCATTTTGGACCAAGCGGAGTTCATAAAATGAATAGAAGCGGGGCATAAATATGGGCCCGTCCCAACGTAACTTCACTGCCGGGCGAGTCTTTTACCGTGAAAGTGATTGACGTCCCTGGCCGTATTCGTTCTTCGTAATCGCTTTTCGGAAATGAAATATCCCTTGCGTATTGATTCGTAAATCATAAGTCACTCTTCTAAACTTTAGAAAATTCGTTGTATTGCAGTTCATCACATGCTAAGTGCTTTTGATATAATTTGCCATCTCATCAATTCTTTTCGAAACTGTATTATAGCTGAATATCTAATGAATGAAATATTGCAATAATGTATGAAAAATATGAATTTCCATGCACAAATTTTAAAAAAACTAATCCACCCTAGTATTTATTTAGTATTTTTACAAATTGATGGTTGGTATAAACCAGGATTCATTGAAAATTCGTTGAAAAAATTATACTATATTAGGAGATGAATTAAAAAATAAATAAATTATTATGACAATTTTGATGAAGATCATTATGTGGTACCTTGCACTGTTTTTCTACGAGAAATATTTACGCACAATTAGGTAATCGTCTGATAGGAAATTCTGTAACAGTAAATATATACACATATGCAGTGGCGGGCGGTCAATGTGGCATTGGATCAATGCACCGTTGTATATGCAGGGGTGGTTATATTTCATGAAATAATATTCAAACACAACATTTAGACAATTCACTAATTTTAAATTCTTCATGTTTTTGCTGTCTATAATAAATATTTTAGAACATTTTATTTTATTTTGGAAAATAAATACACGAAGAATTTCAAATGATTGAACTGTATAAATGTTATGTACTTCATGAAATATAACCGCCACTGCATATACAAGGGGTGCATTGATCGAATGCCACATTGACCGGCCGCGACTTGTCACAAGAGTAACCTCAAGCACTTACTTATGGGCACACGCGGGTATGAATCGTATATGAACACTAAGGAAAGACAATACGAAACATGACACTTCGCATTACACGGATGCCCCTGCTTCATGCGAGTTTCCACGTTACACAAAGACATGAACCTAGACTCGATGTTGGATCACATCATGAAGCTGTCGGAGAAATTCTGCAGTGACATGGCAGATCACTCCAACCAATCTATTGAAAACTTACTTACTATTAAAACAACAACATTGATTACCCCATACTCAATTGGGGAAAACTGAACAAACTTTCATTTGCCCCGTCCAAGACAGAATCTCTTCTTTTAAAAGGAGGGCTAAGCTTGACATTTCTAAGAGGTCTCCAAATATCCATATGGGCGATTCTCTGTACGTGTCTCGAAACGATGTAATTCATGTGGCACAGTCGATAGATTTAAAGGAATGCAGTAGATCAACGATTTGATTTTGAATTGTGAAGTTTAAATGATCCACATATTTTTTTTTAGCCGCAAGAATTGCTCGTTCAATCAAGCAATTGTGATTTTTGTGATTAGATGTTTGGAAACATTTTGTTGATGAAGCCGTCCTTCGTTGAGACGAAATTGCAAAAATTCGGCGGAATCGAAATCAATCCGTTCGATTCGTCAACAGGAACACGGCCGCTACCGACGATAGTCAGCAATTGCTTGGAGAAATCTTCGGCAGATGGATTGTTTAGAAATGCAACTCGCATGTTTATCGTTAGCTGAAGTTTCTTCACATAGCGCCACAGAGTCGATGTTTTAAGGCAAGCGTTTATTTCATCGGCATCTGTCGATCTTGGAATGAATGGTAGGTAGTGTGTGGCGGAAATCGCCAGATAGTAGAATCATCTTAAATCTCCTTAAGCCTCCAAAACATCTTAAGTCATTGCACAGATCTTTTGTAGTTCGATTGAGTGCTTCCAATGCGCGTCTGTGCGTCATTGTACATTAATCCCAGGTGATGATTTTACTTGCTACCAAAACTTTGATCATTGCTGAGTGTTTCGCAATCTTGCATGTCAGTTTCAGCACTGAATGAGCCATTCGTCATCCTTCTATCAACGTGGCCGCTATTCCAGAAGAAGAAACTGCTACAGCAATTTCAGATCTCGCACGAATAGTCGCCATAATCAATGACATGAGGAATGTTATTTATCTCTTCATTCACCTCGAGATCGGGATTCCCGAACTGACACGAATTCAATGTAAAATGTCTTCCGAAATGTCATCCTTGTACTTGTTCCACAGTTCACATCGATTCGATGTGAAGCATGTCAAAATAATGATAGAAAATAATGTGCGTATCTGCGTTGGAGATTCAGAAACAATTTCTTCAGCCCAATGTCCCAATGTCCCAATAAGTATCATTTTTAAGCAAATTGAGCTCTTGACGTGCATGTAGAAGCATTCGTCATTTTTCGGATGAACTGTGTAAATGCGACCAAGAGCATCAGTAGTCATTCGGGTGATCAGGAACCGCATCGCCTTGCTTTTTACGTTAAAATTTCTTCGATATAGTGTTCCAAGTGTAATAACGTGTCATCTCAGAGTAGAGCAACGTTCGTGCAAAATATTGTTGTCAAAAATTTATCATACCTAATTATAAAGATAACGACATTTTATCATTTGAAGCTGTTCGTCATTTGAAAACTCTATGAGAATATTTATTTTCTTCCGATGTTTTAATGCTTATTGTGCTATTCTAGGTGGACACAAATTTAATAAATCAAAGATCATTGAAATCTGTGCAGCAATTCTCGAGATATACGTGGTGTAAATAACCCTACTTTGCTTTATATATATAGATAAGATAAGATATAAGATTATAAGATCTGGTGTATTTGTTTATTGTTATTTTTTTTTTTTTTTCAATTTCAATAACTAAAAAATTAAAAATAGGGATTCGATGCCCTAGACATGGTGTCATCTGCCATCTCCCATCCATCTTCAAAACGATCAAATTTTTTATAATAATATTATAAGATCTTGTGTATTTAATTATATGTAATATATTTTTCATTGTTTGTTTTTTTTTAAATTTCAATAACTTAAAATTATCCAAAATTTGTATTGTTATGCGTAATTTATGTGTTAAATACATCAATAAGTCAATGGATAAACTAATATGAAGTTAAAATTTTTAACTTCCCACAAAATTAACGACGACCTGTAAGCCCATAATGTGAGAAATAAATCTATTTACCGTTTAGCTGTAATTGAAATTTGACGGTAAATTGTAAGCCTTAGTTAATACGCAATAATCATTTTTTTATAATTGTCATTTTTTACAAAAAAGGATAATATTAAGAATATTGAAAAAGTGATTACTTGAGATATAACGTCACGTCATTGATAAACTGAATGGAAATCCTCCAATCTATCTACCATATTTTTGAAAGTGCGTTTGTCATACTTAAGAAATCACTTGTCTAACTAGCCATCAAAGCAAATATAATACCGGTTATTTTCTTTCTTTCTTACAGGCCTGACAGAATCGGCAAATGTTCCAATTGGAAATTTAAGTGGCAGTGATTTGTGGAGGTTGAGTTTGGCCATTGATTTTATTGCCTGTAAGATAGTGCCGTTAGATGAGACGTATGACAGTCTCGATTCATACTCCCGACATCTTTTTAGCGTTCTTATCAACAAAACAAGAGATAAAAGAAAATCTATTATTATTTTCGCAGACAGGCAAGTTGAATAACAGCATTTAAAAGATTCATCATTGTTGTTTTCGTGTATAAAGTTAAAGAAATTCACTGGCATATGGGTCAGAGGCCTGAACTCCTTTCGGAAATTGCAATTGTTTGAACATATAGTTTTATACTTTGGATGCTGTCGGCACAGGTGAATACCCTTCATGGTGAGCAGCAAGAGCTACTCTGAGCTGGATGCGTATGGTGTAAGCCTCATTTCATGTTTTATACTCCTGATGGAATACGGAGCGTCGGAAGACCAAAACATTGTTCTGTGAATGTCAGTGCTGGGGATCAGCGGTCGTAGTAGAAATGTGGACAGCGAGCAGAGTGGATTGGGGGTTCATGCCGGACTCTATTGCCAGGGAATAAAAAAAACATGAGAATGCAAACACCGCAAATCAAATTTTTGCTATCAATCTTGAAAGATGTGTACCAAAAATACTTCATATGCTGCAAAATAAAAAAAAAAATTAATTTTTCAATATTGAGAAACACCGTAGGCATCATATTTTTAATACATGTGTAGTTAATTTATTCCGGTAAGAAAAACTGAACTTTTCATTTTTGTTATTATTGAGAAAACAAAACAACATTCTAATTCTCTGTGGAAATTTGTTTTTGATTTGAAATTGATAACTTTGTTATTCCGTAGACTATGTTACTGGGCGTGACACGTGGTTCGCCTCTTTGAGAAACTTTTTCAATGTTATGAGTTTTTATTAAATTTAGTAGGAACTTTATTTGGTATTAATATATTTTTGTTATTATGTTTTTAACAGCATTGTGAAGTGTGAGATTCTTTGCGATATCATATTTCTTTTTTCAAATATAAAGTACAACACTCCCACTCCCACTCCCGGTGCAAAGAAGCAGCAGGATAGAATGGGATCGATCATTGCAGTCGCTATTGAAAAAAAAACATCGACGTCGACGGTTTCCAAGGATTACGGTTAGATATTTTTCAATTTTAGCAACATTGTAGAACTTAGTGAATACATTTTTCATTAAATTGTCCTTTTTTTTAAAAAAAATTGAATCATTTAAATTATGTACATTCTCACAGATTTTGTCACTAACTCAATTGCCTTGCTTCCTCCCGTGACATGCCAGTGTCCCTCAGTTCCGCCGAGTATATCCTATGGAGAGTACCCGACGGTCGGAAGAAGAGGCAGGCAGGAGTAAGGCTTCCCGGAGGCATCCGCAGCACGCGACCCAGCCAGTTCCAACATTCCTCCGTTACCACTGACGTGAAGTCTTGTACATCCCTTCATCTCCGAATTCCACACAAGATCAAATCACCTCACCCTCATTATCTAACGCAAGCATCCGTTCTCAAAGCTCAGTTTACGGTTTTTCTGAGTCCTTATCGTGTTCCATGATTTGCTACTGTAAAGCAGCACTGTTAGATTGCAAGTATTGCACAAATGGCTTTTGGTTTTAATCATGTACAGCTGTGTGTCCCAGACAGTCCGCATTGAGTTGAATGTGGCTCCAGCCATTCCTAGATGAATGGGGACTGATATTCATTCCTACTAACCTACAGAAAATATTGTCGACTATTAATATATAGGTTATGTCAATTAAATTTTGGTTGAGAAGTCTCCGTGTACTTCATGATTGTGTATATTTCATAATTTGTATATGGCCCAAAATCATCAAAACACGTTTTTTGTGCTCCTGTCAAATTTGCTATGTGTGGGTTACGTTCTTTTTCCTTTGCACGCTCGATTAGTTATTGTATACAAATCGAACATAACATCGGTACAAGTGAGGCAACTAAAAATAAAACAATATTTATTCCATGTAGAGTTTACTTTAATTTGATTTATGGTAAATTAGAGTAAAATAAAAAAGCATAAACAATATCTTAAAAATTTAAAAACACATTGAAGGGCTCAAATCTTTTTATAATCCTAACCATTCACAATTTTCATTTTTCTTACAGATACCTCAGCTCTACAAATTATTATGGAAAGCATAAGGGGCCGCTTAACCGTATTAAAAGAATCTTTACAAAAGACTTTTATTACTACTTAAGACAAAAGTGCGGTATGTTTATTTTTAATTCTTCTCACATTTCCAACAAGAGACGGGTCTAACGTTAAGCGGCCACGGGGTGGGGGGGGGGGGGGGGGAGATATTGGAATGTCTTCAAACTAGAATTCGACAGTTTTAAAAAAGTTCAATCTTGCCCGTTTCTCAAAAGTTTGGTGATCCCTGGACTAAGGTAAAAATAATATTTCCACAACCGTCACGCTAATGTTTCTGATTTATTTTGTGTTTCAGTCAATCCTGCGGGGCATCAGAGATCAGTTTTGTGACAAAGAGATTTTTCAAAATATCGATAGTGTAAATTTATACCGTCGGGAAATATTTGAACAACTCACATAAAAGGCGATATGAAGAGGAGAAGTTTCTTTTAAAAACTATCAGCCTAATCAAGCCTGCTAGAGATAATCTATCAACGCTGTGGAGACAGTTCATTAAACGCCAAAATATCAAATTTGGATATGAATACGAATCTGAATCTGAATCTGAATCTGAATCAGAATCAGTATCCGAACCTGACTATAACTCAGTACAAAGTTTAAGAGAAAAATACTCCGAAACAAAGGAAAGAATGGGTCCACCCAGGGCGTTGAATTGAATCTTGAATTAGCCCCCCCCCCAATAATTCCTCCATTTTTTTTTAAATTACTTATATTTTTTTAGCTATGAGATTATACTACAAGTGGCTTAATTTTTTTATTCATAAATATAGTTTCTTTAAAAGTATAGTATTTTGTTTTTTTTTGTTTTGGAATTTTTTTCAGAGCAGAAACTTTTTTCAGTGTGTCAAAAACAATATTAGTCAATTGTTTTTTTTATGTTTGGAGAAAAAGTGGCAAATTATTGCTATTATTATAAGTATTCATTTTACAAATAAGTAAACGAATTGAAAGTTGTAAGTTAATTCATAGCAAAAGGTACCAGATTTTATTTTGTAAACATAATATTTGGGAGAGTATTTCAATTTTCCTTCACATCTCTGTTTGCTTAGCAGGACCAACATCAAAATTTATAATTCTTCCCAAGCAATGTCATCAAGATCTTGTTTTTACTGTTTTACAAAAAATAATCATGCGATGAAAATGGTGAATTAATTATCGCTTGAATAGATTCTTTATAAGTAACAATTTTCGTTCGTTACATCTGAAGTTGTTTTCTATTTCCTTAAAACGCGACCCCCAAAAAGTTGCGTTTAGTAAGTCACAAAGCACAAATTAGACGAAAGAAAGTATAATATTGAAATAAAGCTCGCATTGATTTTATATCCAATTTGTATTTGTTTTTATACATTTGATAATATCAAAAATGCCTTCTCCACAAAGGTATATATTGTCAGTGGGCGGAAGAAAATATAGTGAAAGTGATATTGCTTACATTGGTTCTGTATACATATCAATCTTTTTTTTCATATTGCTTTCAAAATTTTCTGTTCATTTTCGAAAATGCTGCACACAAAAATGTGCCGCCGGTTTTTTTTTGTAAATTAAGTTTGAAAAAGGAATTCCTTAAGTGTAGTTAGTAAACAGTAATTTATGATATCTCTTAACCTTTAAAGAACCGCTTTTCTCTATACCGGGACTCGAACCCGTGAGATCCGGCATAGAAACCCACCGCTCGAGTCCCAGTACAAACAGCATTTTTTTTATCGATTTCTGTTCAAAGGCATTCGTGTTTGTGATTTCTAAAAGTTCACTCCCATCATTTTCGATCCTTCAACAACTGGGCGTAGCGAGAGCGAATAGTTAACCACTTGTCCTGTCATAATTCTTCTATCACTACTACTAATTTTGAAAAAGAGAGGTAGAGCGACTGAGTTCTCCTAGAAAAACTTCTGTTGAGATACCTCCATTAGAAGCCCGTATACTCCAAATTGAGAGCAGACATGGATTTAAAAAGAAATATTACTTTTTGTTGCCTACTGCAGCAATATATATTTCTAAAAATAGCGATCAAAAAAAATGATTACAAAAAAAAGTATTGAACCAAATCTATTTATAAGAAATAAAGACGAAGAAGAAAATATTACTGTATTACATTTTTTAGTGCTCAAGATTACAAAGGATAGAATTTTTTTTCCTGTTAGGATATCGGCATTATAGAACACTATTTTTGTAATTAGAAAAGTGAAAAAATACAATTTTATCAAGTCAGTATTGTTTTATATCAGTTGAACCAATTTCTCCGAAAAATGATTCATATAGACATACAATGAACCTTTCAGTTATGATAATGCGTTTGCAAAAAGACAACATAAACTGACCTTTACAATTGATTGTAATTTATCAGTAAAAAATCATTATAAAAATAGCTTCTTTTGAAAAATCACTCGTTAGTTGTTATTTGATTTATTTTCTAAGCTAAACTAACCGATTGAAATATTCATTAGCAATACTATTTGGAATAAGGTGTATCTTTTTAAATAAGTTTTAAATTATTGAATTAGACCAGAACATATGTATTGTAATTATATTATAAGTAAAATAAACGCCTTTTAGGCATTTTCTTTTCAAACACGTTTTTATCATAATTTTGAATTTCAATCCTGGAAGACTAAGCTTTTAATTCAATCCATATAGAAAGATTTTATTATGAAATAACTTCTTTAACTGGTTGGCAATGTTCCCGCTAATGTGTGCGCGAGTGCGCGCATACCTCCCAAAATGTGGCCGCACACAATTTGCCATCCCCGCACAGGCCGCACACAGAAATATTGTAAAAAGAAGTTTGTTTCACAAAATTTTATTTTTGCTTAAATATAATACTTATACTAAACTCAACAAATCTTCCACATTTTTCTTCCACACCTGGCGTCAGTGAGTATATTAATACAAATTTTCGCACTTTTAAATTTTGTTAAAAATTTACAGCTCACAGAAGTGAATGGTCCGCACACATAATAGAAAAATCAGAGGGAATGTTGCAGTGGTTAGTATTTATTATCATTAATTGAGTAACAACGACTGAAAAACATACATTTCTCGTAGAAAGCTTCTGTTTAGACACATCCATTAGGAGGCCATATAGTCCACATTGGAAGCGGACATGGATAAAAAAAAAGATTCGTTGAACTTCAAATATAGACACAATAACTATTTTAGCAAAATACTGCAAAGTTTTGTGAATTTGAAAAAAATAGCTCACATATAAAGTATGAAACTGGAGAGGCGAATACTCGGCCGCAGGCAGGAATATTGAGGTAAAGCAATCTTGGTAGGCGGCGAATTTTTTTATTTATTTTTATTTATTTTAGATAATCGAGGTGCGAATAATTGGGGTTCTAATGTATGTTACATGCCTGACGCAGCTGCCATAGCATACGCTGATTGCACATGTCTGCTTCGCCTGCTTGCACCTGCCAATTCTGTGCTGCCCTGCGCTGTGTCAACAGCGTCTCAGCAATCAGCATATGCTTATCCTATCTAGGGTGCGGTGTCACACCAGGAAATGCAGTAAAACCTTGACTATCGGGATTGCTCAAATTTAACATAAGTTAAACAAATTTTCTGCTGTCCACGTGTTTTCGGTAAAATTTCTTCCACCTGATTTCTCATCTGTATACAGGGTGTTCTCCTGGAAGTTTAACTACATTATTTTTGTATAAGTTTATGTAAAATGAAAACAAAATGGTTTAATAAGCTGAAAAAATATCAAGTATGTTAGTTCTACAAATATTATTTTTTGTATTCTTGATCGCTTTTTCTTTACAGAAGAAACTGCGCTTAATGAAGCGCGCAAAATCATGTGACGTATTTATGCTCTGAAAGTGGTTGAATAAAATGCATTTATTAAATTCGTTGAATAGCACGTTTCCCAGACATAAATTGTACCACCGAGAGGTACTATACCAAATAAATGCACTCCAGACGTCCAAATATTTTAAATGCAAAATAATAAATTTCGAACCGAAGATAGAAATATAATTTTTGAAATAAAAAACTTTTATTTTATATAATATAAAAAAAAATATCGTCGATGCACATTAAATATGGTATATGTGACACTTTGTACATTCTGAGATAATCGATAAAAACTGTTTTAAAAAAAACGAAACACCAAATAACACTTCTATGGATGCAAAAATTTGGGGTTAAATATTATTATTATGTATGTGAATGTTACGGACATACTGTGACATTGGAATTATGAATTGTATATGCAGATGATATATTTTTTTATTATAAAATTATTTATTTATTTTCTGTCTTGATAAACATTTTATTTGACTCTAGCTGAAAATGTTTTTTCTATCTTCCCATGTGGTATTAACTCTCGCGGCTCGGAGACTAGAAAAATACTTCTCGGCCGATGGGGGTCTTTTAGGGACCCCAGTGGTTTTCTCATTATTGGCCTTATTCTTATGAATTTCAAAAAAAATAATAGTCTTAGGGCTTTAAAATATCTCTCTGCATCATTCCTCATACATTTTTTTATAAAAATCCGTGGTTTTTTAATAAATAATCATATTTTAAGTTGCGCGTAAAATATACGTGGTTTCAGTGCAAATGTCAATGCGCGACTGGCCTGCTTGCTTAGCGGCGTTCAGCCTATAATCTTACGAACGATCGCTGATAAGCGGGCGCTTATCTCTTATCTTATCGTATTTATATAAACTACAAAAGGTCCAAAAAACTATGATATAAGAATACCTTAATTATAAACATTGTATCACCCATATTAAAATAGATATTTAAGAAAATGTGGGTATTGGGGTCGCATTTCTTGAGCTTAGAACCGGAAAAGTTAACACTTCCACCCAGCTTGCAGCACCCATATTTACACAGCAAAAAAAAAAAACAATGCAAAACATGTTGGCGATCCAGCGGGAATCAAACCCGTAACCTCCAGACTCAAAATTCAAATGAGAAGAGAAGACCATTATTGTACATAGGGCGTCATATATTTTTTATTTTTTTCATTATGTATAAATGTTACTCTTAAAAAATACTGAAAGCTTAAATATTATCATTCTCTATCGAAAAAATAGACACAAGATCATTGTAATGTTATTTTTATTTCAAATCGTTCATATTGATGCAAACAAAAAGTAATATCTATAAATAATAACAACAAAACGAAGTGTATACAACACTGTCATTATTAATTGAAACATAATTCACACCACAAAAAAAACTAAATGAACGTTTTTGCTCTTACAATTCCTACATTAATGCTAGGGAATCACAAAGAGGGTGATGATCTTTTTACATGTTTAAATTCATGAAAATGTCTCAATTTGTAGTCAGACAACGCAAGAAGTCTGTCATACTGAAACATCGGGGATAATCTCTAGAATCACTAACCAATCCATCCATCGACTGATCTAATTTTTAAAAAAATATTCCCCGATGGTAAATATTTTATAGCCTTTAGGACATTATCGGCTTCCACTATTGTATGGCCGTTCTTCAAAAATATCTGTTCCACAGTGACTGATTTTATTTTTAAGTAAAACACTTGTCAGTATTTGATTACGATTATGTCAATTACACCGATTAAAAATTATCATGATCTCATTAAATGATCACTGTCATTAATAATGTGTTGCTGATTACTTCATATTGTGTTAGTGCTTTGTGTGATGCTCAACATATGAATGAGGATTTTACGGCACAGTTTATGTCTATCATCGTCCTTAGTAAAAAATATATTTATAACGTGTTCTTGACACTTCTTCAAGATAGTCGTGCTTTCCAGCAGACGCTATCTTATAGCACGCATTGCTACAGAGCCCAGGAAATGTGGTGTTTTATCCGATCAAGTTTTAAGCTTCCAAAAACTGTGAAATATGTGCAGAAGGTTCTCTTCTGTTATTTTCTGACTACGTAAATAATTTGTATGCATCACTTTTAATTTGTGTGAACATCTTATTCCCGTAGACTTCACTTGCTTCGATTGGCTTGTTAATATTTCCCGCAATGCTTTTATAGCCGACATACCTTTCCTCGAGAGTCTTCGAGAGTATTCACTAACTTTTTTGCTATTTCCAATACAGTTATAAAAATATTTACAATATGTGATTGCAACTTGTCAGCGAACAACAGTGATAACATATCTATATTTTTATCTTTAAAAATCTTTATATCTACATCTTAAATAAATGATTTCCTGGGAAAGATGGCTTATAGAAGGAAATGTAAATTACACCATACTCAAAACCATGACAGTAAGAAAATAAAATATTATTAATTCTCGCGGCTCGGAGACTAGAAAAATACATCTCTGCCGATGGGGGTCGTTTAGGGACCCCAGTGGTTTCCTCATTGTTGGCCTTATTCTTATGAATTTCAAAAAATAAAAATAGTCTAAGGGCTTTAAAATGGTTCGGTGATAAAAAACAAAATATTCATACACAATATATATGTTTACAAAATATATATTTATTACAATATAATAAAATTAGAATAAAAATATTTTACATAACAAATTTATTAATGTATCTATCATTCAAGTTAACAGTCAAGGTATCAGATTTTCAAGCCACATAAAATCAACTCTAGAAAAGAGATCTCTAACATATTGACAATGTCGGGACTTGAACCCAGACCCACATGACCGCTAGAGTAAAAATCTTACTATTAATAAAATTAATAAACCAAAATACGAATAAAATTATAAACTGCTTATATACATGAAAATTAAATACATTTCTTGTTTTCATTCTGAAAAATATTTGGCATAATTGCCATAAAACATTCCATATTACAATAAAACAATGATTTTTCTATTAAAAATATTTAAATGTTCGGAGTATTCGATGTGCGAAGAATTCTATATCCGGAAGGTTCTGTGTGCGGAAGATTCCGAGTTCGAAAGAATTGGTGTTCGGAGAGTTTGTTTTCGGACTATTCCTGTTCGGAGTGTTTGTGTTCGGAAAAGTAATGTTCGGTAGAATCCGTTCACCCTTTAAAATATCTCTCTGCATCATTTCTCATACATTATTTTTATAAAAATCCGTGGTTTTTTAATAAATATTCATATTTTAAGTTGCGCGTAAAAAAGACATCATCCCAGCACACACATGAAATCGAAACTGACGAGACTTACATAGCTCACCAATCATTGCACATGCTATTTTACGAGCGACCGCTATCGCGCGCTTATCTCGTTATCGCGTGTTTATATAAAATGAGGCATCGATGTAAGTAAGATAATGTGTATTTTTTGAGAATAGTATTCGAGGATACATAAATTATTATCTTTAACTTCGTACACATCAATCCGTTTTTTGTTCTACTTCGAGGATCTTTTTTATTTAGTTGAATTATTCTTTTCTGTTTTATTTAATAGAGACGGAACTAGCAATCGAATATTTTTTTTCTTCTACAAAAGGTCCAAAAAACTATGATATAAGAATACCTTAATTATAAACATTGTATCACCCATATTAAAATAGATATTTAAGAAAATGTGGGTATTGGGGTCGCATTTCTTGAGCTTAGAACAGGAAAAGTTAATATAAAAATAAATGTACATGTTTGCAGTGCTATTTTTACATACGTGAAACGGTGTTTTGGTACCCTTTTCTAGGCATTTTTAATGTTTAAAATCAATTTAAGTAAAAAAATAAACCACTAGCTGTTTTTTCCTTTTGAATTTAACATAATGTGCCAAGTATCGTAACACTTAAATGTAAATTGATGTCATAATACAAAACAATATCAGGTCCATAGACTTAATCTGTGGACAGAAACAGGGATCTAATTTGATTGAAAGCTTGATTAAGTGCGCCTATTGTGCCCTACGTATTCCATGTGCAACGGTTTTGTCACTTTTGTTCATCAAACTCATCGAAGCAACTTTGACACTTTTTTTATTCTTTGAAATATTTTGAATGGTGGTCACTAAAAGGAAGACAATGCTTTCGCGATGGATCTTACAGATTCAAGTTCGAGAACGAACAACATTTTCTTCAATCGATTTATCGATTTCTGTTTAAGTGCATGAGTGTTTGTGATATCTAAGCATTTCCTCTCACCCTTTCAAAGACAAAGCGAGAGAGATTGGTTAATCACTAGTCCTGTCTCATACCCCCCATATTTATTTAAAAAAAGAAAGGTTGGGTAACAAGCAATTCTCGTGAAACAATTTCCGTTAAGGAACCTTCATAATTAAGCTATATGCTCCACATTAGGAACGGACATAGATAAGAAAAAAAACTTGGCTTAAATATTGACAAGCTAGTTCCGGCATCTTTTTTTTCAAAAAAAAAGCACTGCGTGTTCTTATATGCTATGTTATTGTTTTGTTTATTATGGTTTTTAGTATTTTTTTGTAATAAAATTATTATTTTTTGAAAGTGTCCGTATTACTATGTTTATTAAAAAAATAAAAAGTACGGGAGGCGCGGCAAATTTATTTTTATTTTAGGGAGGCGCAGAAGCATTTAGGATGGAAACCGCTGGTGTAGGGTGTCACTTTGTGTTTTGCCGTGTTTAGAAAACTACCACGCTATGGAAAATTATTAAACTCTATAAATATGTGCACATATAGTACATTATCTATCAAATTATTATATATCAGGATTTTTTTAGTGTAAAATATTTTAATGAACATTTGTACTATAATAAAAATAATAAAAGATTTTTAGTACTTTTTTCACTTATTTTTATTATAATGCCATTCCACCAAGTATTGACAGTGAACACCTTAAAAGTGATTTGTACTATACCTAGTGTAATAAGTTGACAACTCTGACTTTAAGAGAAATTTTAAAATCCAATTATCTTCAAGAAAGCTTGCTTTTTTGATACAGAAAAAAAATAATTAGGAGTTTATTATTTATTTGTATTTATGAAATTTAAGAAACATCAAAAATTTACTTTTTTTGCAAATTATAGCCGGCGTGCGAGATAAAGACGTATTTTTTTCTCCGGCAGTTAAAGGGTCGCGATTATTAATTTCTATGCAAAAGTGAATTACTGCTTTGTTCACTGAAAGTGTTGACAAGTCACTAATGTCATACATATTTATCATATAAATTTTAAACATTTACTGTAGTTTTATTCACAAATCCCTCTCCCCTTAAAGTATAACACATTATTAATTATTTAAACTAATTGTCATTATAAATATAATTAACATATTATATTTGGCTCTCGAAAAAATATTTGTACTACTTGTATTTGTCTCCTATCATCGAAAGTCATACAAAATAATAATAACAAATTGCTGCCACAGATGTTAGACTATCTGATGGCTCACTGTTTCAAATCTCATGAAGCTTACTGACAACAAAATGATGATATGTGATATATTTTGCAAACATCAAAAAACAACATACATGACTGTAAACAATAATGGTAAAATTCTTTGTTATTAGGTACTTTTAGATGTACAAACTACTAGATCAGTGTTCTTTAACCTATGGTCCGCAGACTAGCACCGGTCTGCAAAAGTTTATTGCCGGTCTGCGATAATTTTTGTGTTTCGATTTTTTTTTGTAGTTTTATTAGCTTTCAATAATAAAATTCTATGTAACATTGACTTGATGTTTTAATTGTGACTTTTTGAATATATTATCCTAAGCACAAATATTCAGTTTAACAGTCAGTTCAATATTACGCCACCTTGGCCATAAGTAGAATTTCATAAAAAAATAACCTTAAAAAAAATTACAAGAGACCGCTTTAAAATTGAGTATATTCAGCTATAATTAAGCCCAATAATGACATTTATATGGTTCACCCGCGGCTAAATATATATAATTTATACTCCACTGTTAGTCCACGTAGTTGAAAGACAAGAACTGGCTGTGTGTAAACATGTGTAACCTGGTTGACGCCTGTCCGCGGATATAAAAAGGTTGAAGAACACTGTACTAGATGGATAAACAGCTTAAGCTCGGTAAATAAGGCATTGCGTGGTGGAAGTGTTTCTTGACTTTATTGAAACCCCACATTAACGAAAATTAAATTATTCATATTTTTTTTTTCCATAGAAAAATTTCAACCACGTATACTTTTATTCAAAAAATAAAATACTCATTTGTGCTGACTTTTATTCTTTTGCACTCAATTGCGCAATTAAATATTACAGAGGTACGGTCATTGACCTTATATTTTCCAGAGCTGAGATTCAGAGACGAGTTAAATTCTCTTTATGATTGACTGCTTAATGCAGGTTGTCGATTGCTCCATATCAGTCATCGCATTCATGATAATTAAAACCAGAATAATTAAGAATCAATTACCATATTATTCTACCAACTAATTGATGATCAAGCCGATAAAGAAGTACGCTAAACGTTGTCTCGCTTGTGTTGCAGCGGGAGCACCTCAATGTCCATTCTCTGGTAATGTGATGGCCCTATTGCGCTTGCCGACTGGCGATAGTTAAGCTGGTCGTACTGAATGTCTGTTTAAAAAAGCATAATGGTGATTGGTATGAATACCACTTTTTTAAAAATTTCTTGTGAAAGTTTTAAATCAGTGGTTTCCAAACAAAGGGGAACATACTAATTCATAGGAGAATGTGAAAAGTTGAAACATTCGATTCCTTATTGATTTGTATACCACATATTGTGATTTGGAAACGACTCACTACAAATCACAGCACGAAAGTTTATAATTACCAAATAATAATAATCCTGAAATTCTAAAAAACTTCCAATATAATATCATATTTCATTGTATAAAGATTAAAGATTAAAGATTCGTCTGATCTGACGTGCAGTAGTCGATGACATTGGCTTCCGTAAAGGATATCACGGGCTCGTGGCCCAGTAAGAACAGCATTTTTCAATTGGCTTATCGATTTCTGTTTGAAGAAATGGGTGTTTTTGATAGCTAAAAATTGCTTGCCATCCTTTCAATCCTATAAATAGCGAGGCGTAGCGAGAGCAATAAGATAAACACTAATCCTGTCCTAGTTTTATCATTTTTTTTATCCCTACTCTCTTTGAAAAAGAGAGAGGTTGAGCAACTAAGTAACAAGTAGTTTTCAAATAAAAACCATATCGTTGGCATTCTGGCAGTAGGCAATAAATCAAGTAACGGCTATTTTAAGTTATTAACGCAGATAGACTAATTTTAGCATCCATATTTTGTGAAAAAAAATGTTTAGCCATATTTTTATTATTTTTACATTATTCGAACATAATATAAATAAAATCAATTCCGAATAAAGCAAATTTTGGCTAAAAAAAACTATAAATAACAAGGTGTGAATATGTCAATCATTATCGAATTTCATGAAGATTTGAAACCGGTAAGTAATAGTTAAGTGCAAAGATAGAGATGATAAAATTTCATGATTATCACAAAACAATATTATTGACACACATATACATATATATTCTGCCAGTATATCGACAATATGCTCTACGCTACGAGAAGACTTGGATTTAAAAAAAAAATGTAATATATAATAATATATGTATGTATATAACGATTTAAAAATGCTTTTTAAATGTCTATGTTGAAACAATTCAACCACATCTTCGTCTTCCACTCAATATGTATTATCCAATTGACATAAATTTATTTTTTGTGTTAAATCACCTCATAAGACGGTGGCTGTTTCAATAAAAATATTGCACTTTTAACACGATACGTAAACAGAATCTTCAATCAAATATCTTTCAATGTTACATGTGTTGTAAGAAACGACTAATCTACAGTAATATTTTAAATATAGTTTTTTTACCTTTATGTTTGATTTCATCATATATATGGTCGACCTCATTATTCTCATCCTCAATGCAGTGGTACAAATGAGAATTCGTTGTGTCAGCATCTCTATTTGTCAATTTTCTGGAAACTATAATGAATGAATTTAGTAATATTTTTGTATGTAAACAATAATAATTTCAATCACAAATCAATTAACTGATTTAATCAATTTAATAATGTTTTCGTACGGACGCCGCATCCGAAAAACACCATATTCATCAATCAACTGAAGATCTGACAATTAGAAATTAGCTTGTTGATTTTCAAAATTCAAGCTCTAATTATTATTGTATTTACTTAGATTTAAATATCATCGGTGCTGGAGCTGAACGCAGGTCAATGGAATGAAGTTCTACTTACAATCATAGTTATCGCCTGAAGAACTGATTTTTGGCATTTTAGACTTTTTATTCATTTCAGTGTTCAGGTCAAGTTCAAATTGTTTCTTATTTAGTTGGTACCATTGTTTTGAAAAATTATCGATTTATCGGTCCAGTTCACCGGTTTGTTGAAGGGATACTGATTTAAATTTAAAAAACAAATTGGTGGTAAAAAAAAAAGTGACTTGAAAACCAGTTCCACCCCCTCGTAATTTCTCAATTAAAATATCAGAAAAGAAAAAGAATCAACGTTTGCGTAATTTAAAAATGTAACTACAGTTTAAGGCTATTAAGGCTAGACAATTTAAATAATAAAGTATTTGAAAGGGGGTGATTATGTTTCTAAGTACATATAAATCAATATAATATAGTGTCCGTCAAGTGTTTTGAAAATATCAAGAGTATGGTGGATACCACTGAGATTTCGTACATCAACTTTTACTATTTAAACTGTATGACAGGTATAAGCTTAAATTTGAATCGTTCAAATTATGAACACTCCCACAGATTTTGTCACTAACGACCCGGGTTTCGCCTTCCGGCATCTTCAGGCGTTCAAGTGCACGGATGAACATGAACTGACGCTTAGTAAATTAATGTTTCGTGTTTGTATAATAAATAAATGTATCACTGAGTCTAAAGCCATTGCTGGCGAAAAGGATAAGCTCATGGGAATGCCCAAAGATTTGAGTAGTGAGTGGTTTTAAGAATTATATTTATTTGTTTGTCGGAAAAGGTTTTATGACTATATTTATATAGGGTACAGAAGTGGCGACCCCGGCATATGCAATATTTCATTTAAAATCGGAAGGCGATGCAGCTGTGCTTTGTTTATTTTCAAAATTTCCTGGTAAAAGAGCTTATGACCGTCCGTATTTGGGTGTAGCATTTTTATCCCTTGTTCCTGATTGAACACGTATCCTTCCGAAATTAATTGATTAGCAAAAGTAGACGTGTTTTTTCTCAATCTAAAGGCTGCCATATGCTCTGATGACCTGGTGTTCAGTTTTCTTTCTGTTTTGCCGAAATAAAATTTGGTACAACAAGAGCATTGCAATTTATAAATCCCGGATTTATTTAAATAATGTATTTTATCTTTATTGTTAACTAATAATTTGCCTAAAGAGTTTTTATAGTAAAAAGCTGATCTAACACTATCAGCTAGCTGTTGTTTAATTTTAAGACTTGTATTTCCTAAATAAATGATTCTACGCCAATACCTAGTATGATCTATGTCCTTTGACAATGTACCTTGAAATAACATTTTTTCTGCAAGTTTAGTTTGTTTTTTTGATAAAAGATTGTCTATAAGAGACATATCGGATCCATTGTTGATTTGTTTGATGATTTTCAATTCGATATTAAAGTTTATTTCATTTAAAGGAACACTCACAAGTCTATGAATTTCTGAATGAAAAGCAGCTAGTTTATAAGAAAATGGGTGCATTGAATCCTTATGTATCACGGTATCCGAAAATGTAGGCTTCCGAAATATTTTAAATTCGTGAGAACCGTTTTCAATATTAATATTTAGGTCAAGAAAGTTAATATTCTTGCCTCCGACTTCTAAAGTGAATTTAATATTTTTATCTAATGAATTTATAAAGTTATGAAAATTAGTTATTTGTCTATCCGTTCTATTTAACAGGCAAAGAATATCGTCTACATATCGGAACCAATAGACTATAGGTTTGGTTTCTGTTTTGTTTCTAAAAATTTTATCTTCTAAATAGTTCATATAAAATTCAGCTAACAACGGTGATAGACAGTTTGCCATCGCAAGGCCTTCTGTTTGTTTATAAATTGTATTGTTAAATTGGAAATAATTCTGGTCAACGCAAACATCTAATATATTTAATAACTCTTTTGTTACTATTGGGTTGACTCTACGTGCATTTAAGGTATCTTCGATAATCCTTTTGCATTTGTTGACTGGTACATTAGTAAATAAACTGACCACGTCAAAGGAAATTAATTTTGAGTTGTAAGGAATGATTTGATTTTTAAGTTTTTCAACTAATTCTAATGAATATTTTACACTATATGTCGGGTTGAATCCACTATGGTGACGAATGAGGGAGTTAGCTTTTTTCGATAATGCATAGGTTGGGGCATTAATATATGACACTACAGGGCGAATTGGGATTGAAGATTTGTGAAGTTTCAGTAATCCGTAAAATTTGGGAGCTAACGGATTCCGTGTAGACAAAGAATATATATCTTTGGGCTGATCATACTATTACAACTGTTAATGACATCTTTGTTAAATTTTACTGTAGGGTCTTTTTTAAGTTGGACTATATTGTTACTATCGAGAAAAATATTAATTTTATCAACGTAATGATCACGCGTTAACAGAACTGTGGTACTTCCTTTATCCGCTTTTGTGACAATGATATCATTTTCTTTAATTTTAGCTTTAATATTCGTTAGAGTGACTAACTCATCATTGAATTTATTTCTATCTTTAACACTCGATGAATAATCCTTTTTAAGAATGCGAGAGCATATATGCTTACTAGTTAGATTTTTATGTAACGCAATTTCTAAGTCTATCGCAAGGTTTTCAAAGTCAGATTTTCCATTTGGCAAAGGTGGGCAGTATTTAAGACCTTTTGATAAAAGGTTTTGCTTGTCTTTTTTTTAAGTTACGTTAGTAAGGTTAACCACTCTATCAAAAAATGTGATTAGTGTTTCCTTGTTTATTATCAACTGTGATTATTCAAGTAATGTTTTATTATTCTCTTCAATTAGTTTCTTTAGTTTATAAGCCTGTTTTTCATATTAAGGTTGTATAATTTCTGACACTTTATATCTAACATCTCGATCCAATGTATCAAATTTTATAGGATGGAGTTTCTGTGCGAGCAAACAATGAATTACTTTAAGGTATTGGCTTATAAAAAATAGTAAATTAGAATTATTTTCATTCTGAACACTTCCATAAAATTGCAATTCAAGTGCATTCGTACACTGGATAGTACCAGAAGATGCCGAAAAGCGAAACCTGTGTCGTTATCGACAAGTAATTTTTTTATAATCAAGCGATTTGACACAATATAAGTTCAACAGGTAAACATAAAATATGAATAGGGTATTTCACGTAAGCGTGAATGATGCATGACATAACCTTAACTTTTAAAACTTAAAAGTTTTCTTAGCACTATAAATGATATTTTTAACAAACCTGGTTGTGATTGGGGACTGACAAGGTACTGGATGTTTACGTTCTTCACATGTGGACGGTGATAGAAGATGATCCCAACAAATATGGCCACAAATATGACTATAATAAAGATGACCGCCACAAAGAAGACTATTACAGAAACAGTCCCTTCTTTGTTTGCTATAAAGTTTAAGAGAAAACATTTCATTTTGAGTTCGCTTCTAAAAATTGAAACATAATGAAATACAATAAATATAACCAGTACTAAAATCATCCATTTATTAAATTCACTATTGGATATTTTATAAAAGTTTAAATACATGGGCAGCATTTTGCCGTGGCTGCCGGTAGTTACATCTAAGCGAACTCCAATTTTTCATACATAACTCACATTGGGCGCACACACAGCAGCACACTGCTGCCGACTGGATATCTGCCGTCACAATGCTTGTGTGCGCTGTACAATTTGCACACATCACAAGCCAGCCCTGATGTAATACTTTTCTTGGGTGGGATATACAGTTAATTGCCTCTTTGTCTAATATCTCATTTTTTTTGGAACTTGTGTTTGAAAGGTTAGCTTTGACTATCAAAAGTCTTATATAAATTCACTCACTATTACTGTATTTTTCGTTGGGTTTATCGCATGACTTCCCTTCGAATCCCTGGGGGCAGATACAGCCCTCCACATTGTGGCAGATGAACTGTTGTGATGGGCATTGGCATGTTTCCGCGCATTGCTTACCATAGAAACCCTGAGAACAAACTGAAACAAAATAATGTATAAGATTGACATCTTTATGGTCAAATTATTATATTTAATGTTTGCACTCTTGTAAATTTAACAGATGGTAATCAAAATGTCTACCGTATTTGCTTTTGAAAATTTGCAGACAATAAAATAAAAACGTACTTTTTAACCAAACCAGGATGTTAACCGGATGGCTGCCACAAGCGTTTTAAGGCGCGAACATTTCCGTGAACGGTACGCCAATCATACATAAAATGACGTCTTCGGACGCACGCTTTGAACGGGATTTTACTAACGTAAATCAATTATGTTAAACATACAACTGTGTCGAACACACAACGACATCTATTGGGAATATCGTCCTATACTCACAATTGAAACAGTTTTCGTTTTTACTACTTGAAATGTAATTTGAAATAAGTCTGTCTCCGAGTATGAAGATGGCGCAAAATTCAGGGGTGGCAGTCATATTATCTATAGAAGACTATTAATTTTCTGAAACTTAGTGTGTGTACATTTTAAAAATTAAACTCAAATAAACAATTACTTTTGAAATAATATTTAGTTCGCGTATTTTCTATGACAAAATTTGTGACAACCCTGATGTGTCATAAACATTTTAACATTGTTATTATGTATAAATGGCGGCACAATCGCATCGTCATCGGCGCACTCTTCATTTATTTGGTAAGTTTTAACAAATAAACTTTAAAACATTTTCAAAAACGATAAATTAAAAAATCTATATATTAATACTCGATAATGTCCGTCCGTCTGAATGATTGTCCGCGATTTTCCCTCCCCCTCCTCCGCCCCAGCCCCGCTGTCACCATTTTTTTATTCATACCAAATACATACTTTTTTCGTTTGTATATGGTCGCGATTTCGCCTTTTCGATGACGTCAAGAAAGACGGTCCTCCTCCCCCCCCCCATTCTGCCCCGCTGTCGTCATTAATTCATTTCTTCATTTTTCTCTGACGTCATGAGTGAATTTTTGAAATCATGACATTTTTATTTTATTATGTGTAAAAACAATTAATTTTCAAAAAATATTCTCTCCAGCTGTGGGATTCGATACCATGCCCCAATTTTCATGCGCGTCGTTCGGACGGCTTACACACTGGTCTACGAATCCTCTTGAGAAAAGCGATATAAAAACTTTATATAATTTAAATAATACAAAGCAAAAAATAAGAACGCGTTTTAAGTGAACTAATAATGACATCTGTGGGTGAAATCTTGCACTAAACGATATTGAATTCCAAGATTTCCACCTGCAGGGTTGTGAACGGCTATATAGGGCTGCTCAATTATATATAATAATTTAATTAACTATTTATTTATATATATACGAAAAATGGTTGTTAGCAAATTTAAACATTATTCCAAAAATTAAATAATTTACGAGGTCTATTTCTGCTAATAGAAAAAATAATTGTTAGCAAACTTAAACATTATTCCAAAAATTAAGTAATTTACAAGGACTATTTTTGCTACTATGAAAAATAATTGTTAGCAAACTTAAAAATTATACCAAAAATAAAATAATTAACGAAATTTCTGCTTCTAAGAAAAATGGTTGTTAGCAAACTTAAACATTATTCCAAATATTAAATAATTTACGAGGTCTATTTCTGCTAATAGGAAAAATAATTTTTAGCAAACTTAAACATTATTCCAAAAATTAAGTAATTTACAAGGACTATTTTTGCTACTATGAAAAATGGTTGTTAGCAAATTTAAACATTATTCCAAAAATTAAATAATTTACGAGGTCTATTTCTGCTAATAGGAAAAATAATTGTTAGCAAACTTAAACATTATTCCAAAAATTAAGTAATTTACAAGGACTATTTTTGCTACTATGAAAAATAATTGTTAGCAAACTTAAAAATTATACCAAAAACAAAATAACTAACGAAATTTCTGCTTCTAAGAAAAATGGTTGTTAGCAAACTTAAACATTATTCCAAATATTAAATAATTTACGAGGTCTATTTCTGCTAATAGGAAAAATAATTGTTAGCAAACTTAAACATTATTCCAAAAATTAAGTAATTTACAAGGACTATTTTTGCTACTATGAAAAATGGTTGTTAGCAAACTTAAAAATTATACCAAAAACAAAATAATTTACGAGGTCTATTTCTGCTAATAGAAAAAATAATTGTTAGCAAACTTAAACATTATTCCAAAAATTAAGTAATTTACAAGGACTATTTTTGCTACTATGAAAAATAATTGTTAGCAAACTTAAAAATTATACCAAAAATAAAATAATTAACGAAATTTCTGCTTCTAAGAAAAATGGTTGTTAGCAAACATAAACATTATTCCAAAAATTAAATAATTTACAAAATTTCTGCTATTACGAAAAATAGTTGTTAGCAAACTAGAACATTATTCCAAAAATAAATAATTTACAATTTAAATACTGCAGGGCAGGGCTGTCGATATACGCCCCGAGATATTTCTTTTACTATCAGAATTTCTGGATTATTCAATAAATAGGTTAGTAATTTATTTTTCACGCCAGTTACTTTTCTGACTACTTAAAAATGCAACAAAAATCCCCCCGTTGAGGTCAACGGGCTTACAGCTAGTATATATAATTGCAATTAAACTCATGGCGTGCGAGGTACCGCCATACATACACCTGCTGGCAGTTAAAAGGTTAAGATAAATTGGTAGTAACAGTTTTGATGATTAGAAAATGTTTTTCATTCGAGATAAATGGTATTTTAATTTTTTTCTCTTACCCAAAATAAATTGGCTAAAATATTTTGTTAGTACTTGAGAGACATCCGTACCAGTCGAATTCGTACCTGCTGAACATCAATCGCTTTCATTGCTAAAGGTTTCTTAACACGTCTAATGTGTTAAAATCTAATGAAAACTTTTGTTTGTTTTTATTGTCTTGTGCTGAATCAGCTTCTGTGTTTTTTTTTTCTGGAAATCGTAGTAGAGTAAATAATTTGTGTAAAAATAAAGTATTTGTTCTTTTTAGTGGATAGTGTTATTTCAAAACTGGGTAAAAAAAAGAATTGATTGTGGGTAGAAATTTGGGTCCCCTTTTTCGCTGGGCCCTCATGCATTGCATGACTCTGCTATGAGATGGCTATGCCGCTGAAGTCACAATTATTACACTTGTGCTTTACCAGCCTGAAAAAGTATGTAGTTGGCTAATACAAGAAACATTATGTGAATCTGTTGTAGCAGTAGAGACCCCGCTCTATTAGTGTCTGGCAACTTATAAATCTGAGAAGACCTCTGCTGATGTAGGATCTTCATGCTGTGCATAAATTGTCATCTAACATACCCTTAAAATTTTCTGTTAAGCTATTGTTCAACATGGTAAACCAGCAGACTGTGTGGAATGAAATTGAAAGTAGTTTTTCTTTTGTTTTAAATTATTTTATGTGACTTCCTTATCAAACATAAGATACTCTGACTTTGACCGCTTGGATATTATTAATTATACACTGCTGTTCATTTATATGTGTTACGCCGAATCGATGAAATTGCCTATTTCACACAGTCGGCAGAAATTTTGGCGGTTGCATGAATTCGGCAAGCCCGTTGCCTATTTTATTCAGTACGTTTTATTAGAGCTGACACTTAATTGGAACAAAATACCTTTATCTCGAAGTGTTCCAATCAAGCAGCAACATATATTCTCTACTACGGATTTGGTAGGAACGTTGTTGAAGTTCATTTTATTTTATATAATTAATATTACTGTATTTTTTGATTGCTTGAAAAAAGCACTTACGGTAAAAAGGGGTATTAATAAACACTAGCTGTAAGCCCGTTGCCTTCAATAGGGGGGATTATTGTTGCATTTTTAAATAATCATAAAATTTACTGGCGTGAAAAATCAATTGCAAACCTATTTATTGAATAAGCCAGAAGATCTAAACGTAAATAAATCCCCATATGGATTTTTTTAAGAATACACACAGTTACTAAAATACACCGAGATTGCAAAACAAAATATGCAAATAGCGGAAAATTCCAGGCACGTGAAAACAGGATTTTAACGAACTTTAAATAATTAAAATTTACGTCCAAACCAAATTTAATAAGAGAAAACTTTCTGCTCAAAAGGTGGAATTCGATCCATAGTAAAAAAAATGTTGACATTTGTCGGTTTTCACGTAACGTTTTTCGAAACAATATTTATATATCACTTGCGCGCCGGTTTTAAAAGCATAGAAAAATGAACCACCGCTTGTAAACTAATTTATAATAAGTAAATAATTTTTCGAATGGCCAGAGAGGAATTAAAAATTTGCACTGATCACACCGATATGCTGAAGTGAGGATGCAGTTTGTCTTCCGAGGGGTAGCGGTTTGTCTAGGAACATTGAGAAGCATCGATAGTGAGACTTCGGACGCCGTCCGGGCCTGTCCGCCCGTTAATAGTTATTATATTCAGTTTTAAAATAAGATCCATCGTGTTTACGGTCTTATTAGATAATGGGAACTTAACTTTGCCCTCTATAGTTTCGTGTTGTGAAACAGTTTTGATATCCATTAATTACTGTGCCAGTGAAATATGTGCGAGTTTTAATAGATCGCTGAAAAATATAACGGCAAAGCGTACTACAACTTAACCCTTTCAAAGGTGCAATGTTTTTAATTGGTTTTTGCAATATTTTTTTTGATAACATTAGTCAAAAATACAAATTTAAGGCAAATGTGGATTTTTTTTATTAAATTTGTTTTAAACATGCAATAAAAAAAATGGAAAGTATAGTTCCCACGGCCCTTGCAAAGCGGGGTGTTGCAAAAAAAAAAATAAAAAAAAATGCATTTTTATTTATTAAAATATTTATTTAAAATTAAAAGTTATAAAATAAAAATAAAGAAAAATGCACAAAAAGTGCATATAAAGACATACATATATAAAAAAACATTATATTGAAAAGTTTAAAATTAAACTTTGAACACACAAAAAATAAACACAAAAAATTAACAAACAAAAAATTACTAAAATACAATACTAATAATGATCATTATTTATTATGAAACAACAGAAAGCATGATTCCATATGGCTGGAGTTGTTTAGATTCCAATTGTGTGTCATCTAACGAATAAAATAAAAATATTGTAAAATTCAGTATTATAATATGTGAGTAACACTTCTGCAGGCTTTTTGGTACGGCATTAAGCACCCCGAGGGACACTTTGGGAGGAGGCAATCTTCTCCCCTCTAGCAATAAGTTGATCTGCGTAAGTGTTACCAAAATGTGTGCTACACTTGGATCCGTGGGAAGATGTATTCCCATCAAAAAGAAATAAAAAAAGTCGGTAGTATATGGATCAATTTAATAATAATTTTTATTATTTTTGATAAAACAAAGTGCAAATAACATAAATCAATTCTACCTTGTTAAAACTAACCTTTTCTCTCGTGTCAAATCAACGCGTGCGCTGGCCGCCAGAAAAACTGAGGAATGATGGTTATGTTACGGTCGATAAATTAGATCTCTACTGCATCGTGTTGGTGGTAATTTTTGCTATATATCACTAATTTTAAAAATTAAGAACGTGCTTCCCACGTGGTTTTTAAAGCGAATTAAGTCACTGGGAAACCGTATTCCCACGGCTCGCGAAAGGGTTAATACAGCCCTGAGACGCGCTCGATTACAGAGGCAGATAGCCATCCATTCGGCTTTGATGAGTTTTTTGCGTACTGTCGGTACGTAGTTGAGGGTGCACAACGCCAGCAGTATCCGTTACCACTACAAGTGTAACTGAAATGTGTTAGTAACAAAAATAAAGTAAAGGACTCGATTTTTATTTAAACGATTGTGTAACTTAAGTTTATAACTGGACTTAGTTTGGTACTATTTCCTCGAAAATAGTTTGTCAGTAGAATTATGATTGAACTCGATTTTTTTTTTGAATGATTTTTTTACTTAAGTTTTGAACTGAACTGGATTTTGTACTAGTTTCTCAAAAATTGTTTGTTAGAATAAATTATAACTGAATTTCATTTTTATTAGTCTCTATAAATAGTCTGTTACTTATAACTGGAGTGAAGTTTTTTATTCTTCCAACAGATGCGCACTGAGAATCTCGCTGAACTTTTTTTTCTGGTTTTCTAACAATGTTGCTTATTGTTTTTGTTTTTAAGTCCGGACAGTTACTCAAAATGTAACGTGATTGTTTTACCTTATTTTGTCTGTTTTCATTAACCATTTTTTTTCGTTTTCTTTAAAATAAAAGCTTGTTGCAATAAATTATAACTAACTTGGGGTTCTTAGTATTTTGTTGAAATAGTTAAGTTGTTAAATTTGGGTCTTGGGTTTTCAAGTAGCGTTACTAAAAATACGCCAATTTTTTTTTGTTGTTGTAAGAGATTATGTGTCACCCTTGGTGAACCCCATGGTCAAAGCGTGGATGCCCGACCGCTGGGCAAGTTCATTTTTTTTACTTAAATTATTGATACTAAGCATGAGTGTGTAAGGGGCGTGACGAACGACAGGTAATTTTTTAAGCGACGCCCGGCCGGTAACGGAGTGGTCGACCTACATGAGATTTTTCGCTTGTGTGTGCTTGATGGAATGTAAAGTTCAAGTCGTTCCTTCGCCTGTCGTGTCGTTGCGCGCCAAATGCAGAAAATCATTATCTGGAGCCTCGGAGGATGTAAGGAAGACCGAGGGCGTGTGCTGCGTATGTCCGAGGAGGAAAGATCTCCCGCATTAATATAATTAGGAGTTAGGATGATTAGGTGAGCAGTTTTACTGATAGGAACGTGGATGTGGCAAAAGCACCGCACACTACGAGGAGTGTGGGAGCTACGTCAGAATACGACGGTAAGCCCGTGCATCATGATATGTAGGTCGCTACAAGTAGCCCGTACGACCCTTTTTTCCATGTCGGCTTCCTAACCCGAAGCGACAAAACAATAGTAATCCCAAATGTCCGCCCGACGTTAGTGTGCACCGGATGGTAGCACAATGCATGGCAGTCTATTGCTGACAAAGATCTCGTGGCCGCGGCATCCACGGAAGATTCACCCTCGGCTACATTCCAGCTCCACCAGGGACTAAATGCGATAGGCAGTAGAGTAATTATGGAGTCAACAGCCAGTGCGCGCAACCCTACGTAAGATACAAATTAATTTTGCAAAAGCCTGCACCGTGGCGATGTATTTTCAACTAGATGTTGAAAGAAAATGAGAGACCCGATCCAAGGGGATCACTGCAGTAGGTATACCATCGTTTTTCTCTTATTTGAGGTCTCTGGACATTGGTTGCCCGCCTGACCGTTACTATTATATTCCTAAGTGGTTAGTAAATTTTGAACACAGAACAATTTCCATGTCTATTTTTCTTGTGGCCAAACACCGAGCCGAGTAATGATAGGTGTAGGAGAAATTGTCAGGTTAGGGTTATCAGAGAACTGAGAGTAAGAAAAAAATATATAAGGAAGGCGCCCCTTTGACAAGACTGAGTAGTAGACCGCTCTAACCACGAAGCGCCTTCTCGTTATTATTTTGTTAGTATTTTGTTATCACTGCTGAGACTTTTTTTTTGTTAAAAAGACCCCCCTGAAATCCTCCAAAGTGAAAGGTATCAACCTGAATGTAATAGGTTGTGTTTATTGTTTTTCTTTTTTATGTAGAAACTAGCTGACCCGACGAACTTCGTACCGCCTCAGAATCAATAAGTGTTGTGTTAACTTGATATCTTTAAACATGATGACTACCGAGCCAACCTTTAGTTGTAAATTGTGCGGTGGCAAGCCAGGCAGATTCAATGAGCTTAAAAATTCAGTTGGATAGTTGGTTGCTTCGTCTTCGTTTGTTACACGGTCGATAGATTTGAAGGAATGTAGTGAACCAACGATTTGATTTTGAATTGTGAAGTTTAAATGATCCACATGTTTGTTCTTCGCCGCAAGAATTGCTCGTTCACTCAACCAAATGTGATTTTCGTGATTAGATGTTTGGGAACATTTTGTTGATGAAGCAGTCCTTCGTAAGACGAAATTGCAAAAATTCGGTGGAAACTAAATCAATCCGTTCGATTCGTCAACAGGAACACGGTCGTTACCGACGACAGTCAGAAATTGCTTGGAGAAATCTTCGGCAGATGGATCGTTTAGAAATGCAACTCGCATGTTTGTCGTTAGCTGGAGTTTCTTCACATAGCACCAGAGTCAATGATTTGCGTTTATTTCATTGGCAGCGGTCGATCTTGGAATGACTGGTAGTGTTTGGTGGAAATCGCCAGATAATAGAATCATTGCGCCTCCAAAACATCTTGAGTCATTGCACAGATCTTTCATAGTTCGATTGAGTGCTTCCAATGCGCATTTGTGCGCCATTGTCCATTCATCCCAGGCGATGATTGTATTTTCTACCAAAAATTTGGCCATTGCTGAGTGTTTCGCAATCTTGCATGTCGGTTTAGTTTGAAGGTATAACGGAAATTTCAACGCTGAATAAGCCGTTCGGCATCCTTCTATCTACGTGGCCGCTACTCCAGAAGAAGAAACTGCTACAGCAATTTTGTATCTCGCACGAACAGTGGTCATAATCAATGACATGAGGAATGTCTTCCCAGCTCCATCGGCCACATCGAGAAAAAATAAGCCACCATTTTCATCATCAATTGCCTCCATTAACGTATTGTACATTTCCTTCTGTTGAGGGTTCAACTGTAAATAGTACATTATTTAAAAATGATTGGTTCAATGCATTTCGATCATATTCACGTTCGCGTTCCGATTCTCGATTGAAAGCGTCGTTCATTCCACGGTCTGGCGTTGGCAATCCTAACTTGACTAAAAAACTGGCACACATAAGGTAACACATGTCTTCGATCAAAAGCAAAGCCTGGTTATGTATCTCTTCATTCATTTGGAGATCAGGATTCCCAAAACTGCCACGAATTCGATGTAAAATGCATTTGGACATCTCATCCTTGTACTTGTTCCACAGTTCACGTGGATTCGATGGGAAGTATGTCGAAATAATGATAGCAAATAATGTGCGTATCTGACATGGAGATTCAGAAACAATTGCTTCAGCACATTTATTAGACCTGAATCTCGTGTTTCACCATAATTGGATAAATAGATTTTCACACTAGAATCATTTATCGGAATTAAAACTTAATGAAAATCTATTAAAATTCAAAATCGCGGCCTGTGGCCTGCCATACCCAGCAGTCAACTGTCAAAGTATAATGCAATCAATGCCACCTAGTGGACTTATTGGAAACAGCATACAACGTCATGTTCGTTTCGGCGTTCGATTAGACAAATTCAAAATATATACATATGGGAACATTTATTTTATTTATGATTTCTTTCCCGTGATATTTTTCCGATGTTTTAATGCTTATTCTGCTATTCTAGGTGGAGACGAATTTAATAAATCAAAGATCATTAAAATCAACCAAGCTCTTCTCGAGTTATACGTAGTGTAAATAACCCGCCTTGTTTTATATATATAGATTAATTAATGTGTTTGTAATTGTTGTCTTTATAGCGAATAAATTTTAATACAGTTTGATTGTGATCGATACATTTATTTTTCTTTGTCTCAAATTATCACCTAAATTATAAAATCATGTATGACGGCCAGGCAACACAACTCTGGAAGCTCTGGTTAGACGGAATTTTCTCCCGATAACTCTAGCCACAGAGGCCTGGCAATGTCAATGTTTTTATTTTATTTATAGTTTTAATATAAATAAAAAAACAATTTGACAAACTTTTGAGGTAGCAGGGGTGTCAAGTCGCGAAAGAAACATAAACCACATAGACAATAGATGTGATAGAATGTTGAGAAACTGTGTCACATATAGGATGATAGAAATCATCAAGACAGGGGGCGGGGGCGTCGACTCTTAAAATGCTGAGAATCCAAGTCACATATGGAATGACGAAAATCATCAAAACAGGGGGGTGTCGACCCTTAAAATATTGAGAAACCGTGTCACATATAGGATGACAAAAATCATCAAGACAATTGGGAGGGTATAGTCCCTAATAATGTTGCTATACAAAATCGTGTTTAATATAAGTAGGAAGATTTTCTCAAAATATTCAAATATACTTGTCACAAAATATAAGTGTAAGAAAAAAGTCGGAAAACAAATGCAATTTTCACATGCAAAATAATTGTAATTAATTGCACATTTTATCAAAACTATCTGTAAGCCCGTTGACCTCAACGGGGGGGATTTTTGTTGCATTTTGAAGTAGTCAGAAAATTTGCTATATACCTCAGGGCATATATCGACAGCCCTGCCCTGCACTATTTAAATTGTATATAATATCATTTATAGAATAATTGAAATGTTTAAGTTTGCTAACAAATATATTTCGTAGAAGTAAAAATAGACCTCGGGGCATATATCGACAGCCCTGCCCTGTAGTATTTAAATTGTATGTAATATATTTTTTAGAATAATTTAAATGTTTAAATTTGCTAACAAATATATTTCTTAGAAAAATAAATAGATCTCTGGATATATATTGGGACCGTCTTTCTTGACGTCATCGAAAAGGCGAAATTGGGGACCGACAGACAGACGGAAAGACGGACATTATCGACTATTAATATATAACGGGGGGATTTATTTTTGTTGCATTTTTAAGTAGTCAGAAAATTTACTGGCGTGAGAAATAGACCTCGGGGCATATATCGACAGCCCTGCAGTATTTAAATTGTAAATTATTTAGTTTTTGGAATAATGTTTCAGTTTGCTAACAATCATTTTTCTTAGTAGCAGAAATATACCCCAGGGCATATATCCACAGCCCTGCGGTATTTTAATTGTAAATTATTTAATTTTCGGAATAATGTTCAAGTTTCCTAACAATCATTTCTCGGAAAGCAGAAATTGACCTCGGCGCATATATCGACAGCCTTGCAGTATTTAAATTGTAAATTATTAAATTATTTTTGGGACAATCATACAGACGGACGGACATTATCGACTATTAATATATAGACTAGCTGTAAGCCCGTTGACCTCAACGGGGGGATTTTTGTTGCATTTTTAAGTAGTCAGAAAATTTACAGGCGTCAAAAATAAATTACTAACCTATTTATTGAATAATCCAGAAATTCTGATAGTAAAAGAAATATATCTCGGGGCGTATATCGACAGCCCTGCCCTGCAGTATTTAAATTGTAAATTATTTATTTTTGGAATAATGTTCTAGTTTGCTAACAACTATTTTTCGTAATAGCAGAAATTTTGTAAATTATTGAATTTTTGGAATTATGTTTAAGTTTGCTAACAACCATTTTTCATAGTAGCAAAAATAGTCCTTGTAAATTACTTAATTTTTGGAATAATGTTTAAGTTTGCTAACAACCATTTGTCTTAGAAGCAGAAATTTCGTAAATTATTTTATTTTTGGTATAATGTTTAAGTTTGCTAACAACCATTTTTCATAGTAGCAAAAATAGTCCTTGTAAATTACTTAATTTTTGGAATAATGTTTAAGTTTGCTAACAACCATTTTTCGTATATATATAAATAAATAGTTAATTAAATTATTATATATAATTGAGCAGCCCTATATAGCCTCTCACAACCCTGCAAATTGAAATCTTTCAAATTTTCAGAACAATTCAAATTCGTTTAGTGCAAGGTTTCATCCACAGATGTCATTATTAGTTCACTAAAACTTTAAATAGAGTTTTTTTTTCGTAACCATCAATTGGACTCGTGGAACAGTGCGTTAGCTGTCCGAACGTCGCGCATGAAAATTGGGGCATGGTATCGAATCCCACAGCTTGAGAGAATATTTTTGGTTAGTGTGAAATTTAATTGTTTTTACACATAATAAAATAAAAATGTAATGATTTCAAAAATTCACTCATAGACGTCAGAGAAAAATGAAGAAATGAATTAATGACGACAGCGGGGCAGGATGGGGGGGAGGGGGACCGTCTTTCTTGACGTCATCGAAAAGGCGAAATTGCGACCATATACAAACGAAAAAAGTATCTCTTTAGTATGAATAAAAAAATGTTGACAGCGTGGCGGGGGCGGAGGAGGGGAAGGGAAAATCGGGGACAATTTACAGACAGACGGACCGGACGGACGGACATTATCGACTATTAATATATAGATGTATGAAATAAAGTCAAAATGTAACTTCTTATATAAAAATATTCATAATTCGTAATGTATTATTTACGGATTTGACATATTCCATTTTTTAATTTTTAATACAAACAATTGAATTTTTGAATAATTCCATTTTCAAATGTTTAATATATAATATGATCTATTTTTATCAGCTTGGTTAACTCTCGCGGCTCGGAGACTAGAAAAATACTTCTCGGCCGATGGGGGTATTTTAGGGACCCCAGTGTTTTCCTCATTATTGGCCTTATTCTTATGAATTTCTTCTAAGTCTTAGGGCTTTAAAATATCTTTCTGCATCATTCTTCATTCATTTTTTTATAAAAATCCGTGGTTTTTTAATAAATAATCATATTTTAAGTTGCGCGTAAAATATACGTCGTTTCAGTGCAAATATCAATGTGCTATGTTTTTATGAATAAATATCTCAATTCAATGGTTGAAAGTATTGAAGTTTTACTTTTATAAATAATCATTTACTTTTTTGTTGCATTAATTAACTGTGCGATTCATCGTCAACATTTAGTTGCAAAAATAGGACCATCGTGTAAAACCCTTGATATTTCAATAAAAACAACGAACTTCATAAAATCCCATTCGAGCATAGCGAGCTGTGGTGAGTACAACGTTGGGTACTTGGTTGGATTCTTAAAAAATGTAATATTATAAATTATTTTTTTAACATATTTTTTTGAAAAATAATTTGTATACTAAATTTTATTGCGTTATATTTTTAAAAAATAAATGTACATTTTTTATCATTTTTCCCGAGCCCCGAGAATTTTATTACATACTTTGGATAAGGGGGCTACGGAAAAATTTTAGACCCAAAAGGGGGTCAAGGGCTTAAAAAGGTTGGAAACTATGGACTAAACAATTATTGATTTCAAAACTCACTTTCATTGCAGCGTGTACCCTCAAAGCCAGGATTGCATTCACAGTGGCCGTCGCTTCCTCGGCATGTGCCATGTTTACTGCAAGTGCATCGTTGGCGGCATCCGGAACCCCAACTTCCCTCTGAGCATGGAAATTCACACGTCAGACCCATCCAACCGGGATCGCATGCGCAGGCTCCTGAATTTTTTCAAATATCACAATCACCATTTCATTTTGATTCTCTTCAATAAAATGGATGAAACTCTCATTGTTTCAATATTACAGAGTATATTGATGTAACCAGAGATCCTATTTATATAAAATATCCTATTCATATTTAATTCCCTGTATACCCTTAACTACCCTGTATACACTGGGATAAGTAATTAGTTTTATTAAGCACTGAAAAAGAGTTTTGATAAACCATTATAACCTACTTCATCTGCATCTGTTTTTAAGGGAAGAGCGTTAGGAATGAAATAAATCTTTTTTTGCCACATTACAAGTTTCTTAATTATCCGTTTATTAAATATATATAAAAATGTTGAAAAATGACACTGAGATGTGGTGTATAAAATTGCTAGTTTATGATATTAAAATAGCGTTGATCTCTTTTTTATTCCACTTTGATAAATGAGATGTGATCAGTTAGATAAGTTTAAAGAATCTCCCCAAAAGGGCGAAACATGTGTCACACTTTGTTTCACGACCAGTGAAATAAGGTTATCAATTTTAATTCAATATTTCACCTGCCTAAGCTTTCTTGATAATAAATAACAACTTGAAGTGTAAGTAAAATAATACTTTTAATCTGACATTATTTATATACTAATAGTCGATAATGTTGGCTGTCTGCGTGAATAATGAGTGTTTAAATGTAGGTCCGCGATTTCACTTTTTCGATGACGTCAAGAAAGATGTCTCCTCCCCCTGCCCCACTGTCGCCATTTTTTTATTCATACTAAAGACACATTTTTTCAATACACTGACATTTGAAGAAGTACATTTTGTGTCGTGGAAAATCGCTGAAAATTTGAATTTTCATACAAAAAAACCGCCGCAGCCAAGGATCGATACACGGAACTTTGGATTACCAGTCAAACGTCTTACCGCTGAAGTAACCACCAGATTTGAAAATACGATGAAAATAGATCATATATATTAAGCATTCGAAAAAGAAACTTTTTTTGCGATTCAAAGTGACTTCAATTGTTTGTATTGAAAATTCAAAAATAGAATATGTCAAATAATGAGTGTGGTCAATCCAAAATAAATGAGTTATAATGTAGAACTCTATGTTATGATACATTATTGTATCTCATTTAAATCTTCAGAATATATTTTTACATATTATCCCGACAGTTAAATGTAAATATTCCATGTATGTCATATACAGTTATCAAAACAAAGATATTGTATACATTTGGGAAAGGTTAGTTTCGTTTAGAAATGTATTTATTTTGTTCAGTGGCCGAATTGCCGTTCACTTTTATTCAGCAATTCAAAGATTTTTTCTGCACATATTAGGTGAAAAATGCAGGACGGGCAAAGCCCACCTAGCCCAGAACGTAGAATTGCCATTTTTTATAGTAAAAAATATAATGCCTTAGGAGTGAACGAAAAAATAGTTTTATTGAAAGGACAGGCTACGAGTCTTCTTAAGTTGATGTTATGACTAACCTCCCTCTTAGAGGGGAGGTTCTCAGCAAGTTAAACCAAAAGTGAGCAGGTCATATCCTATCATATGACCTATGCAGCATATCATATTCGAGCAATTTATGCTGCACAAGTCTGTTGAATGCCAAATCAGATAAATAAAATTACATATTTATTTACTTCTTTATTTCCAATTGCTATATTTTTCTATTTTGATTAGTATTTTTAGCGGAAATGGGCGAAGAATATCCTGATTTAGATAGGTGGCATGAAGATTTTTTTTTTTTTTAATTTTGGACATTAAGTATTATGATTTATACATAGTCGCCATTTTTTTAATTCAAATTAGACATATTTTTTCATTACTCTGTCCGCCGCGTAGTCTTGTCTAAGTGAGACTTAAGGGTTGAGCAACTGATCTAAAACCAGTAAAATAATACAATACAAATAAACACCAGTGATTTGATTGCAGGCAGCTCCATTTAAACAATTACACTGCTTTGCGCATCCAAGGCCGTATGATTTCCCATCACAGGGCCTGTCGCAGTTTTGTCCAATCCAACTGAAATATTTAAAAATAGAACATTTATATTAACGCCAAAAGGTATAAAGGTGGAAGAATATTTAGTTCCACGAGAATTACACTAATTCGGCTTCATACCATCGTCAAAACCAACGTTCCCTCGAAGCTGCCGGGCAGCAGTTTGAAAGCCACTCGCGCACTCATTCCGAGTTGGCGCTCATTTCAAGACAGCTATTTTTACTACATTACTGCTAAATCTTTACTTAGCCCTCCAAGTGCCGGTCTGTGAGTAATAAAGTTAAATAAAAAACTTGACAGCCACTGATTTTTAAATTATTCAACGAGATTTCACCAAAATAGTTTTTCAAAACAAAAATCAATGTTTATTTTTATTGATCTGTTCATCTGCAGCTCGCTCTGCTATTCATTTACTATTATTGAGTCGCTATTCAAAATCTATTTCAAGTATACTTGCTTAAAAGGTTAAACCAATTAAAGATGCTTACCTAATTACGCAAACGCTCAATTGACACAAGACACAGTAAAAAAAATAACGCACCCTTCAGTACAGTTGCATTGTCCAGAATCAGTAGAACACGCAGCACCGTTACGACAATCGCACTCCTGGGAACAGTTCACTCCGTACCTGCCAGGCGCACAATCCAAATCGCATCTCTCCCCCCTGTAGCCTGGTGCGCAAATGCATGAACCTGATATCAATAAAGAATTGTATATATCTTAAATAATATAATGCCTAAGGAGTAAGGAGTGAATACAAAAAATAGTTGTCATCCAAAGGACATGTTACGGGTCATCTTTAGTTGATGTTATGGCTAACCTTACCTCTTAGAGGGAAGGTTCCTAGCAAGTGAAACCAAAAGTGAGCAGGTCAACAAATGTGTGGCAAAAAGTCTTTATGGAAAGTTCAAATATCATATTTAAGCAATAATTGCTGCACAAGTCTGTTGAATGCCAAATCATATAAAAAAAATAACATATTGATTAACTTCTATCAATATATGAATAGCCGATAATGTTGGCTGGCTGAATGAATGTTGGGTGGCTGGGTGAATGCAGGTCCGGGATTTGGCCCTTTTTTTCCTATTCCGATTTTCATTAGAATTCATAGACATGATGACGTCTAGTAAGATGGTAAAAATTTAAAACTGCAGGGCTGTTGATTTATGTCCCGGGGTCTTCTTATTCTTCTCCGAAATATATTTGTTTGCATACTTGAAATATTAGAATTATTCTGAAAATTATTAAAATACTAGCCGACCCGGCACGCGTTGCAATGCCACTCAAAGAAAAAAAGTGTTTGTGTTTTAATTCTGTTCAATGTAAGTATTATATTATGATTTATACATAGTCGCCATTTTTTTTATTCAAATTAGACATATTTTTTCATTACTCTGTCCGCCGCGTAGTCTTGCCTAAGTGAGACTTAAGGGTTGGGCAACTGATCTAAAACCAGTAAAATAATACAATAAAAATAAATACCAGTGATTTGATTGCAGGCAGCTCCATTTAAACAGTTACACTGCTTTGCGCATCCGAGACCGTATGATTTCCCATCACAGGGCCTGTCGCAGTTTTGTCCAATCCAACTGAAATATTTAAAAATAGAACATTTATATTAACGCCAAAAGGTATAAAGGTGGAAGAATATTTAGTTCCACGAGAATTACACTAATTCGGCTTCATGCCATCGTCAGAACCAACGTTCCCTCAAAGCTGCCGGGCAGCAGTTTGAAAGTCACTCGCGCACTCATTCCGAGTTTGCGCTCACTCACCAAAATTGTTTTTCTAAACAAAAAATCAATGCTTATTTTTATTTATCGGTTCATCTGCAGCTCGCTCTGCTTTTCATTGACTATACATGAGTTTCTATTCAAAATCTATTTCAGATATACTTGCTTGAAAGGTTTAACCAATTTAAGAAGCTTACCTAATTACGCAAATGCTAAATCGACACAAGACACAGTAACAAAATAACACACCCTTCAGTACAGTTGCATTGTCCAGATTCAATAGAACACGTAGCACCGTTACGACAATCGCACTCCTGAGAACAGTTCACTCCGTAGCTGCCAGGCGCACAATCCAAATCGCATCTCTTCCCCCTCTTGCCTTGTGCGCAAATGCATGAACCTGTTATCAATAAAGGATTGTATAAATAATCAGTGGCGGATCGTGACCTAAAATCTTTGGTGGGCTAAAGAAAAATTTAGCATTGTTATACTATCTATTATACAATAAAATCAAAGCTTTTGTAAGTAAGAAATAAAAGAATGGTAAAAACTGGACTTCAAATTCGTCTCCTTCAAAGTGCTAGTTTGGGCTTGTTTGAATCAGCCCGCTGACGTAATGACTGTAGGCTGTATACCGAGGCGCAGTCATGTATGATAAGATGACGTTTAATTTGAATAATGTTTAATGTGACGGCTAATGTGAATAAAAAACATACTTTTCTTATCGCGCTTGATTGCAGCCCAGTGTAAACAGAGAGTTGCGAAAAAACATTTGTTACCTTGGCCTAATTTCAAAATAGTCCGAGCCTATATTTTTATTAATGATACATAAGTATCGCCAGACTGACGTCACGTTGCCTCTTCTGTATGAAGTATGTATAGGGTTATTGCTTTTTGTATGCAGGCTCGGTGTAAAATTGTAATACAAAAAACAATCGAGAATATTGCTGTAGGTAGACATAGCATTGTCTTTTATTGTCAGAGGCAAATCAAAACAAAGATATTGTATACATTTGGGAAAGGTTAGTTTCGTTTAGAAATGAATTTATTTTGTTCAGTGGCCGAATTGCCGTTCATTTTTATTCAGCAATTCAAAGATTTTTTTCTGCACATATTAGGTGAAAAATGCAGGACGGGCAAAGCCCACCTAGCCCAGAACGTAGAATTGCCATTTTTTATAGTAAAAAATATAATGCCTTAGGAGTGAACGAAAAAATATTTTTATTGAAAGGACAGGCTACGAGTCTTCTTAAGTTGATGTTATGACTAACCTCCCTCTTAGAGGGGAGGTTCTCAGCAAGTTAAACCAAAAGTGAGCAGGTCATATCATATCATATGACCTATGCAGCATATCATATTCGAACAATTTATGCTGCACAAGTCTGTTGAATGCCAAATCAGATTAATAAAATTACATATTTATTTACTTCTTTATTTCCAATTGTTATATTTTTCTATTTTGATTAGTATTTTTAGCGGAAATGGGCGAAGAATATCCTGATTTAGATAGGTGGCATGAAGATTATTTTATTTTTTTGATTTTGGACAATAAGTATTATGATTTATACATAGTCGCCATTTTTTTTTATTCAAATTAGACATATTTTTTTATTACAATGAAGAAGTTCATTTTGTAATGTGAAAAATCGCTGAACCTTTGAGTTCACATACAAAAAAATTCCACGCCTCAGGCTCGAACACAGAACTTTGGATTACCAGCTGTGCTCTTTGTTAACTGAGCTAACGTCATAATTATCAGAGTCAATAAAAAAAGATAATATACAATATATAAAATTTCGTTTGAAATTGGAACCTATCGTTTTTTAATATAAAATTTAAAATAACTTTGATTATTCCACGTTTTGTGTAATTAACTGTGACACGTGTTTTCGCATTAGTTACACAATACGTGGAATAATCAAAGTTATTTTAAATTTTATATTAAAATGAAATTCCACAAAGTTACCGCCGAAACCATCGAAAGTACTATCGTTTTTAATAGGGTAAAAATATCAAGGTATTTCAGTTCTACAGTTTTTAATACGTATGTTGATAGCTATTTCGGCTTTCGTCATTGTCAGAATTATGCAGAACTATCGTTTTTTATTTGAAAAAACAGCATGCATATTTTATGTTTTATTTTATTCGTCTGTACCCTAAAGGTAAAGTACCCTGTTGATAACCTGTAGGTAGTTTTTTTTTTGGGTTTATAACCATTTTTTTTTTGAAAACTTCCTTTTTAAAACACAGTACATCTTGATCTTATGAAAATAAATGCTATCAAAACAACAAAATCCGATTGACTAGGGAAATAAGTTTTTCAAAAAATAAATATAAGACGCAACTATTTCAAGATTTGTTATTAATCTAGGTACAAACGTGGTATAGTTAGTTGTTGGCGAAAGCATAGTTTCAGTATGTGTAATAAATTAAAGTCGGTAAAGATCATTATATCTTATATCTTATCTTATATATGTATATATAAAAATGACTTTGCATTAAAAAAATTAGGAATCCATTTGTTTCAAACAATGTTTCTAAATCTATATATTAATAGTCGATAATGTCCGTCCGTCTGAATGATTGTCCGCGATTTTCCCTCCCCCTCCTCCGCCCCAGCCCCGCTGTCACCATTTTTTTATTCATACCAAATACATACTTTTTTCGTTTGTATATGGTCGCGATTTCGCCTTTTCGATGACGTCAAGAAAGACGGTCCTCCTCCCCCCCCCATCCTGCCCCGCTGTCGCCATTAATTCATTTCTTCATTTTTCTCTGACGTCTATGTTTGAATTTTTGAAGTCAAACAAAATTATCGTACTAACCAAAAATATTCTCTCAAGCTGTGGGATTCGATACCATGCCCCAATTTTCATGCGCGACGTTCGGACGGCTAACGCACTGATCCACGAATCTAATTGAGAAAAGCGATATAAAAACTCTATATAATTTAAATAATACAAAGCAAAAAATAAAAACGCGTTTTTAGTGAACTAATAATGACATCTGTGGGTGAAATCTTGCACTAAACGAATTTGAAATTCCAAGATTTCAAACTGCAGAGTTGTGAGAGGCTATATAGGGCTGCTCAATTATATATAATAATTTAATTAACTATTTATTTATATATATACGAAAAATGGTTGTTAGCAAACTTAAACATTATTCCAAAAATTAAGCAATTTACAAGGACTATTTTTGCTACTATGAAAAATGGTTGTTAGCAAACTTAAATATTATACCAAAAATAAAATAATTTACGAAATTTCTGCTTCTAAGAAAAATGGTTGTTAGCAAACTTAAACATTATTCCAAATATTAAATAATTTACGAAATTTCCGCTAATTCGAAAAATAGTTGTTAGCAAACTTAAACATTGTTCCAAAAATTAAGTAATTTACAAGGACTATTTTTGCTACTATGAAAAATGGTTGTTAGCAAACTTAAACATTATTCCAAAAATTAAGTAATTTACAAGGACTATTTTTTCTACTATGAAAAATGGTTGTTAGCAAACTTAAACATTATTCCGAAAATCAAATAATTTACGAGGTCTATTTCTGCTAATAGGAAAAATAATTGTTAGCAAACTTAAACATTATTCCAAAAATTAAGTAATTTACAAGGACTATTTTTGCTACTATGAAAAATGGTTGTTAGCAAACTTAAACATTATTCCAAAAATTCAATAATTTACGAGGTCTATTTCTGCTAATAGGAAAAATAATTGTTAGCAAACTTAATCATTATTCCAAAAATTAAGTAATTTACAAGGACTATTTTTGCTACTATGAAAAATGGTTGTTAGCAAACTTAAACATTATTCCAAAAATTAAATAATTTACGAGGTCTATTTCTGCTAATAGGAAAAATAATTGTTAGCAAACTTAAAAATTATACCAAAAATAAAATAATTTACGAAATTTCTGCTTCTAAGAAAAATGGTTGTTAGAAAACTTAAACATTATTCCAAAAATTAAATAATTTACGAGGTCTATTTCTGCTAATAGGAAATTAATTGTTAGCAAACTTAAACATTATTCCAAAAATTAAGTAATTTACAAGGACTATTTTTTCTACTATGAAAAATGGTTGTTAGCAAACTTAAACATTATTCCAAAAATTAAATAATTTACGAGGTCTATTTCTGCTAATAGGAAAAATAATTGTTAGCAAACTTAAACATTATTCCAAAAATTAAGTAATTTACAAGGACTATTTTTGCTACTATGAAAAATGGTTGTTAGCAAACTTAAACATTATTCCAAAAATTCAATAATTTACGAGGTCTATTTCTACTAATAGGAAAAATAATTGTTAGCAAACTTAAAAATTATACCAAAAATAAAATAATTTACGAAATTTCTGCTTCTAAGAAAAATGGTTGTTAGCAAACATAAACATTATTCCAAAAATTAAATAATTTACAAAATTTCTGCTTCTACGAAAAATGGTTGTTAGCAAACTTAAACATTATTCCAAAAATTCAATAACTTACGAAATTTCTGCTATTACGAAAAATAGTTGTTAGCAAACTAGAACATTATTCCAAAAATAAATAATTTACAATTTAAATACTGCAAGGCAGGGCTGTCGATATACGCCCCGAGATATTTCTTTTACTATCAGAAATTCTGGATTATTCAATAAATAGGTTAGTCATTTATTTTTCACGCCAGTAACTTTTCTGACTACTTAAAAATGCCACAAAAATCCCTCAGTTGAGGTCAACGGGCTTACAGCTAGTTCCTATTATATGTACAATTTTCCAAATTCAACAAATACATAATATGATTACAAATTACAAATTATATGATTACAGGCTGCAAGTTATTGAAAAATTAGTAGGCCCTCCTCCAAAAGTAAACATTGAAAGAGTCCATTGGAATGAAAAAAGTAGAGAAAAGCCTATCTTTTTTTTGTCTGGAATATCCAAATGAGCCGGGTTTGTGTCTGAAAACATGCTTTCGTTTGTACACCAACACATGTATAATATTGCTTAGTAAAATAATATTGTTTATTGTAAGTTTTTTTAAACTATTTTTTACTGTTATTTTATAATTAACTAGCTGACCCTACGAACTTCGTACCGCCTCAGAATCAATAAATGATGTGTTAACTTGATAACTTGAAGCATGATGACTACCGACCCAACTTTTAGTTGTAAATTGTGCGGTGGCAAGCCAGGTAGATCCAATGAGCTTAAAAATTCAGTTGGGTAGTTGGTTGCTTCGTCTTCGTTTGTTACACAGTCGATAGATTTGAAGGGATGCAGTGGACCAACGATTTGATTTTGATTTGTGAAGATGAAATGATCCATATCTTTGTTCTTTGCCGTAATATTTGCTCTTTCACTCAACCAATTGTGATGTTTGTGATAAGCAATGATGTTCAGGAACATTTTGTTGATGAGGTCGTCCTTCGATGAGACGAAATTGCAAAAATTCGGCGAAGACGAAATCAATCCGTTCGATTCGTCGACAGGAACACGGCCGTTAGTCAGCACAGATAGTCAGCAATTGCTTGGAGAAATCGTTGGCAGATGGATCGTTTAGCAATGCAACTCGCATGTTTTTTGTCAGCTGAAATTTCTTCACATAGCGCCACAGAGTCGATGATTTGGGCAAAACTTTCATCGGCAGCGGTCAATCTTGGAATGATTTTAAGTGTTTGGCGGAAATCGTCAGATATTAGAATCATTGCGTTTCCAAAACATCTTGAGTCACCGCGCAGATCTTTCATAGTTCGGTTGAGTGCTTCAAATGCGCGTTTTTGCGCCATTGTGCATTCATCCCAGGTGATGATTTTACTCTCTACCACAATTTCGGCCATTGCTGAGTGTTTCGCAATATTGCATATCGGTTTTTCAGTCGTTTGGAGGTTTAACGGCATTTTCAACGCTGAATGAGCCGTTCGGCATGCTTCTATCAACATAGCCGCTATCCCAGACGAAGCAACTGCTACATCAATTGTGGATCTCGCACGAATAGTGGCTAAAATCAGTGATATGAGGAATGTCTTCCCAGTACTACCGGGCGCATCGAAGAAAAATAAGCTACCATTTCTATCATTAATTGCCTTCATTAACATATCGTACACATTCTTCTGTTGGGGGTTCAACAGTGGTACATTCGTTCGAACTGATTGGTTCAATGCATCTCGATCATATTCACGTTCACGTTCCAATTCTCGATTGAAAGCGTCGTTCATTCCACGATCTGGCGTTGGCATTCCTAACTTGACTAACAAACTTCCAGACATAAAAAGTTTAACTTAATGTTTTTTTAGTCAAAACAATTATTGCCAATGACTCCACTCAATCTCTTATATGAATATGCTTTATTTTTATAGCACAAATGACATGTTTTACTTTTTTTTTTATAATCGCCATCTATTACATATATTTTAAGCGAATTTAAAATAACAATTCTATTTATGAGATAAATGATTTATTTAATAAAACAATCTTTATTTTACCAGCACTTTCTCTTACTATTCAATGAAGTATTTATATTAATAAAGATCGATTATCTCTCGCGGCTCGGAGACTAGAAAAATACTTCTCTGCCGATGGGGATCGTTTAGGGACACCAGTGGTTTCCTCATTATTGGCCTTATTCTTATGAATTTCAAAAAAAAAAAATAGTCTAAGGGCTTTAAAATATCTCTTTGCATCATTCCTCATACATTTTTTTTTATAAAAATCCGTGGTTTTTTAATAAATAATCATATTTTAAGTTGCGCGTAAAAAAGACGTCATTTCAATACAAATATTAATTTGCAACTGACGCGTTCAGCGCAGTTATCTTACAAACGATCGCTGATAAGCGGGCGCTTATCTCGTTATCGCATTATCGTATTTATATAAACTACAAAAGGTCAAAAAACTATGATATAAGAATACCTTAATTATAAACATTGTATCACCCATATTAAAATAGATATTTAAGAAAATGTGGGTATTGGGGTCGCATTTCTTGAGCTTAGAATCGGAAAAGTTATCTACAACTTGAATACACAAAAAAATACACTATAGCACCTGAAGCAAGTATGGTTTAAAAAAATCGATATGTTTCTCCCTAGTAGAACACCTTTACACTGAACTCCCCATTTACACGGTAGATACGCTCAACGCGATACCGAGTACAGAAAACGTGTAAACAAATATATTGAAATTTGAAATTTGTGGTTGATAGATTTCCTTGCATAAAAATCAATTAAGGATATCAAAATATTAAATTAATTATTGCTTATTGTATCTTAATTTTATTTCAAAAATACTTAAAAAAAATCAAAAGTAACAAAAATTATTCACTATCACTATGAGACAATAGACGAACCTATTTACGAACATGTGATACGACATCGCTTTCATCACTTGAGATATCCAGAACCTGTGTAATATTTCTGTCCAAATTTTTAAATGAATGGTCGATTTTTTCTCTTTTTTTGAACCGTGTTATTTCGAAATCGTGTAAAAAGGGAGTTCAGTGTATTTAAATAGAGCCAAGTTGGTTTATTCTATTCAAATCAATGATATAATAATATTAAAAGCGTTATGCGTAATAATTCATCGAGCTAACCTTCTTTCTAAATAAAACTATTGTCATGTTGAAATGAAAATTATGATTTCCATACCCACCTCTCAATGGGTTTATCATCTTGATATTGAAGTGATATTCATCGTCTGTTTGCCAAAACATTAGTGGGTTTTGTAATGCATCGGTGTGTTTCGTATACAATATCGTTTAAATACTATTTCACAGAAATCGCGTCACATTATAAACCAATCTAAATAAACTGTTTCCGCTATTATACATGAATCTCGTGTTTGACCATAATTGGATCAATAGATTTCCACACCAGAATGATTTATCGGAATTAAAACTTAATGAAAATTTATGAAAACTCAAAATCGCGGCGTATCTACATAGTTAACAGTCAACTGTCAAAGTATGAAGCAACTAACTCCATCTAGTTGATTTAGTGAAAACAGCATACATCGTCATGTTTTTTCCGCGTTCCATTTGAAGAGCTTCAAATTTCAAAACAAAATGTATGGGAATATTATTTTTTTACTACTTTACGATTTACTACTTTTATTCTAGTGGCATGCGGAGTGTCCAGTACGTGGAATTACTATATAAGCAAGAGAATGACGGGAATGAATGTTAACTACTCAACAGTCAACAGCAGGACTGCTTTATTATTATATGGTAGATAACTACTGATTTGGACATGAGCTGAAGATGCCTTAAGAAAGCCTGAATTCTGCCTCTCTCTTTTACCAACTGTATGGATTCCGCCGTCGTGGAAGGCCACTGATGACCATCCATAGGATTTACTCGGCGGAGATACAGGACGCTGGGAGGAAGCAAGAAGATTGGCGAGGGGCAGAGAATCTCGGAGGAATCATGTAGTGGCCAAATGCTCCGGCTAGAGAGCGGATATGGTGAGGGGGGAAAAAGTGAATGAGATAGTACATTATTTTTAACACACACCATTGATCGGGGAGCATAGAGCGTTGTTAAAACACGTACAAGTGTTGCGGCAGCCTTTACCATACTTCAAGTGAGGGCATTGGTTGCTGCAGAGTTTTCCATGCCAACCGGGTCGGCACTCACAATCTCCGGTGAACGGATCACAACTGAAAAAGTTTAATAAAATATATAAAATGATAAGGATTGTAAATATATAATTAGGAATGCCATATTCCTTTTTTTAGCATATGGCCACCACAATCAGTGGCGGCCGCTCAATGTGGCATTGGGTCAATGCACCCCTTGTATATGCAGGGGCGGTTATATTTCATGAAATAATATTCAAACATAACATTTATGCTACAATATAAAATTTAAATTAACTTTGATTATTCCACTAACTGTGACACGTGTTTCGCCTCTTTCAGAGGCATCTTCAGGCTTACTATCGCAAATTTTGCTTAAGTAATGAAGCAAGATTGATTCTAAATTTTTTAAATTATGAAATTACAAAATGGAGTTTTTTCCTTTTAAAGAAAGCAAAGAGGGAGGGGTATGATTGAATCGAAATAAAGCAAGCAATTTATTTCGATTTATTTCGATTCAATCATCCCCCTCTTTGCTTTCCTTAAAAGGAAAAAACCCAAACTCCATTTTGTAATTTCATAATGGCGGATTTGTACTAATGTGAACCATGCGGTCAAACCGTGTTCATTGTCGATCTTTAATTATGTACGTTACAAGGGATACATGAGCAACATTATTATTATAGAACTCGCACACTCTGCATCCATGAGCAACTAAGATTCAACTATGTGTGTTTGCATGTATTAAGAAGCATTCGGTTTCACATTGTGTTGAACTGAGCTCAATTTCACTGCTGTATGGGAGGGTATGTAAGAGTTCACATCATTTATATCCCCTGCCAATTCTACAAACACATACAATATGGCACAAAGTGTGAGTGAGTATATCCTTTGTAATTTTTATGACAACACCAAGCTAGTGATACCCTTATTTAATCCTGAAATATACGTGTCACTAAGTAAAATTAGGAATAAATATCAACTAACAGTTCCGTATTAGCTAGATGACACTCGCAAAATTTCTTGCAATTCGGGCCATAAGTAGCGTCAGAGCACGTTTTGTTTTGACATGCGTCACCTATCCATCCTGCCTTGCACGTACACGTTTTATTCCCACCATTGCATTGGCCTCCGTTCTCGCACAAGCAAGTTTCCGAACAGTTAAGACCGTAACGATTAGGCGGGCATTTCTCTCCACACTGAAAAAATAAATAAAAACAAATTTGTATTCAATCTCAACGTGTTGAAGCAGTGGTGACTGTTTCTCCAATATCTGGTATGTTACACCGACACCGAATCGGTAAAATTAGTGGCGGATTATCCCGTAAGCGCATGAGGCACCTGCTTCGGGCCTCCGAATCTTAGGGGCCTCAAAATCTGAAGGGGCTCAAAAATACATCTTTGAGATGATTTTAATTTCCACATCTTTTTTTTCCTATGAAACACTTATTTATTGCTAGCGGCAAGTCTCAAACATACCTTCGTTTCGGCAGTCGTTTTTCACACGTTCTTAACCAAACATAATTTATTACTTTACGCATAAATAAAGCTATATTCACTCATGCATAAAAGTTTTCAAATTGGCAGGGAAGTTTTTATAATATGTAAGAAACCACACTGAAATCGGATATCTGTCCTGAAAAACAAGTGTAACAAATGCGCCGGCGGCTTCCATAGAGGGTGACCCGAACAATTTAATTTTATTTACTTAACTCATTGCCACCGGGGCCCTAAGAATACGCGTCATTGAATATAGGCGATGTTACTAGCTTATAACTCTTTGAACATATTTGTTGACACTTATTTTTGACATGCCATGAGTCAATTTAATATTAATTTCTTTATCTTTGGAAATGTCGGCAATTATGAACTAAAGGCATTTAACTTATGCAATACTTTATTACCGATTCCAACCATCAATGACAGTGGCGGTTCCTGACCTGAAATCTTGGGTGGGCTAGAGAAAAGCATATTTCCACTTCACTTTATACATTAATCTACAAGCAAATTAACAAATATTACGACACTACTGCAATGCATAAATTTTTATATAATAAAATCAATGCTTATGTAACTAAGAAATAATAGAATAATAACACGGAATCCTTAAATTCGTCTCTTTCAAAGTGAAATAACAAGTACCTACTAAAAGCAGTATAGAACTGTCACTTGCTGTCACTGAAAGTCAATACCTGTCACTTTCATACAATACAACGATATTGGTTTTGTGTTTCAATGCATAAGTATGCGTAATGGGCAGATTGTTTTTAGCCCCCAACGATCAACAGAAGCTTGACAGATTGAAACACTATCCTTTGTGTTTGATGACGTTTCCGTACATACAAATACAAAAAAAATCTAATCGTGCTTGATTGCGCCCCAGTGTAAAGAAATATTGCATGATATTGTCTGTGGTTACGGGCATGAAGGATTTAGCCCCTGAGTGGTGTTGCCAGTGACGTAACGTTCCTGTTCCCTGTGAAGTATTTATAGGGTTATTGTTTTTTTTATGCCGGCTCAGTTTAAAATTGTAATACAAAACACAATCGAGAATATGATTGTAGGTAGACGTAACATTGTCTTATATTGACAGAGGAAAATGAAAACAAAGATATTATATTCATTTGGGAAAGGTAAGTTACGCTTATAAATGTATTTATTTTGTTCAGCGGCCGAATTGCTGTTCATTTTTATTCAGCCATCTAATGTTTTGGGTGAAAAATGCAGGTCGGGCTTAGCCCACCTAGCCCAGTACCTAGAACCGCCACTGATCAATGATAACAAACCAACCCACATTGGTATGTTTTTATTGATACAAATAAAGCATTCGTGCCGGGCGAATAAACCAAAGATCTTAATCATTTGGAATTTGATTGAAATTAATAAAATACAACTACCAAAAACAAAAAATAGTATTGCACAACTGTTGAACATTCATTGAAGCATTTTATCCAGACCTGATTAGTGGCCATAGTTTAATTAATAATATTATTGAAAAAGTTGAACACCTTATTACCAAACGCCGTTAGGAAAACATTCAATTTTATTTTTGCGTAATTGTTAGTCGGGTCAGATGTATTTTTTTGTTTTTAAAAATCAATCCCTACATATGGCTGAGATTATTCAGCGAGTTATTTAATTTATTTTCAACAAAAATTAGACCCACTGACGTTGTAATCTATGCCATCACTGATTAGAGCATAAGTTCCCAACCTTATTCGGGTGACGACCCCTTTTTATAAAATCCATGTGACCCGCGACCCCGATGCAATTGAAAAAGGCATTTTTTTTAAATAAGGTAATTTTAGTTGACTGTAGTTTTAGTTTTGTTGTTCAAACCCAAAATCGAAAAAAGTTGGTGACCCCCAGAAAACTCGTCGCGACCCCATTGGGGGTCGCGACTCACAGGTTGGAAACCCGTGGGTTGGAGCAATTGATGGAATAAAACACAGTTGTTTCCGTAGATTTGTCGATGTTATCCTATTTATTTATTATCTTTGACCATATTTATAACTTTATTCACAGGACCAATCCATGTTTCAACATCAATGCCTGCCGGTATGTAAATACGTTGTTTTCACACATGAAAGTGATTTTTTTAAACAAAAAATCCGAAATCTTATAACATTTGGCAATAGATCTTAAAGTACTGATCAAAATAAGAATATTATATCATTATTTTTCTTATACAATATATAATAAAAAAAATAGCTTAATAAAAATATTCAAAAATTTAAAAAATATATTTTCTACTAGGTTAAAAGTTATGATGATATATAGTCGACCGCACTTGTATCATGTATTTTGGGCATATTCACGACGTTGCCAATGTGTTAACTAGGGGTAGAGGATTGGTCGGCAACCTACTACCCGCGAGCGTTTTTGAGTTACCCGCCAAGAAAGTTCAACTGTTCAGTTATATGGACAAATAAATTTAAAGATCTTTACCAGAATTTTGAAAACACAGAACATAATCAAATTAATAAAATATAATCATTTGGTGCTGCATATTTTTATGAGTAAAAATCTTCTCAAATGAATTCTGTCTTCGAGTCTTCGAAATCAAAGTCGAAAATCTTCATTCAGAACTTCTGTATGAAAATTAAGTATTAATAATATCTTGAATACTATTACTCATTATAAGGTAAAATAAAAATATCTAATACAATAAACAAATAAAAATTAGGTATGCCAAGATTTTCCTATCATTTTTATATATGTTAATCAATAACTATACTTGGTCATATCTATGTATTTTTTTACCTTTAATAAATTTAATTGATTCTTATTCTATAACATACATTTTTTCACTGGATGCACAATTATAAAATCTAGATAAATAAATTACAGAAAAAAACCTCATTATGACCTACAGAATATACTTTCCGAAAAAAATAATTTAAGAATATCTTCATTGTTTATTTGTCACAATAAACATGAACCGCTACTGAAAAGTAATTACCTACCGAAAATATTTTTCTTCCTGTCAAAACCAGCTCTGTTGAAAAATGCTCGTGCTTTGACTCTCTCTGTATTTATTGACAATTGTACGGTATATTAGTTGAATTAGAGATTTTATGTTGCTTTTATTTGTACCCAGTAAGATATAAAGTAACTTTTAAAACACTCAAAATCACCATATATATCCAAAACAGTATTTCGTGATTTACTCAAAACTTTAAAAAACCTCTTAGCAACTTGGCGACTCATATGTATGTTTTTATAAAATAAATTTGTATTTACACATACTTATGCAAATGTACGTTTTATAAATTAATATATTTTTAATGTTTTTAAAATATATTTTTAGTGGTTTTAAGCTTTTACCCACTAGCTAAATAAATTTTTCAAAAGTATTTTTTTTATAAAGTCTCTCAATAGGTTGCTGACTGGGTCATTATATGTTGAAACTGAGCTGATCTCTTTTGGGTTTAAGCCGAAGCAATAAATTATCAATTTGTCAGTGACATTTTTGTATATGCATTTTACAAAATATTTCAGATTGTAAGTTAAAATATTAAAAATAAACAAAGAGGCGTGTCATTCCTTGAACGGATTATCCAGATTTAATATATATGTTAGTTTTATATTGAGTCATTTTTCGTAAACTATTAATGGATTTTAGTTTGAAAATAGTTTTAGTTTTTCCAAGTGATAGGAAGTGTTAACAGTATTTTTATTTTGAATCTCTGTATAGTGTGAGAAGTGCGCAAAACCCAAATAACGAGTAATTTCAGTTTTTTTTTTAATAACGCCAAAAATTAAATAAGACATTTATATTTTAGTAGTATTTTACTCCTCCATTTTACTACGAAATGATTTTCGAAATATTTTGAAACTTTTTATTCCGTGATGTACTCAAAGTTGTAGCCACGATCACCCGCTATGGTTTCAGAATCTTCTTGCAGAGTGTATTTCACAGCGTTACAAGGTTATTATTTTTTTTTAATTTGAAATAATGTCCCTTGGAGGAATTCTTCATGAAGTTGTAGAATGTAGACAAAGACTTGATTAAAGATTTATTATTTCTCATTATTTTTTCCGCTGATATGAACAATGTAATTTATTTCTTCTATTAGATTTTTATACCATATCCGCACCAGATGTGAAGCACATGCACTCAATAGAGTTCATTTCAAGATAATTGTTTCTACGAGAACTGCTTTAACTCCGTTGCTCATACTCTCTTTGCTTCTAAATTGAGAGAAAAGTAGAAGAATAGGGCTAGGACAGGACTACTGATCAGTTTATCGCTATCGTTACGCTTTTAAGAGTGTGTTAATTTTTTCTGAATTAGGTTTCAAAAAGGGGCCTCAAAATTGTTTTGCGCCTGGGGCCTTGCATGTGCTTAATCCGCCACTGGGTAAAATGAAACAAACTGAAGAATCTAACAATCTGCTAACCCTATGTCCCATAAAGCCGGCAGCGCAGATACAGTGTCCGGTGACAGGGTCACAGTTTGACTCGTTATCGCAGTTGCATTTGTACACGCATTTATCTCCCCATCTTCCTTCGGGACACTTCTCCGCGCAGATAGGCCCCGCCCAGCCCCTCGCGCATATGCAAGATCCTCCGGGACCCTTGCATTCCCCGCCATTTTGACAGCGGCATTGGTCACAACTGAAAAAATGAAAACAAAATGAGAAAATGAGCTCTCATAAAAGACTTTTTCACCATTCCAATCTTTTAGCTTGACTTTCTATGGACTGCAGTACATGCGAATGTTTCTTGAGGAATTCTCTTGGAAAATTTTGCAAGCATCAATAAGATTATTCTTTTATATGATTTTAATATTATAAATTACTGTATAAAAAGAATGATGGTGTTTGCGAAAAATTACTTCAATGATCAAGATCAGTTTCATTTTATTTTCAACCCGGGGGAATGTATAAAAACTATTTCAATCATGTGAGAGAAAATTTAAGATTTTGATCACCATGTTTGTTGACCATACGGGTACGAATATTGCCCAATGTTGAAAATACTGCATTATTCACATTGCAAAGCAGATTTAAAAAAGTTGAATCTTGAATTCAGTCTTTCAACATAAGCTACCAAACCTTACATGGGCACAAAAATACATTTATTTTTATAATGCATCTTGTCATAAGTTGTAGCAACTCACTTTCAAATTGATTAAATTTTCATTCAACACATTGCGGACCTGTGAAATAACAGAGATTTTCATTTGAATTTTAGATAACATTCTTTCCAGGTTTGCTAAGTAGCTGTGAGTATTTTGTGTTTGTAGGCCAATAAAGATTGACTTACAGGAGTCCAGCAAATTCAGGCAGGCACCTGCACTCTCCGCTGATGTGGTCGCACGTCGCTCTTTTGGGACAACGGCATTTCTCAGAGCAGTTTTGTCCATAGAATTTATCATCGCACAGCTTGGAGCAATCCTTTCCCTTCCAGCCTCTGGTGCATTTGCAACTTCCGTCAAGTGGGTCACACGGGGCGTCATTCTTGCAGACACATTGATTCTTGCAACCCGCGCCCCAGAATCCGCTCAGACATACTGAAATAATAAATTCAACATATGTTTTCACAAATATATGTTACACTGATTTTTCAACCCAGGTATTTTACTACGGCGCAACAGATATATTTTTCAATATTTAAACCTTTTCGAGAACGTGAACTTACAGACGCATTCTAATTTCAAGAAAAGGGTTACAAATGTACAATTACGTCAATAGTGCTCAGTAAACGTAAGACGTTCTCTACGAGTGTTTTGAAGACAATAAATTATGTCTTACAACCGAATGGCTCACCTTTGTCACACTGGGGTCCGTCATATCCACTGTCACATTCGCAAAAGTCAGGAGATTTGCACACTCCGTGAATGCATTTCTCGTGACACGACGGATCGCAGGTGTCTTTCTTGAAATTGACAACATAACCAGCACAGCATTTTTGAACTAGCACGTCTTTTTCAATGCGCTTCGTTTCGAACTCCGTGTAATAAATGATCTTGTTACACTTCGATAGTCTTTTCCAGCACCAACTTGTCTTAGTTGCATTACGAGGTATCTGTACGCTCTTTCTAACATCTGTTAAAATACTGTAAAATAATTATTACTATTATAGATACAAATAAAACGTCAACATTTTTATATCGATTTGGCAAATACAATGTGAAAAATTATTTTTAACATAAAACAAAAAATTGATGGCTATACTTTTCCACGTTTTTTTCAATAAGCGGAATGTCAAAGTTATATTGCATATTGATATAGCCCATCCGAAAGAAAAATTAGTGGAGAAAGAGATGAATGTCACCCGCTTTGGTCTAGTTGGTAAGAGCTTGCTCTACCGATCAGGTGGGTCCGGGTTCGATTCCCGGTAAGGTCAATGTCAAATTGAATTTTTTCAATTTTAATTTGAGATCTAAGACATGGGTGTTTGTGAAGTCAATTCTCCTTGAGTTAATCTCATGTGACTTTCAAAAATTCTCATCGAGTATATCTCGTATGATCTTTCAACTTAAAAATATTTGACGCATTGGCGTAAGCTGTAATGTCAAATATATTTTTTTAAATTAAAAAAAAAAAAAATTAACTTCTAGAGCTATAAAAGCTATGGTCGCAACCTGGACGAATATATCAATATCGATAGTTTGAAATTTCAAATTAAATGTTGAATAAAGCGAAAATTTTCAGCCAATTGAGATCCCAATATCAGGCGATGAAATCAAATGCATTGAATAAAAAATATACAATAACCATAAATGAGTTATTTCTATTGAACTTATAGGTCTTAAAACAATATTTTATTGAAAGGCTCATTAATAATTATGTATTGTGGAATCTCTGGATACAAAAAACTCTTTACAGATTTTTTTTATGTTTTTCTCGCAATTTATCGCAAACAATTTTATTTTCATATTATGTGGCGTTTTTTATAGACTAGAAATTCGATTTTGGGTAATTTTCAGTATCATAATACTGTATTATTTCATATTCAGTGGCGTAGCAAGGGGGGGCGGAGGGGCGTACCGCCCCAGGCGGCAAGATTTTGGGGGCGCCACTTCTGGTCTACTGCAATAATCAAGGAAGTGAAGTGCATCACTGAGATCCGAATAAATTTGATTTTGGTAAATTTTACTCGGGGCTTGGAAAAAAACAATTTTAAATAAACAAAATACTTTACTGAATTTGAAGAATTTATGAACATTTACTAACGTTGAATGAAAAAAATGTCTACAGCTCTAAATAATACCACTTATAACGCCTGAGACGGAATGACTCACTTGAAAAAAAGCACATCGAATACCCAGACGTAAGATTTTTTATTTTCACTATACACAATAGACTTCGGCGGTGGTAAATTGTTTTTTTTTTTAAATTATTACTGCACGTCACACCAAAATTCAATATTCGTCATATTTTGTTTAACACCTCCATGCCCATGATGAATTCATAGCTGGTTGAGCCATTAAATCATTAAATATTTCTCTTAGTATTGTCAATAAGCATTTAACATTTTAGGTATTCCTAGAAAAAATAGTTTTACATTCAAATAATTAATTATAAAATGAAAAATATTACGTCTACTGCACGAAATTGTCTATTGTCTATTAGAATTTACATTTGATAGAAGAACAAACATCTCAAATAGTTAGAAGCGAGAACAACCTACATGTTGTTAAGTTAACCCTTTCCTAACTAAGCTGTGTAAACACTACACATACCTTCTAATAATTTACATTTCTCTGTATATATAATAAATACGCGGTATTCCTTCCTTATAAAAATATTAAATAAAAATTGAGGTATTCCTTCCTTATACATTAACGCATTGATTAATGCAATAAAAGTAATAATAATAACCATACATCGGGCGCAGCAAAGATATTTTGTCAGCATTCCGGAATAAATTTACACACACATACAAACGCGTGCGATGTGTGTTATACATACATTCAAAAATGTGCATATGGACTAAGGCAAAGCCTCCTAAAGTGAAAGCCATGCCATAGAGTTGAAAACAGGTACTTTTTTCAGATGAGCGGGCCGGCGTCATAATTTTCAAAGTAATATCACATCATTATGAAACCATTTATTACTGTTATTTTCAAGGAAATACATACATATATATATATTTTCAATTAAATCTTTTTTTAAATAAGAAAAAATCACATTTTTTAAGGTTTTTAAATAAAAATCTCTGAGAACAAAAGCAAACAAAGATGCCAAATCATTTTATTTAAACTTTTTTTTTTTTACAATATTTCAATACAGAATATGAGGTTGGATAGTTCATTAAAAAAACCATCGTCATTATTGGGATTTTAATCAATTAATAATAATCTCGAAATTTATTTGTGCACACTGGTTCGTCACTCAATCTTTCCATAAGATTTCTCAAGTCATATCAGTAATCAAAAATCAGTTAGTCAAACTAGGATAGCACAATTCACTTCATTATTTTTTTAACTTTTCCGGTTCTAAGCTCAAGAAATGCGACCCCAATACCCACATTTTCTTAAATATCTATTTTAATATGGGTGATACAATGTTTATAATTAAGGTATTCTTATATCATAGTTTTTTGGACCTTTTGTAGTTTATATAAATACGATAAGATAAGAGATAAGCGCCCGCTTATCAGCGATCGTTCGTAAGATAACTAGACTGAACGCCGCTAAGCAAAACGCGCCAGTAGCTCATTGATATTTGCACTGAAACGACGTTTATTTTACGCGCAACTTAAAATATGATTATTTATTAAAAAACCACGGATTTTTATAAAAAAAAAATGTATGAGAAATGATGCAGAGAGATATTTTAAAGCCCTAAGACTATTTTTTTTTTGAAATTCATAAGAATAAGGCCAATAATGAGGAAACCACTGGGGTCCCTAAAAGACCCCCATCGGCCGAGAAGTATTTTTCTAGTCTCCGAGCCGCGAGAGTTAATATTGTTATTGATTAAATCATCATTTACTTGGTATATTGCCATTATTATATGATAAAAGACGCAGCATGTATTTCATAATATCACAATAGGCGTCAAAATCTTATATAATATTATATGAATTCCGCTTGTTACCGTCGTTTATGTAATTTATAATTTATATCTATATATTAACCCTTAAAACTCGTAATTTTTTTCAAAGGTTGGTAGCGCCAACTCGTATTTAATTTTAGATTTTTCCGGAACATAATTTCTGAAAGTAAATTAAGAAAAAAACACCTTTTTCTTGGCTATTTTTTCAAAAATAAAATAAATAAATATGTAGAATATAGTCAATTCATATTATAAATATTGTTTAGTAAATAAAGAAGTCAAATATATGTTTCTGAAAGGTTCTAACCCAGCTGCACACATTTTACACCTATTGTATCAAAATCCTTCTAGGACTTATTAGACATTACTTTAGATACTATCTGCATAGAAAAACATTTAAACAAGGATTGTTACTTATTGTCTGTAATAATTTACAATAATAAAGGTAATAATAAGTCCACCAATTAAGATTTGAAAACGAGGTAAATTTTGTCATCTGACAGCCGATGTCATCCTAACCTCAATTTTGTATAGCTAGGTAATTCGTAATAAACATTCGCGTTGCTAAGTTACATTGCGCGTTTGCTGGTGTGTCAGTGGTTCGAGACCTTTTAATATACTATAATATACTATATTATTTGTATAATACAAGTAATATACTATATTTATATAATATAAGTATGTATATTATACGTTATTTGTATAATATAAGTAATAAATATAGATAACGTTATAAACGCTAGATATGATAAGAAATGAATTATTCGAAATCGTTGAAACACATGTTTTTCTGCATGAAGTAAAAATATATTTTTTTAATCCATGTCCGCTTCCAATGTGGAGCATATGCAGGTATCCTAATGCAGGTATCTCAACAGAAGTTTTTTCTATGAGAACTGTTTGTTACTCAGTCGCTCAAAATGTATACATACAAAAAATACACAGCACAATTTGAAACACATTTAATTGAATTGTAATAATTTAATTCGTCTATAAAAATAATATGTATATTACTTTATAACACTAGATATTACAAATAAACCATCCGGAAATTGTTGAGACACGTGTTTCTGCCTAAATTATAAATGGGTTATATATAATTGAACTAAAAAACTAAAGGACGAACTTTGTACACACGAATAAATATTTTAATACTTTACATTAAACATTGCCCACTAGCACGAGAGAACGCCATCACTAAAAAACTCACGATATCCACTTTGTACGGACAAAGTGGAAAATATGAGTTTTTTTTAGTGAGAAGCTTACCTTTGCAAAGTGGTGGATTTATATTTCGGAGAAGAATGATAGGTACGCCAATTTTCAATGTTAAAACGTGTGACAGCATGGCTGGCAAATCAAGTGAATTTAAGAATTCAGTTGGATAATTGACAACTTCATCTTGATTCATTACAGGATCGATGGACTGATACGTTTTCTCTTCGCCTGGTATTTCGTTTCGAATCCTGAAGTTGATGGCATTAACATCGTGTTTTTTGGCTGCTAATATAACACTTTCTCTGAGCCACTGTTGATTTTTGTAATTCTTTGCAATATTTTTGGGAAAACTTTGGGAAGCAGTTCTCGGATGGTTTTTGTAATTTTGCAGACGTTTGTTGGCACTATAATACATTGTGTGGCTTCATCTATTTCCAATTTTCCATTCCCAATATCAAACAATTATTTTGCGAAATGTTCAGCGGATGCATTTCCACTCAAATCTTTTAGTGCATAGTGTACAGCTTACAATGCCTTTTTGTGCGCCATAGTACATTTGTCTCATATTATGAGTTAGCATGATTGAAGTACTTCACCCATTCCGATTTTTTTTTTGTTGATATTGCATGTTAGTGTCTGAGTGATTTGCATTAAAATGCAATTTCAGTGCTGAATGCGCTGTTCGACCACCATCCAAAAATATTCACACCACAGACACGCGAACTGACGCTAAACCATATGAAATACACACATTTGCTAAATTGAGAAAAGTCACCAGAAAAGGCGATAATTCTTAGAAAATGCGCCACAGAGAATCCTAAAAATAGCCAATCAACGGGTCCAAATTTCACTTTTCGCAACCTATGATTTGCCATGAAACTGATAGCCGTGGCACGCAGATTGCTTTATTCGGCAAAATTTCTCATTGTAAAATGGCTGCACTCTGGGGTGGGATGGAGGAAGCTCAGAGGGGCTCGCGCAAGCCCTGTGTGAAATTTTGCTAAGGTCGGCCAGCCCCTTGTTAATTTAAGAGAAAACAATATTCTCAGATCAATTTAGTATATAACTGCAATTTCTGACTTATATATTATCTACGACAGCTTCAGTATACATAGTGGTTCCCGGTAAATTGCTCGAATGGAAATTGCTCGAATAACAAGATAATCAATTTGTTTCCGTTTGTTTTGTCCGTTTGTTCTGTCTTAGCTCTAGTCTTCTATGTGTTCTGGAAATATATAGAAACAATTTTAGTAACTAATTAATAATCAGTTCTCGTAGAAACACTTCTGTTGAGATAAACTCCATTAAAAGATCATATGTTCCGCATTTGGAGCGAACACGGTTAAAATAAATACTTACGAAAATTATTTTTATATTTCACTCTCTAAACAAGTGTCGCACAAGATAAAAATGAAATTCGTAGAAAAAGTCGTGAAAAATCGTTTAAATAACCAAGCAATTCGAATAATTTGTAATTCGAGCAATTTCCATTCGAGCAATTTACCGGCTACCCAGTATACACAGTAGTACATTTTCGGCCATTTACATTGATGAGTATACAGTATATTGCATATTGTTACGTATTGTAAATGTATTAGGTAAAAATCGATTGCATATTTAAGTAGTCTATCAGAGTGATAAAAAACTCACTGCTTCCCAGAATACCGAGAATTGCTTTGATATAAAGCGAGCACCTTGTAAACGCATTGGCAGCCTACCGCTGGCTGTACTTATTCAGAGAACTTTAAGAGCGTCCGCACAACAAATCATCAAAGTTTTATTGCAATCGGATGAACGGTATAGAAACAGGAACGCATAAAGGAAAAACTACCAAATTACCGTATTGGCAGCTCATCGTATGTTTTGATTCAAAAACCTTTGCTGGTGTCCACAAAACAACTCCCTAAAGCTTTATCGCAATCAGATGAACGGTATAGGAACTCATACGAAACAAACAAACAAATTAACGTATTAGAAGCCTACCGCTGGCTGTATGTATTCAGGTACCGCTGCGAGTGTTTGCACAACTCACCAAAGTTTTATCGCAAAAAGATGAATTGTATAGGAACAGGAATGCATAAGGGACAATCTAACAAATTAACGTATAAGCAGCCCACTGCTGATTCATATACATTTGCAGGCGTCCGCACAACGGCTCGCCAAAGTTTTATCGCAGTCCGATGATTGGTACAGGATTGCATACGGAAAAAACAAACAAATTTACGTATTGGCAGCCCACTGTTGATTTATATAAATTTGTAGGCAGCCGCACAACAACCCACCAAAATTTTATTGCAGTTGGATGAACGGTATAGAAACGCATACCAGACTAACAAACAAATTAACGCATTGGTAGCCCACCGCTGATTCATAAACCTATTCTGGCATCTGTATAACAACTCCCCAAAAAAAATATCGCAATCGGATGAGCGGTATAGGAGCGCATAGGTAACAAACAAACTAACATTCATTTATATGTATATAGATAACCAACAATTTTGATAATTGTTAATATATTTTTCTGACCATGATGTATGTAATCATTGTAGTAAAACCATGGATTATTTTAATTGTAAATAAGCAATAATTCATTAACAAACTGTACGCAAATCTATGGGTATGTATTACTGCCGCCGAAGCAAAGTAGATCGAGCGATTTGGAATGTTGTGTTGTCTCGTTTGCACAAGATTCATCTCACTCGCACTTGCGCACATAAACACGCCGAGAATGTACTCATCCCGATGTTTTGAAATTGCATATTTTGACATTAAATGCATGAAAATAATATAAAATTGGATGAGTGTATAAAGATCAAAGTATCTATATGATAAATAACACGAAAATAAACAAGTATAATTTAATTTGTGGCCAATAAACGAGGTTGAAATTATGTCGACTATACGTCGACGTTCGAGTGGTAGACCCGAATCGTGATGTCGACTATATGTCGACGTTCGAGTGCTAGGAGTTAATAGTTGATAATGTCCGTCCGTCCGTCCGTCTGTAAATTGTCCCCGATTTTTCCTCCCCCTCCTCCGCCCCAGCCCCGCTGTCACCATTTTTTTATTCATACTTTTTTCGTTTGTATATGGTCGCGATTTCGCCTTTTCGAAAACGTCAAGAAAGACGGTCCCCTCCCCCCCCATCCTGCCCCGCTGTCGCCATTAATTCATTTCTTCATTTTTCTCTGACGTTTATGTGTGAATTTTTGAAGTCAAACAAAATTATCGTACTAACCAAAAATATTCTGTCAAGCTGTGGGATTCGATACCATGCCCCAATTTTCATGCGCGACGTTCGGACAGCTCACCCACTGTTCCACGAAACCAATTGATGGTAACGAAAAAAAACTCTATTTAAATTTTTAGTGAACTAATAATGACATCTGTGGGTGTGAAACCTTGCACTAAACGAATTTGAATTGTTCTGAAAATTCCAAGATTTCAAACTGCAGGGTTGTGAGAGGCTATATAGGGCTGCTCAATTATATATAATAATTTAATTAACTATTTATTTATCGAAAAATAGTTGTTAGCAAACATAAACATTATTCCAAAAATTAAATAATTTACAAAATTTCTGCTTCTACGAAAAATGGTTGTTAGCAAACTTAAACATTATTCCAAATATTAAATAATTTACGAAATTTCCGCTAATACGAAAAATAGTTAGCAAACTTTAACATCATTCCAAAAATTAAATAATTTACAAAATTTCTGCTTCTACGAAAAATGGTTGTTAGCAAACTTAAACATTATTCCAAAAATTAAATAATTTATGAGGTCTATTTCTGCTAATAGGAAAAATAATTGTTAGCAAACTTAAAAATTATACCAAAAATAAAATATTTTACGAAATTTCTGTTTCTAAGAAAAATGGTTGTTAGCAAACTTAAACATTATTCCAAAAATTAAATAATTTACAAAATTTCTGCTTCTACGAAAAATGGTTGTTAGCAAATTTAAACATTATTCCAAAAATTAATAGTAAGAACACAATTACATTAACTTATGATTAATTTATGTTTTTTACTATTTATATTTGTTTTAGACAGTTTTGTAGTGAGGCACATTTTTTTAGAAACGGTAATCATAGAACAATAATTTCGAATGCGAAAAAAGACTTAACGTATGAAATAAAAGTCACACAATCATGATCAAAGTGAAATGAATGTTTGTTTGTTCGTACTTTATGCGTTGCCACACCGCTCACCCGATTGCAATAAAAGTTTGACAACGTATGCTTGCACTTGCGCGAAGATTATAGTACAATTAAATTGCAGTAGGTGGCGCGTGTGTTGTACCATAGACAATCGGCAGCAAACGTCAAACAGACAGAAAAAGAAAGCATGCACTTCAATAAACACAATTAAAACACAAACACTTTCTTTCTTCGAGTGGCATTGCAACGCTGGCCGGGTACCGGCTAGTAAATAATAAAAATATGATAACAATTATAAATTTAAAAAAATATATTCATAGATTTGTTAATTTTTACGAATGGCCAAGGTGGATATCCAAATGTTCGGATATCCATTTGTATCGCAAAATGTATTGTTTATTTTCAGTATACCATTTAAACTTGTGTTTATGAGGTCATTCAGTTTACCATTTGGATATCAAACGGGCACAGGCGTCCAGAACATATGCAAGCAAACACGGATGTCCAAGAGATTTAAAAAAATCAAATACTTGGTATTCTAATAGAATATTAGCAATATTTTAATGAATATGTGTAGTGATATCTATACGGAGTCAATATAAGTTTTCAAAATATAGAATTCGACTGTATATTAGGCAAAATTATTGTTCTCAAAAACATGCAGTATCTCTGGGACATAATTGATTTATTTGCACGGTATTCAAACGGTTAAAAAGGCGCAACGTTGATGTAGGCTAGGAACAGTCTGCGCGTTTGGATTCACTCGATTTTGACTTTAATGGTCTTGTTTTATATTAGTAAAAACACAATATTCCTTTGTACTTCATTCCACTTTATTTAATATCTCAGGACCGGTTTCGCTCATTACGAGCATCGTCAACTGATAAGAAATATAATTTAACAATACTATTTATACAAAAATGAACAGTTATAAACAACATTTGGCATTGAAAAGAAATTACCAATTACATTAAAAGTGATTCTAAAATAACACAAAATTAAAATGTTTAACACATCTAACATATAATTAAAAAGTCATCTCAGATTAATAAATTTAGAATGGGGATTGAAAGTAATTACAAACATAATTAAAATTTGGGAAATTTTCGACAAAGTGATAAAATGCTACATTAATAAAGTAAATAGGCTTAATGATAGTTTCCTATTTTTTCCCCGATTCCAAGTAGTTGGTGAGTGTACATACTTATACAAAATCGACAGCCAGGAAGATTCTGAAAAATAAATTTTTCAAAGACCATATCAATTCTAACAAAAGAAATATATGTATATATATATATATATATATATATATATATTTAAAATTTATATAAAAGACTAATTAACAAGGGCTAATGCAATGGATAAAGAAAGTAACGGAGAACAAGCAAAAATTATTTGATCATTCAAAAGATCTGAATCAGGTAAAAATTTGAATCTATTGATTTCTAGGATTTCCTGTTTGTCTAGTTTGACAGACTTGTTATTTAAATGTAGAACTTTAAAATTTCTACCAATATCGAAAGTGTGTTTATTTTGAAACAGATGGTTTCCAAATGAAGACTGTTCATCCCCTTTCTTAGCACAACTCAAATGCTTAATGTAGCATTTTATCACTTTGTCGAAAATTTCCCAAATTTTAATTATGTTTGTAATTACTTTCAATCCCCATTCTAAATTAATTAATCTGAGATGACTTTTTAATTATATGTTAGATGTGTTAAACATTTTAATTTTGTGTTATTTTAGAATCACTTTTAATGTAATTGGTAATTTCTTTTCAATGCCAAATGTTGTTTATAACTTTTCATGGTACAATCGCAATAGACGTACATCGAAAAGTGCATACTCTATTTGAACGGAGTACATTTTGCTTCCTAAAAAACGCTCCACTTCCCCGCAAACAAAAAATCCCTCATAAATGCGTATAAAAAATCTTACCTACGCTGACTTAGTACGCTATTTTAGACCTTATTATACCTTACGTAAGATGCTAATTTAGAATTCCAGACGTTATTCCGTAAAATAGTTTGACTAAAATATTTTGCTAGAGATGTGAATTTCATAATTTAATATATTTAATATTTATTTAAAATGCGAACAATATCTTGAAATAAAATAAGAAATGATTTTATTCTTGTTAGATTGAAATCTAAGAATCTAAAATATTTATATTATCGAATTGAATTATGTCAGTAGTACATAATTGGTTGTAGTATAAAATAAATTGTAAACGAAAAATTCAAAATTTATATGATGTCAGTTTAGCTATTTACTACCACCATGGATTATTTCTCAAAGAAAATATTATATGTATATCAGGAAAAAAAATTCTGCTGTATTGTAATGGGGCCGATATTTTTAATTATATTGAAAAGAAATATCATTCATATATGTTTTTAATATTGAAAATTGACATACACAGTATTATATACTTTTATTATCTTACCGATACTCATAGATGATGGTATTACTTGCAAACACGGCTTATTCCAAAATGGTTAAAAAATAAAACTTGAATTTCATTTTGAAAAACAATGTTCATTTAAAAGTTTTTTAAGTCTTAAATTACTTTGAAATGATATTTTGGATGTTTTCAAGCCATTTTTGGGGCTGATTTCTAAAAATACTTTCAAAATTTATTTTTATCTACTAAATTACATTCACGGTTCATGTTTCAACAACTTTGGATAAGCTGGGTTTGCAAGTAATACATTCATATTATACGTTCACTTGATAAATGCAAACAATGTGATTATCAAATATTAAACATAACTAGCTGTAAGCCCGTTGACCTCAACGGGGGGATTTTTGTTGCATTTTTAAGAAGTCAGAAAATTACAAACCTATTTATTGAATAAGCCAGAAATTCTAAAAATAAAATAAATATATCTCGGGGCATATATCGACAGCATGCCCTGTTGTATTTAAATTGTAAATTATTTAATTTTTGGAATAATGTTGAGTTTGCTAACAATTATTTTTCCTATTAGCAGAAATATACCTCGTAAATTACCTAATTTTTGGAATAATGTTTAAGTTTGCTAACATTTTTTTTCGTAGTGACAGAAATTTCGTAAAATATTAAATCTTTGGAATAATGTTCAAGTTTGCTAACAATCATTTTTCATAGTAGCATAAATCGACCTCGGCGCATATATCGACAGCCCTGCAGTTTTAAATTGTAAATTACTTAATTTTTGAAATAATGTTTAAGTTTGCTAATAATCATTTTTCACATGCAAAATGGTATAAATTAATTGCACATTTTATCAAAACAAAATTATCAAAATGTTGACTGATTCTCCAAACAGAACTTGTTTTTTAAAATATATATAATGATTTTTACTGAAGTTATTTTATTACACATACTGAAATTATGCTTTCGCCAACAACTAACTATACCACGTATGTACCTAGATTAAAAACAAATCTTGAAATAATTGCGTCTTATATTTATTTTTTGAAAAACATATTTCGCTAGTCAATCGGATTTTGTTATTTTGGTAGCATTTATTTTCATACGATCAAGATGTACTGTGATTTAAAAAGAAAGTTTAAAAAAAAAAAAATGTTATAAACCCAAAAAAAAGCGCTCTAGTCTAGATTTGAACCAGCTTCCTACAGATTATCAGCCGAGCGCCTTACCTCCTGGGTACAGTACAATTGAGAAAAGCTCGTAAAATAAAACATATAATATGCATGCTGTTTTTTAAATAAAAAACGAAAGGTTCCATTTTCAAACGAAATTTAATATATATTATATATTTTCATCGTTTCTGATAATTGTGACGTTAGCTCAGTTGACAAAGAGCTCGGCTGATAATTCATAATTATGGGATCGATCGACGGTCGCGGAGCTTTTTTGTATGAGAATTCAATTTTTCAACCATTTGATAATTCAACTGATTATGTATGCATGTGAGTATGCGTATTTTGGAATTTTTAGAATAATTTAAATGTGTGCTTAATATATATAATTAAATCAGATCGATGCTGACAGTTGTTCGTTTGCCCGAGCGGTAACGATTTCAACTCATAATCCAGAAGCGATGGTTCGAACCACGGCCGCGGCGCTTTTTTGTATGAGAATTCAATTTTTCAGCCATTTGATTTGTTTCGTCAAATAACAGTGTATTAATTAATGGCGACAGCGGGGCAGGATGGGGTGGGGGGGGGAGGAGGACCGTCTTTCTTGACGTCATCGAAAAGGCGAAATCGCGACCATATACAAACGAAAAAAGTATGTATTTAGTATGAATAAAAAAATGGTTGACAGCGGGGTTGGGGCGGAGGAGGGGGAGGGAAAATCGGGGACAATTTACAGACGGACGGACGGACATTATCGACTATTAATATATAGATTTATCAAATTGTAATTGCAACATGATAATTTAATAAATAATTTAAATAAACGAAATTAACAACGAAAGACGTGAAAATATGAAAATATCACCGGCCATCTCTAGCGTGCTCCTGTATATAAACCTTTAGTATTACTGCGTTTTTTGAGTGCGCGTCGATATAATTAAATATGTATGATACCGCTTAAAACAAATGTACCCTTTTCATTTTTGTATAAATAGTATTGTAAAATTATATTTCTTATCAGTTGACGACGCTCGTAATGAGCGAAACCGGTCCTGACATATTAAATAAAGTGGAATGAAGTACAAAGGAATATTGTGTTTTTACTAATATAATGCCTTTCCACCAAGTATTAACAGTGAACACCCTAAAAGTGTCTTGTTTTATAGCATGAGCTACACTAAGTTTGCTAACAATTATTTTTCCTATTAGCAGAAATAGACCTCGTAAATTATTTAACTTTTGGAATAATGTTTAAGTTTGCTAACAACCATTTTTCATAGTAGCAAAAATAGTCCTTGTAAATTACTTAATTTTTGGAATTATGTTTAAGTTTGCTAACAACCATTTTTCATATTAGCAAAAATAGTCCTTGTAAATTACTTAATTTTTGGAATAATGTTTAAGTTTGCTTGAATTTTTGGAATAATGTTTAAGTTTGCTAACAACCATTTTTCATAGTAGCAAAAATAGACCTCGTAAATTACTTAATTTTTGGAATAATGTTTAAGTTTGCTAAAAACTATTTTTCCTATTAGCGTAAATTTCGTAAATTATTTAATAAATGCATTGTTTTTAAATAAGTCTTAGAGCAGAATTATATCACACGATTTTGCGAAGGGTCAACACTTCTGCAAAAAAAATCGAAAAAAATCGCGTAAGAAAAAGAACGGTTCCGTTCAAAACAATCGCGTTAAATCAAAATATAAAAAAGGCATATAAAAGCATTGTATGTAAAGGGGTACCGAAAATTAAACCATTATTTTTGCGTGCCTTGTTTGGAATCAGTTTGTACCTGAACACGATGGAGTAAACATCTTTGTAAGTGTTCCATTCTAAAGTACTTTTCCTCGGCCATTTTTTTGTTTCATTTTTAATTTTTAATTGTTAGGGATAAAATGAGCAAACCAGAAGCAACCGAACAACATATTCGGCATTGTATGCTATTATATTTCGATCAAGGCTGGAATGCGACCAAAACGACCAAATCAATTTGTGAAGTGTATGGAGCAATGCTAACACCAAACAGATGTCAGTCTTGGTTCAGAAAATTTAAATCCGGCGATAGAAGTCTGACAGATGATCAGAGATCGGGACGCCCACAAAATTTAGACGATGATCTACTGAAGGCCACAGTGGAAGCTGATCCTCGTTTAAGTATTGAAGAATTGTCACAGAAATTACATGCTCCATGGTCCACAGTGCGAGATCATTTACAAAAAATCGGTAAATCCCACAGAATGGGTGTTTGGGTTCCGCACGCGCTCTCCGAGATGAACAAGGAGGTTCGAATGAGTACGTGCGACTCCCTGTTGTCACGACAAAAATTACATCCATTTTTGGAACGAATTGTGACCAGCGATGAGAAATGGATTGTGTACGATAATGTTACACGAAAAAAACAATGGCTTTCAACATCCCAGGTACCTATCCCCACCCCTAGGCCTGGTCTTACCCTTCGCAAGGTCCTTTTGTGTGTCTGGTGGGATATTCGTGGAATCATCCATTATGAACTGCTAAAACCTGGAGATACGGTAAATGCAGAGGTATATTGTCAGCAACTATCAAGACTAAAAGAAGAATTAATGATAAAACGACCAAATTTGGTCAATAGAAAGGGCGTGATTCTGTTACACGACAATGCTCGGCCTCATACCGCCAAAATGACCCGTGAAAAAATTTCCTATTTAAATTTTGAAGTTTTGAAGCATCCCCCATACTCTCCGGACCTTGCCCCTTCGGATTTTTACTTATTTAAGTCAATGGAGCATTCGTTACGGGAAAAAAAAATTCAAAATATGCAAGACGTCAAAAATTATTTAGATTCATACTTCAAGTCGAAACCAGCAAGTTTCTACAAAAAAGGGATCGAGAAACTACCTGGGAGATGGCAGACGGTCGTAGACAATGATGGAGATTATATTTTGTAATGTAAAATGTAGTATGTAAGATTTGTGTTAATAAATATGTGTCAAATAAAAATAATGGTTTAATTTTCGGTACCCCTTACATTGTTGAAAAAAGAATATTTTTTGAAAAAGTTTTGTGTATATCGGTGTTGAAGATATATAGGATACTTTTTTCAATGATGACGTAAGAGCCGATCGGCTTTGGCATTTCTCGCCAGAGTAGCAAAAGCCGATTTATCGGTTTTTGGCAACCGAAAGCTTAAAAGGACGGCAAATTGGGGAATCGACCCTGGCGGCACGTACCCTCGCTACGCCACTGTTCATATTCAAAAAACATCCTGTTTCACAAGTTCTGTTCATACCGGTATTAAAATGACTAATTGTAGCCGCATTTTTCCAGTCTTTGTTTCATTGACAAAATAGAGATTGAGCAGCTGAATAACAAATAACAGGTAGTCCTCTCAGAACAGTTTCTGTTGAGATTAGCAAGTTCCACTAGAAATTCACACACTTGAGATTGCAAACGGATATAATCAAAATTAAAGCTAGCAGTGGTTAAGAAATATAATCAATTCATCCTTTACAAATTTACGTTAAATATAAACATAGAGCTCGCAAGATAACCTCAGATATCAGATTTAGTGTTCATGGAAGAATATTACAAATAAAATGAGTACTCACGTCTCCTTATATGAGCAGACATTCGATCCACTTAGAGAATGAGTCCCGCCCCAGAGAGCAATGAAGATGAAGAGTCTGCCGAAGACAACAGCCATTGCCGACATGTATTATCAAATAAAATAAACGACTGTCAAACTAATTACAATTTATAATTTCGCACTATAAAATTCTAAGAAACATAATAAATACTTGATTCAGTAATATCATAGTATTTTTGTAAAAATAAAGTAATGTAATGTTTTTTTATCTAATGTACTGATTTATTGCGACACGTTTGACTGATTCAAATAATGCCTTCAACATTCTTCAAACATTTTAGATATATTTTGCATCTACCAATGCTCAAAGAATTTCATATTTCAAAAATCCTTTTTTCACAAGTTTACATCGAGTGGGTTTTATTGAATATTCAAAATGTCAGTCTAACACAAGTGTCTGGTGTCATCAAAGTAACTGCAATCAAAAGAAACAATAAGAGTCGATTAAGAAAATTAATGATATAGTAAAATTGGTTACAGGTCATCGTCGTACAAATAAAGGGAGTACGAGGATGGAGGAATTTTGTTACAATTATTGAAAAAGAATGGTTTTCGGATGAAAGTGTAACCGTCCCTTCTCCCGTGTGTGCTTATAAGACATCTTTAAATGTTCACTTTTGTGTGGAAACTGATCTTTGATAAGTATAAAATCATAATTATTAACTATACGAAGATCAAAAAATATACCAGAAAACGGAAAGTTTCCCAACAAAATTTTCTGTATTTCTTCACTTAGATTTTTTTAAACATAATTATTCATTATATTTAAAAAGGGTACAAAACTGGTATTTTTAAAATTATATAAATATTAATGGACGTGAAAATACCTCAAGATGTACAAATTGAAAGATTCAGTATGAATAGGCTAAAATTTTTACAGAATACAGGTAGTCCTCGACTTATGACGGTGCGACTTTGAGACTTACGACTGAGAAAATAGCATTTTCCCTCCATTCCACTCGATCCACCACTCTCCTACGGAGCCACTGACCTCCAGCACTCGCAGGTACTGTGACACACATCCGTTCAGCGAAATAGTGTTCTTCCAATGCTACGTCTTCCCTCAGGGATAGTAGACGTGAGACATTGTCTTGGTTAACATCACTTTTTCAAAGACGATGATGAATAATAAGCACGATAGTGCAACACCATTAGGGTATCCGGATTTTGGGGTTGACTATTTTTCAATCCCGGGATCCCGGGATTGCACAGTCAATTTGAAGTCGCATATAAATTATGATTTGGAAATAGAATTTCCAATTTCCAAAACCCAGGAATTTATTGATTTGCCAAAAATGTCACCGTGACTCTTTTTGTTAGCTCTTCCGAATCCAAAATCATATAATATTACGGATTTGCTAAAAATTTCTCTACCCCGAAATCCTCGAAGCGCAAACATGTCACACCCAGAATTACGGGATCAGAAAATTGGACGGTATCCCGGGATTGGAAAGCCTAATCACCATGTCTGAGGCCATTAATAGTGTAAAAGTTTTTCAAAAGCTCGTTTTGGATCCTGACTTTACACTTAATATCTTTCATTGTAAGCTTGGTAAGGTTTATGAGTTTGTTTGGTTTTTGACCATATTCCGACAGAAATTTGAGCTGTAAGCTGGTAGAATATTGTAAATTAATGTGAAAAAAAATTATCATACGCTCGAGGATCCCGAGAATGGTTTTAGGCGGCAAACTTTCTGTGGCTTGTTTTGTTTTTCAACGATCAAGTCAGTAACTGAATTATGAAAGTATTTGAAGAATTTATGTAGGGAATAGTTCTGCTTTTGATACTATACGACTCATACATTATCTCAAATGATTTTATAAGGCTCAAATTAATTTTCTTTAGTCGATAGAATAGCTAACACAAAATATTACGTGTGTGGTTATTGGTTATCCAGTTTCTAAACAACGCCGCTGCTTAAATGTATTCAATGGTACTAGCTGTAAGTCCATTGTCTATAACGGGGGATTTTTTTTGCATTATCAAAAAACAGAAATCTAGTGCATGAAAAATCATTTTTTTTACTCAATTAATTCTTGAAATGGATTTATTTTTAAGAAAATATTAACTAATGTAATTTTTTTTAAATAAACACATAAAAATCAGATTTATAAATAGTATTATTTATTCAAAATACCAATTCTTATAAATTTTTAGAAAGAATCGGGAAAATAAAATGACAATATTGAAAATGAAAATGATTTCCATAAAAACTATATTTTGGATCGACTATTAAAATAATGAGAGACCGTGTCACATACAGGATGACAAAAAATATAAAACTGTGAGGGATGCCAACTCTTAAAATATTGAGAATTTGTGTCACATATAAGATGACAATAATTATTAAGACAGTGGGGGATGTTGAGAAACCGCGCCACCTATACGATGGCAAAAATCATCTAGGAAGTGGGAGGTGTCGTCCCTAAAATTTTTGCTATAAACATGTTTGATATAAGTCGGAAAATTCCAAAAACTTTAGGTTATTTATATAATTTATATAGCCGGTTCCTGGCAAGCGTTGCAATGCCACTCAAAGAAAGAAAGTGTTTGTGTTTTCATTGTATTTATTGAAGTACAAGTTTTCTTTTTTTGTCTGTTTGACGTTTTATGTTTGCTGCCAATTGTCTATGGTACGATACACACACCACCTATTGTAATTTAATTATAATATGCATGTTGCATGAACGGTATGGCAGACATACAAACGTTGATTTTTATATATAAGACCTACTGTAAGTTAATTTTAATATGCCTACAACCTTCCCGGAAGTGCAAGCAAACTGTTTGTTACTTTTGATGGTTTCGGCAGTATTTTGTGCAAGTTCATTTTAATATAAAATTTAAAATAACTTTGATTATTCCACGTATTGTGCAACTAACTGTGACACGTGTTTCGCCTCTTTCAGAGGCATCCTCAGACTTACTATCGCAAAATTTGCTTAAGTAATGAAACAAGATTGATTCTAACATTTAAATTATGAAATTACAAAATGGAGTTTGGGTTTTTTTCCTTTTTAGAGAAGCAAGGAGGGGGTTATAGAATCGAAACAAAGCAAACAAATATAATCATACTACTAATGACATTAAACAATACAAACTATTAAACTAATGAGCTGCAATCAATCAGATAGGTTGGTGATTACTCTATTAATTGGAAACAATGTAAGCAATGGCGAGCAACTCGTCCTACTGCATACAGTGTTACCTGATGCTGGGTGCAACTGCTGTCGCAGCCCTTCGTGGTTTTCATGAGCATTCTTGGATGCGGGGCAGCAGTAATTGTGACTAGATGGATTTGTGGTTGTTTTATTAAATAAGTAAAAAAAAACAGTTAATTAATGTTTTATTGCAATCAGATAAGCGGTGTGACAAACAATCACACCTAATTAATAGAACACATTTGAACGGAATGTAAAAATGTAGAACACACGATTTAAAAGATTTGAAATATTCCATATATTTTTTTTTTATACAAACAATCGAATGTCCAATTTGAATTGTCTGAATGCTGTTTGATCGTCAGTCGACGGTTGATGGTTGAATTGCATGAACGGTATGGCAGACATAAAAACATTGATTTTTATGTATAAAACCTGCTGTCAGTCAATTTTTTTATGCCTATAACCTTCCCGAAAGTGCAAGCAAAAAGTTTGTCAAAGTTGTATTGCAATCGGATGAGTGGTGTGGCAGCGCATAAAGTACGAACAAGCAAACATTCATTTTTATATATTAGATATCATAATTCAAATATTCTTAATGTTTTAAAAAATCCAAAATGAAAATGCAACTACACCTGGTGTTATGAAAAATAGTCGAAATAAATTGCACATTTTATCAAAGTTTATGGAAAAAAGTCAAAATAATTCTATTATAATTAGAATATTTTTAATGTATGAAAAAAATAAAAAAAATAAACCATAAAGGTTTTCAAGGCCGGATGCGAAAAGTGAATTATTCATTATAACGATATACAAAAAATCGATCAAATCAGTTCCAAAGAATCTTCCTTCTACATCGCCTCACACGATCCAACGATTCATTATGACGATCAAAATAGGCCCTTTCCATAGGACGGAATGACCACTTCAAAAATGTGCAGTTCAAAATAAGCCGTTAGTGTTGGGCGGACATATAATTTTACACAATTTTGAGGCTAGCAATTAGTATGAAGATTGATGGCTCACCTCATCACAATCAATTTCCTCCGTTGAAATTCGTCTTTAATGATTTCATCACCATCACCATCCTTTGAATATAAACGTCCATGATTCTTAGAAATTGGAATGATTACACTTCCATGCACTATTCACTCAAATATTCAAAATGACTACTATCTTTGAAAACTTTCTGTCAGCATTATGCTATTTTGGGTGTCTTTTATCACAGATATCAAAGAGTTTCAATTTAAGTTATCAGTTTTATCTGTAGCAGAACTATCTGATGTCAAAATTTATCAATATTCTCTTCATTTTCGATATTCATATCTTAAAATATTATCTATACTTAGTATGAGAACGATAAGGCCTCGGTCAACATTCAACTCTGTCGACTGCATACTAAAGATTCTGTGTCGAGACGTCCCGGGACTTGTGAGGGTTTTTGCTGTCTTAAGTCCTGGGACTTATTTGGAAAATGTCCCGAGACTTTGGTGTCTAGTCTCGGGATCAGTTTTGAAAAAAAATGCATTATATTCAGGCAAAAGAATCAAAACCCGGGGATTTAAACAAAATTTATTATGCATATATAAAAGGGATCTGATAAAAAAACAGATGTTTGGAATTTATAATTTCGTAGAAGTTTCAAATACCATGTGTTTATATATTGTAATATAATTGTAGCAAAATCAAATTACAAAATATTAAAATCAAATGTTCATACCTGATTTTGTTTTATGTACAGATGCTTGGGATTTATAATTTCGTAGAAGTTTCAAATACCGTGTGTTTATATATTGACATATAACTGTAGCAAAAGCAAATTCCAAAATATTAAAATTAAATGTTCACACCTCATGTTGTTTTATCTACAAATGTTTTTTCACTATTATACAAAAGTACCGATGTCTCAATCGGATGAAAGGTCTAAACGCTGTATTGTGAAGTTACGGTCATAAATTTACTCGACGGCCGAATTCTTTGATATTTTTTCATTACATGTACGGTTATCATCCCTGCTTAGTAAAAATTAGCCGTTAGCATTGCACATATCCATTACATAAGAAAAATAATTATTATTAAACATTGTATTCAAAAAAGCGATTTTTACTAGTGCGTTCTCCCAAACGGCGTATAAGGCATGTATGTATGAATGTAATACATGCATACATGCAAATATTTAATTTGAATATAATTTTAATTTCATCGACGGGGAATTAAAAGTCTCGAGTCCCGGGACATTGACTTTATCACGCCTCGAGTCCCGGGACTTTGAAAACCCCGAGACTTCAGAATCCCTACTGCATACAGTGTTACCTGATGCTAGGTGCAACTGCTGTCGCAGCCCTTCGTGGTTTTCATGAGCATTCTTGGATGCGGGGCAGCAGTATTTGTGACTAGATGGATTTGTGGTTGTTTTATTAAATAAGTCAAAAAAAAATAAGCAGTTGCAATACATTTTTGCATTTGAGTATTTGAGACTCACAGCCGGCTTTGATCCATATAATCTAATAAAACTGCATTTGAAAAAATATATTTTATTCTTTTCGTTTGAATCAAATAAAACTTTGTTTCATCGATAAAATTTATAAGGCATCCTTTTTTGTTCAATTTGTCAGTTTTCAACAAGATGTCACGACATATGAATGCCGCAGTGGTCAAAAATAACTGGAGACGCGCCGTTTGGCATCTAGACTCTGCATGCAGCTCGTTTGTGCCGCGTACGGCGTGGTAATAAGACCAGCACTGTTTTATGATTTCTATCTACTTTAGTTATTGTTAGGTCTAGAAAATTGATGCTCTTGTCTATCTCTACTTCTAGCGTGAATTTAATTTTACTATGTATCAAGTTAGCTTTAAGTAAAAAATTAATTAGCTGTCTTTCCGTTCCTAGCCAACAAATCAAGATATCGTATAGCGGTAGTAATATAAAATATTTTTATGATCGAGTTCTAAAAGTTTAATTTCTAAATTATTCGTGAAAATTTCAATAAATATCAGTTTAAATTATTCTAATTAATGTTTTTAAAAACCCAGACTGCTTATCTTTCTTTGTAACACTAAAATCACATTTAATAAGAGCAATATTGTAATTAGAATTTGAATTAGTATGTTAGAGTGAATAATAGGATGCATTGTGTATCTCTTCTTAGACAGTATATATAGCTGAGTAAATTCACGTTTAAAGCATAGTTCTGACGATGGCGTAAGCCGAAATAGCTATCAACCTTTAACTTTTTAAAAAACTGTAGAACTGAAATACCTTGATATTTTACCCTATTAAAATGAAATTTTATGTTTTGTTTCGACAATATCGTTAATTACTTTCTTTCTTGTTTTATGACTTATATGATTTATAATGGTAATACATGCATTTGTAGAATGAAGAATATGACCCATTTCGATTCCATTTAACTCTTGGAGATTTATTTCACTTTCAAAAGTATTAAAAGATTGATTTTCCTTTACTATACGATATGCAGTTCGAAAATTTTTTGCTGTTACTACTTTTTCACGAGATAATGATTTTAATAAAATATTTTCTATCTTCTTCTTTTCGGATTCTGAATTAATTTTCAAAACTGTTCAACATTTCAAAATTTTCAACGTTGTTCGTTATGATTCATTAAATTTTACAAAATGCGCACTTTTAACTTTTCACCAAACGATGTCATGTAAGATAGAACATGCATAAAGTTGTATACATAGTGATTATCGAATAAAAGCTATATTGAAAAAACTGAGGGTTAAGTCCTTTTTCCTTTCCACAGTCGATATGTATATAAGAAATTTACAAATAAAGATACAACATATGAATAAGTGACACCAAATGGAATATGTTGAGTCCGTAGCGTAGGTCAACATCGTTGATTTCCGTGTCGGATCTCACGGGTTCGAATTCTAGTGCGAACAGCGTTTTTTCAATCGATTTATTAATTTTATTTGCCGTATTCTTTTAACAACTTGTTGAGTGATGGATTATATATGGCCCATTAGAGCTGAAGTGAGCCAAGTAGTAAAATGGTAAAACTTTTTTCTTGGATTTTCAAGTAGGATTTTCAAGTTTTTTTATGGGAAGACAAAGAAAAATAAAGACGCTCAAAAGGGGCCACGGCCCCAAAAAGGTTGAGAAACACTGTTCTACAGTGTTACAACGCGTATAACTTTTTTTTTCTAAAATACCACTTGGCTCAATTCACCTTTAATGGACCCATATTACATATAAACTGAACCCCCTTTTAACGAAATAACATCGAACATTCATTAACACGTTGGCTGCGCAAAATAATCGCATTCTTTCCAGAGAACCTGAAAAATACCCACTATTATGTTTCATCTGTGGCGCACCTGTAATGGCATTGTTCACATACCAGACTTCAAAACATGTGCATTGTTTATTGATGGCGCGCCGTCTTTATTGCCCCAAAGGCATATTTACACTAACATATTTTGGGTTTATTTACATTTTATTTTGAACGGAATTTTGTCCTACCTCTTTTACTCAATGTTTTGTTCTACAGCAATTTATTCACATCCAAATGTTGTTGATAATAATTTATATTATTGAAAAAGTACACGAAAAAGACAATATGATATAAAAGCAGTAACGTAATTTACACTTTCACAATACACTACAAAATGGGATATTATTTTGAAAAAATGTTTGAATGTTAGATTCACATTATTTTAAGTACATTTAAAAAAATCGAGATGAAAAATATGACTCACATATACTTTAGAATAAATTTCTGATTGAAAACTAAATTTGTTCGTGGTATAGCCGAAAACAGGGTTCTAAGCACAAACCAGGTTTATTTGGGCAATCGGGACAATTGAACAACGAAGCTTTTCGTTGTTTGGTGGTATTCCAGCAATGTTTACACCTTCGCCTCTTTGCGTTACCTGTACTATCCTTTTCACAGAAACTTGGTAAGTGAATTTTTGTTTTCGCTTGTTTCGGCAAAGTAAGTGGAGGTGGGCCGAGTAGTTTTCTAATTACCGATAGTCTGAAATCGTACAAGGACATTTTTAGATTTTCGGAATTATATAGATAATGCGCATTCAAAAGTATTGTTTGTAATATATGAATACCCAATTTTTTGTACCACCTTATAGTTTTACGTTGACACGGGTAATATGCCAACATCTGATCATGATAATCTATTCCACTCATATAACGGTTGTATTCAATTACCATCTTAGGTTTTTTACATAATTTTCCAAATCTATTGGACGTGTCAGTTATATCTCCATCGAATTCTGATGATATGGTAACTACTTCTCGGCGGTCTTTCCATTTTGTAACGCATATACCCGTATCCGTGTACTGGCTAATACATTCAGCAGTTTTAAGTTTTTTATTGATAACCGAGACAGGATTACCCTTTCTATTACTCCTTAGGGTTCCCGTGACAAATGTCTTATCTCGCAGTAGATTCTCAGTCAGTGGAACACTATTATAGTAATTGTCCATGAAAATGGAATGACCAATTCCTGTTTTACCTTCAATTAATTTTCGGACAACTTTTTTTGTATGGTCTTTCCCCCCTAATTCCTTATCCGCTGATCCGCCATATACAATGAGTTTTAGGGCCAAACCACCAGACTCTCCAAGCATATAAAGTTTGATACCGTATTTTGCTTTTTTTCCTTTCATGAATTGCCGAATTATTAGGCGACCGCGCCACAAAACCAATGACTCGTCAATTGATAAATTTCTTTTCGGCACATATATGGCATCCATCCTTTCATTGAACAGATCAATCAATGGTTGTATTTTTCCTAAACTGGAACTGTCCTCTTCGTTGCGATTGAAATGCAAAGATCTCATTATTAGTAGAAATCTGTCTCGGGATATAAACTGCGAAAATGCAGTCAAGTTGAAGAGGTAGTCTTTTTTCCAGTAGTCACTTATACGATTCAATCGTATCGTTCCTGTATGAAACAGAAGTCCTAACCATAGTTTGAAATCATCAATAGTTATATCTTTCCATTGTGTGATTCGCCTTCTATCGCCATCTGATTGCGCTAGAATGTCGACTGCATACTCATTTGTCTGGTTTACAATGAAATTATAAAACTTCTCATCAGCAATCAGGTGAAAATAATCGATAGGTTCTTTTCCAATCATATCGAATTTTATGCCAGGCGTAGCCGAAAATTGGATAGATGTGGGTTGTTTTTTTTCAGACAACCACTTTTCAGGTACAACGTTTGTTGTTGCAATCAATTGTAAAAATATGTCATCATCACTTTCATTATCCGATTCACTGTCAATGTAATCACATACGATATCATCAAAATCACTATCGTCATCGCTTTCTTCTACTCGTTGCCTTTTTGAACACGATGGCCGATCCATTGTTAGCAGGGGTAAAAATGAAAATCGCTGTATTACTAAAACACAAGTGCACTAAAACGTTGAACGAAGTTTATAAATTTGTAAAAAATGGTACGCAGCGAGAAGAGTTTTAAAAAAAGTATATACACGTTATTAAAAATAAATAGTTCACAAAATAATGAGAAAAAGTGATAAAACAAAACAAATTTAGAACTGCAAACAATATTTCCACAAACTATAACAAATCGTTCGATGTACGTATTCCGATTAGACTAGTGTGAACAAGCCTTTATTTGACAGTTTCAAAGAAATGTCTCGAAACGTCCAAACCGTGGCAAATACTTTCTAACACTGAAAGAACCTTTACAATGCTAAGACTAAATATGAACAATTATAGACATGCTGTAGAATATTTGCTTAGTAACATTGAAAACATCACATGATCACGGCTCCCGTGACCGACGCGGGGCTACAATTTAGGCATAGACACGGGAGCCGTGTCTGACGCACCCAACGTGTTAATGGTCGCCTGCTGTAGCCCAGTTGGTTAGAGCTTGCTCTACCGATTACGCAACGTCTGGGTTCAATTCCCGGTAAGATCACAATAAATTTGAGAATTATTCATTTCAATGTTGAGATCGAAGACTGGGTGTTTGTGATGTCAATTCATCCTTTAATGCAGGGTTTCCCAAACTATGTTCCGACGACTACACTGGTGGTCCGTCCCATGGTGGTGGGACCTCAATAGGTGTTCCGTGAAAATTTAGAATGGCAATATACACTGCAAACTGCAACACATTCAAGCAACATTTACTTCATATTAAAAATCTAGCACTGGGGAGTGGGGAGTCTCCACTGATCTTTTAAACGTCAACTATCTAGGTACAGGTGGAGATTTTGAATCACTAAAAGCTGTATTTACTCATATTTATATGTAATACGTTTTAAAAATAATAAGTCATAAGTAATAAGTGATTTCATACCATATATTTTTTCAATATTTTTACTATTATCAATTCTTCTTCTTCTTCTTTGGCCATGTTCGCTCCCTATGTGGAGCATATGGCCGCCACGCGGCACCTCCATGTTTCCTTGTCTCCTGCCAATTGCTTTGCTTCCTCTCATGACATGCCAGCATCCCTCAGTTCCGCCGAGTACATCCTATGGATAGTACCCGACGGACGTCCGGGACGCCGGAATCCCACCGGTCGAAAGAAAAGGCAGGCAGGATTGAGGCTTTCCGGAGGCATCCGCAGCACGTGACCCAGCCAGTTTCAACGTCTCTCCATAACCACTGACGTGACAGGACGCTGTCTTGCACGCTCCCTTATCTCTGAATTCCTCACAAAATCAAACCACCTTATCAAGCCAAATTATCAATTACCAGACCGAAAAAAAATACGCTGTGTTCCGGTGACATTTACAGATTTGCGAAGTGTTCCATTGCAAAATAAGTTTGGGAAACCCTGCATTACACTATTACTGGAATAGAAAGAACTTATGAGTATTGAAAATCAGCGAGGACGTGAACCTACGAAAGAAGATTTTTTCATAGTTTTCACAGTCCATAAAATATTTAGTGGAAAAGCATTTTGCTTAAAAAATAATAAAATACTCTTTTTATTCCACAATTATTTATTAAGATTAGAACAGGTTTCCTCTTCCCACTACACTGCACATAAAATATATATATCATATACCTCCCCCTTAATATATGAAAGTAAGAAGAGCAAGGGTTGGGCGTTTTATAACATTCCAATTGAATTTATTTAATTTATTTTGTGTCAACATCGACACATGTGGTCGCGAGCTGTCACTGGAAATTGGTGAAGAATCAAGACGTCATACCTCGAACTTCTTGTAACATACTGTCACCAAAACGGATCTATTTGTCACTTATAAGGCCTTCTGTGTAAAAAAAAAAACAAATTGGTTAATTTTTAATTGAAAATATTTCAATGTGGAGAACGGAATCGCTATCATTCTGCATTTGTCAAAGACATACGTCTGGTTCAGATTATGGAAGTATTTAATACATATGAGAGTAATTAAACAACTAGACTGAGTCGCCTGCTTTGGCTCAGTTGGTTAGAGCTTGCTCTACCGATCGCGCAAGTCTGAGTTCAATTCCCGGTAAGATCACAGTGAATTCGACAGTTATTCAATTCAAAGTTCAATTCATACTAAAGAAATATTTTTCCAATACACTCTTTATTTGACGAAACAAATCAAATCGCTGAAAATTTGAATTCTCATACAAAAAAGCGCCGCGACCGTCGATCGATCCTATAATTATGAATTATCAGCCAAGCTCTTTGTCAACTGAGCTAACGTCACAATTATCAGAATCGATGAAAATAGATAATATATATTAAATTTCGTTTGAAAATGGAACCTTTCGTTTTTTATTTAAAAAACAGCATGCATATTATATGTTTTATTTTACGCGCTTTCCTCAATTCTACTGTACCCTAGAGGTAAAGCGCTCGGCTGATAACCTGTAGGAAGCTGGTTCGAATCTAGCCTAGAGCGCTTTTTTTTGGGTTTATAACAATTTATTTTTTTGAAAACTTTCTTTTTAAATCACAGTACATCTTGATCGTATGAAAATAAATGCTACCAAAATAAAAAAATCCGATTGACTAGCGAAATATGTTTTTCAAAAAATAAATATAAGACGCAATTATTTCAAGATTTGTTTTTAATCTAGGTACATACGTGGTATAGTTAGTTGTTGGCGAAAGCATAATTTCAGTATGTGTAATAAAATAACTTCAGTAAAAATCATTATATATATTTTAAATCAATATTTTGATAATTTTGTTTTGATAAAATGTGCAATTAATTTATACCATTTTGCATGTGAAAAATGATTATTAGCAAAATTAAACATTATTTCAAAAATTAAGTAATTTACAATTTAAAACTGCAGGGCTGTCGATATATGCGCCGAGGTCGATTTATGCTACTATGAAAAATGATTGTTAGCAAACTTGAACATTATTCCAAAGATTTAATATTTTACGAAATTTCTGTCACTACGAAAAATAGTTGTTAGCAAACTTAAACATTATTCCAAAAATTAGGTAATTTACGAGGTCTATTTCTGCTAATAGGAAAAATAATTGTTAGCAAACTCAACATTATTCCAAAAATTAAATAATTTACAATTTAAATACTACAGGGCATGCTGTCGATATATGCCCCGAGATATATTTATTTTATTTTTATAATTTCTGGCTTATTCAATAAATAGGTTTGTAATTTTCCGACTTCTTAAAAATGCAACAAAAATCCCCCCGTTGAGGTCAACGGGCTTACAGCTAGTGCATTCTAAATCCCTATGTTACATTGAAAACGGACATTGTTGTGAAAAATTCAGTTCCTTAGATCTTTTGGACACTTTTATGGTGTTCACTGTCAATACTTGGTGGAAAGGCATTATATTAATAAGAACACAATAATGATTTGTGATTTATTATACTTTATTTAAAAGGTCAGGACCGGTTTCGTTCCGGTTGATCAATGCTCGTAATGAGCGAAACCGGTCCTGACTACAGGTCTTTTGAAGTTCTTACCTGCTATGGGTTCATCACTTGGAAAATCTGCATCACTTTCTTAAACGTTTGGGGATCCCGCAATATGGAAAACCTCTGTGAGATCTGTATATCTAAAAAGACATTTATCTTGAGGAATGATATTTAGATGAACGGGATCCACGTTATGTCTCGTCATTATATTGTGTAACTAAAACAGAATTTGTATCCAATATTAATGTATATTTCCGTGTTACTTAATGTTATTTTAATACTTAGTCCGAGGTTAAAAAACTGTTTTTGATCATTTTTGAATTGTTAAAGGTGAAAAAAAATTAAATCGTTAAAAGATTCGCATTGTTCTGTTACGATATAAAGTTATAAGTTTATTGGATCGTGGTTTGAACCACGCGCATGTTAAAGAACGCTATGATACTCGGATGTAGTCCTGGTGTAGGCTAAATTAGTAGGATTCTTGATACAAGGCCGTGAAAAATGATCGGTCGTCATGTGTCATTTTCAATTGAACTTTTCTTGTCTTGAAATCATTAAGGTGTCTAAAAGCAAAAAACCAAAGCTTCCACTTTGCAGTGTTTCCTTCAGATTTTTTTTTGTGTTTCACGCTTAAATTATTAGTTTTATGTATTGTTTTTGTCGTTTTGTATTTCCAATTTATTAAAAGCAATCTATATATATAAAACAAAGTGGGGTTATTTACACCACGTATATCTCGAGAATTACTGCAAGGATTTCAATGATATTTGATTTATAAAATTCTTATTTACATAGAATAGCAGAATAAGCATTAAAAAATCTGAAAAATATCACGGAAAATAAATTATGAAGAAAATTAATATTGTCATACAGTGACAGTTTTCAAATGGAGAACAAACAGCTTCAAATGCTAAAATGTCGTATGCTGGTTTCAGAAAAATCCACCAGATCGCACTGTTTTCTATATTTGTTTGTTTTTGCTTCTTTTGCGTACGATTGACTTATAAATAATTTTAAATTTAGAATATGGATTAGAATAAAAGAAATCGATGATATGAAATGAAAACGAAAGAAAATCGGATAATATTGAAGTAAGGTTATGTTTATAATTAGGTATGATAAATTTTTGACAACAATATTTTGCACGAACGTTGCTTTACTCTGAGATGACACGTTATTACACTTGGAACGCTATATCGAAGAAATTTTAACGTCAAAAGCAAAGCGATGCGGTTCCTGATCACCCGAATGACTATTGATGCTCTTGGTCGCATTTACACAGTTCATCCGAAAAATGACGAATGCTTTTTTCTACTTGGATGTCAACAGCTCAATTTGATTGAAAATCATACTTATTGGGACATGACAATAGCTGAAGAAATTGTTTCTGAATCTCCAAGTCAGATACGCACATTATTTTCTATCATTATTTTGACATGCTTCACATACAAGGATGACATGTCGGAAGACATTTTACATCGAATTCGTGTCAGTTCGGGGAATCCCGATCTCGAGGTGAATGAAGAGATAAATAACCAGGCTTTGATTTAGATCGAAGACATGTGTTACCTCATGTGAGGCATTTTGTTAGTCAAGTTAGGAATGCCAACACCACATCGTGGGACTGGGAAGATATTCCTCATGTCATTGATTATGGCGACTGTTCGTGCGAGATCCGAAATTGCTGTAGCAGTTTCGTCTTCTGGAATAGCGGCCACGTTGATAGAAGGATGGCGAACGGCTCATTCAGTGCTGAAATATCCATTAAACCTTTAAGCGACTGAAAAACTGACATGCAAGATTGCGAAACACTCAGCAATGACCAAAGTTTTGGTAGCAAGTAAAATCATCACCTGGGATTTATGCACAATGACGCACATACGCGCATTGGAAGCACTCAATCGAATATCTGTGCAATGACTTAAGATGTTTTGAAGGGGCAATGATTTAAATATCTGGCGATTTCCGCCAAACACTACCAGTCATTCCAAGATCGACCCCTGCCGATGAAATAAACGCTTGCCTCAAAACATCGACTCTGTGGCGCTATGTAAAGAAACTTCAGCTAACGATAAACATGCGAGTTGCATTTCTAAACGATCCATCTGCCGAAGATTTCTCCAAGCAATTGCTGACTATCGTCGGTAACGGCCGTGTTGCTTTTGACGAATCGAACGGATTGATTTCGTTTCCGCCGAATTTTTGCAATTTCGTCTCAACAAAGGACGGCTTCATCAACAAAATGTTCCCAAACATCTAATCACAAAATCACAAAAATCACAATTGGTCGAGTGAGCGAGCAATTGTTGGGGCTAAGAAAAAAGATATGGATCATTTAAACTTCACAATTCAAAATCAAATCGTTGATCTACTGCATTCCTTTAAAACTATCGACTGTGCCACGTGAATTATATCATTTCAATGTAATTCAAATACTTTTCATTTTGAATTTTGCACATTTTTACTTAAATCATTTTGAGTATTCATTCAAACTGAATTTAATTCATCGAATAAATTAACACAACATTTATTGATTCTGAGGCGGTACGAAGTTCGTCGGGTCAGCTAGTATGTACATATTTTTAACAAGTGTGTTTGGTCCAAATCTGGAGCATATAGATTCCTCGTATAGAATTTATGTAAACATAAACATTTCTTCGAAAAGAAAAATAGGGCCATGGCAGGACTTGTGTTTAGTAAGGCTTTAGTGTAAGCTGAGACGCAGGCAGCTGTGGGCTGCCAATACTTTAACAAGAGGCTCGCTTAATCTCAAAGCAATTCTCGGTGTTCTAGGGGAGGAGTGAATCTTATCACTCCTATGCAATTATATAAAATGCTTAAATAAGCAATCGATTAAGATACAATCATTTACCGTAAACTCATCAATTCCAATGGCAATAAATGTACTATTGTGTACACTGAAGCAGTCGTGATAATATATGTCAGAAATTTTAGTAATGTACTAATTTAAACTTAGCCTTAGTAAAACTTAACAACATTCTCACACGAGCACCCACCAGCCCACCCCTGGACACAAACGACACAGCACAGATTTTGCGTTACATAAAGAAGCACAGACCCGCGTAAGCTGTCATGCAGGCACGTGCATCTGCCCTACGTTATGCTCCGTTCTAGAACCGGCATAGCTTGCTGCATGACGCGTTTTTTCAAATTAACGCGAAAATTAACAAGAAAATTATTTAAATAGTATAAGCTGAACTTTGTTTTTGCGATATTACCTCTCGTGGCTCGGAGACTAGAAACATACTTCTCTGCCGAGGGGGGTCGTTTAGGGACCCAGTGTTTTCCTCATTATTAACCTTATTCATATGAATTTCAAAAAATATATTGTCTAATAAGTTAAAATATCTCTCTGGGTCATTCATTCCTCATACATTTTTTTATAATAATCCGTGGTTTTAATAAATATACATTTTTTAAGTTGCGCGTAAAAAAGAAGTCATCCCAGCACACATATGAAATTGCAACTGACGCGTTTAGCCCAGCTATCTTACGAACGATCGCTTATCCCGGGAGCTTATCTCGTTATCGCGTTATCGCGTATTTATATAAACTACAAAAGGTCCAAAAAACTATGATATAAAAATACCTTAATTATAAACATTGTATTTCCCATATTAAAATAGATATTTTAGAAAATGTGGGTATTGGGGTCGCATTTCTTGAGCTTAGAACCGGAAAAGTTACCAATGTAGACTACTAATACATTAAGAGGATACTAGCTGTAAGCCCGTTGCCATCAACGTGAGATTTTTGTTGCATTATTGAAAAGTCAGAAATTTACTGGCATGAACAATTGAATGCATATTATGTGTTATTAGATTATATACACATATTATTATATGTATATAATCTAATAACACATAATTAATAAACTCCGTTTTTATTTTTTCCCTAGGGTACTCAACGTTGTACCCACTACCACCCGCTACGGCTTCAGACTCTTTTATAGGGTGTATTCCGTATCGTAACAACGTTAGTCGTGTTCAAAATTTTGCCAGAAATGTCCCGAGAAGAAATTCCTCAAGACTTGGTTGCATGCACTATAGTGTGCAGAAATTAAAAGTTAATAAATTATTAAGTGCAGTTGAAAATATTAGATTTTATCTATTCAACTCAACTATTTATCCAAAAGACGCGGAGAATTCTTTAAATGCCCTATAATTTGCCTTAAATGCAACCAATTCGGCATGACCGACGGAGCCGACAGATCTGACAGGCAGTCGTATCGTCTTGAGCAATTTTTCCCGTTCATTATTTAAGTCTGGACATTCCCAGAGGATGTGATCAGCATCCTGAATCATATATCCGCATTTACATTTGGGACTATTTACTAACCGGCCAAGCCGGAAGAGCTCGGCAGCGAAGTAACCGTGGGCAGTTATGAATTGGCTGGTCCAGAAATTAGGAGTCAGGACTTAGGTTATCTCCATTCGCCATTTAACATTCGGAAAGAATTTAAAAGTTTGCCTCCCCTTAGAAGATAGATAGAAGATGTGATTTCATTTCCCTTAAAACACATTCTTTCTCACCTGCTGTGATCATTGAATCGACTGTATTTTTAAAGAACTTTCAGACCTCACTTCCGAGCAAGCTACATACAATTGAGCATGAGCGAACACCGATCAACAAAAAAATAGACCCACTCTATCAAATGTTTGGACCTGCAATTTATTTATTGTCATATCATAAGCTAAAGTAACCCTTAACAGGAATTATTTTTGTTTGCACTGTCAAAAATCAAAAATATACAGGCGTTAACAATAGCGTTAACATATTTATTGAATGAACCAAAAGTAATAAAATGAAATTATTCTCCAAACGAAATATATTTTAAGAATATTTATAGTGGTAATTTTAAAATAAAGAGATAGATATTTAGAATCAGTTAAATATGCTTCAACTGGTCTTGACAAATAAATGTGGAAATAAGTAGTAAGGAATATTGCGTTTTGCTTAAATAGAATGCCTTCCCACTAAGTATTGACAGTGAACACTCTAAAAGTGATTTTTATTAATTTATATAAATTTAAACAAATCAGAAATTGAAACCCAATTTAACGTATCTACAACTGATCGTGTCGATTTGAGCGTCGTTATGCCGCTTCAATAAAGTACATTTTGTACACACTTTAATGGTTTTATTTCCTGCAATTGTATAATACATTATACATTTAAGGTAAATTAGAGAAGTATATATAGACTGAATCATTTGTTCAAATGCAACGCGTTTTTTAAGGAAACATATAATGAGAATTTGTGAGTAAAAAAATAATATTCAGAATTATATATATTATCGTTCATCATAATCTGCCGTTAAATTAATACCGATTGAGGAAAAAATAGACCCACTCTATCAAATGTTTGGCCCTGCAATTTATTTTTTGCCATCTCATAAACTAAAGTAATCCCAAACAGGAAGAATTGTTTTTTTTTTGCATTGTCAAAAATCAAAAATATACAGGCGTTAACAATCAAACGCATACTTATTGAATGAACCAAAAGGTTAATGGTTAATGAACCAATGGTCTTGAAAAATAATTGTGGAAATAAATACAGTCAATCCTGTTTTTATGTGTTTTTTTTGTTGTGCGATTTTTAAGTTATGCGGTTTTTTAGAAATGTAATTTTTTAAAAAATGCACTATATTTTACGATATATAAAAATGTTAAATATTACATCGAGAGCATGTATCGTTGTATTTTGGATAGAATAGTGAATGAATCATAAACACAACCGACATTTGGAAAAAAAAATACGATTTTGGACTGTTCATAGTGGACAAAAATATCATTCCAAAGTAATGTAAGTATTAATATTAAAATTATTAATTTTAATATTAATACTTACATTACATTACTTACATTACATTAATACTTACATTACTTTAAGCGTATATATGACACACATGGAATATTTACATTTGACTCTCGAGACTATATTATGTAAAATATACCACATTCATTATTTGACAGATGTCACAATATTCCATTTTTGAATCTTGAATACAAACAATCGAAGTCAGTTTGAATCAAAAATATCGTTCCATTTTCAAATGTTTGATTTATATAATGTATTTTTATCGCCGCCGATAATTGTGACGTTAGCTCAGTTGATAGAGAGCTCGACTGGCAATCCGGAGTTCTGTGTACGAGCCTGGGACGCGGATTTTTTTTTCAGCGATTTTAGACAACACGAAATGTGGTTCTTCAAATCTCTACACAAATATATATATGTAAGTGTATTGAAAAAATGTGTCTTTAGTATGAATAAAAAAATGGCGACAGCGGGGCTGGGGAGGGGGAGGGGACCGTCTTTCTTGACGTCATCGAAACGGCGAAATCGCGACCATATATACAAACGAAAAAAGTATGTCTTTAGTATGAATAAAAAAATTGTGACAGCGGGGCTGAGGTGGAGGGAGAGGGATGGGAAATCGGGGACAATGTACAGACGGACGGACGGACGGACATTATCGACTATTAATATATAGATAGGTCCTTCACGCCTGAACACAGAGTAAATCGATCGTTTGCCGTCGACTAAATCTCGTGAACCGTTCACTCAAAAAATTTTTTTTTCAATAATTACATTTTCCAAACGCTTTTTTACACTATTGAATTTTTTTTTCATGAAAATAGTCATATTTTCAAGAATAAACGGCAAACAGTTTACCCGGAATTTTTGAACTGCTTTACGTCGTGATCTTTTTAGAGTCTATTGTAAGATACCGAAGTTTGATGTCTTAGAAAGAAATGCAAATAAAGGTTTGTTTAAGAAAGTGATTTGAGCAGAATTTCCAATTTATGTAATTTAATGATTGTACATCCATTTGAAATGTACGATTTTACCAACTTTTTCTGACTGATTTTTAAAGCATAATTGGATCATAAATACTTCTACAAAAAATTGGAATAATAAAAAAAAATATTGTTTACATTTAAAAGCAAAAAAAATAATTAAAAAAGTTGTCATACCAATAAATAATAACTATTTTTGGAGATGTGTTTTTCTTGTCGTAAATTTTGCAGTCCGCGTCAGTCTGCGTTAGAGCTTCATGCTTAGTGGACGTGCCAGATGTTATTCTGAATAAACTTAAACCACTAGTCAAACAAATGAATCGAAGAAATGTATTTTTTATTTTGCCATAAAAAAGTTGTTGCGCAAAAAAGCGGTTAGGGTTGCCCAAAGCGCTGACAAATAATATTATTATTTATAATACAATAATGTCTTTTTCAATATATATTATTTTAAAGACCAGTATTACTTTAGCTTAATGGATAAGCATTTTGAAATAATTATTTGGCAATGCTTTTAAATAGAAATTCTATTCAATATAATAGTAACAGTAGTTGAATAAAAGGATTTTTCACATTAGTAGTTTGTAGCAAAGACGACTCCGACTCTAGCCTTAAAGTAATTGACGACTCCGATTCCAGCTTTAAAATGGTTAACGACTCCGACTCTGAGAAAATTTTATAATAATTTCATTTTAACTCGTATATAAAATGTGTACCATCAGATAATATTTAGTCAGCCGAGCATGAAATGTTGACACTTTTGACTATTTTGTTTAAATACACATTATTAAATATATTTTTCAAAAAAAAATCGAGCCGCTCATTTTCACGACTCCGACTAATTGAATACATTTTTCTACCGTCAAAAGTGTTTTTTTAAACTTATAATTGAACAAAACAGAATGCTAGAAAATATTCAAAATTGAGATATGACAAATATATATACAGATATATGGATACATAATAAACTTGTGAAATATATTAATTCATACATTTAAGTCATTGTTTTGTACCACCCAACAAAGTTAGTCCGATACAGCCGATATAACTTAACGACTTTAATTTATCTATTATATTAAATGTGTTATGTATACTCAACACCATAGCATACTTTTTTTTATTCTTTATGACGTTCTATTTTCAAATGTCCTTCGTGCATTAGAATAAAACAATTGAAATATGAAACTTCAGTTAGTATAAAAAAACAATTGCAACCTGACAATCTCACGATTTTCTTCTTGATTATTAAGATTGATTTATTGATTTATAAAGTGTAAAATTATGTTATCAAAATAAAGTTGAACCAACATATAAAAATGTTTCAGTAAATACTATAAACATAACAAATGATTGAAAACCATATTTTTTTTGATAACCACCAAATTACGTAACAATATTATACCTACAATACATTAATATTCAAACCAGTCACATGGTTTGAATTACTTTTAATATTATTAGTATTATGTATGTGCCGCCTGTGTGGTCGAGTGGTCAACATCGTTGGCTACCCCTACGGAGGGCACGGGTTCGAATCCCAGTACGGGCAGTTTTATAAATTGATTTTTCAATCGATTTATGAATTTCTGTTCAAAGGCATGGATGTATGTGATGTCTTGAATTCCCCCCTCTTACCCATCCTATCCTATGAACGGGGTGTATAGAGAGCGATTAGCTAACCACTAGTCCTGTCCTTGCCCTTTCCTTCTATTCCTACTCTCTTTGGAAAAAGAGAGGTTGAGCAATTGAGTAACAAGCAGTTCTCGTAGAATTTCTGTTGAGATAAACTCCATTAGGAGTCCATATGCTCCATATTGGGAGCGGACATGGTGAAAAAAAATACATATATATTATTCTTGACACAACCCTGAATTTTGAACTTGTATATTGGCGAGACAGAGAAAGTTTCCAGACATTATAAAAAAATACGAATATATTTATGCATTCGATATAAATTATTTGAATAACTTCTTTTGATCAGATATAATATTCATTTAGTTTCTTCCGTATTGAGTAAGGCTATATATAAACTTGAAGTAAAAAAAAACAGATAATAAAATTTGCTAATGGCTTGAAAGAATTATTAACATGGATTATGAATAGTTTCGGTAGTCACTTAAGAAAAAATCATTTTATAACAAATAAACTTTGTTATTCCACTGATCGTTTACAAATTGTTACACGTATTTGGCTTTTTAGAGATGAGTCTTCAGACCAACTATTAATCGTCAAACTATTAGTGATTTTTACCTTTATTCTAATCAATCAGTGGAATAATTAAGTTTTATGATAAAAAATATTCTTATTCCGCGCATTCAGTAAAATATACACCCAATCCTTTTTTTTATGCGATTTATTTTTGTGCGATTTTGTGTTTCCGCGATTTTTTTGGACGGCACCGTTACGTTTTTTCATACATTTTTGATACGTTTTTACACTAATTTGGAACCGATTTATCAAATTATATGAAAATGAGTTTTTTTTACGTGCAACTATCTGGAACCAACGGATCATCCTGAAATTTTGGAGCCTAGATTCACAAGGTCAATGGAAATACGAAATCCGCAATACAATTTATATACTATTCATAAAAAACGTAAAGAAGTTAGTGTGCAAAATGTTCAATCGATTTTATAAGAAGGATAACTAAACTTAAAATAATTAACAATTAGACTTAATGAAAAACTTAGATAGTTGTTTGTGAAACACGAAATGTAAGACATAGTTAATTAAGATAATTTTCTGATAAATTCTGTCGTCGAAACTATGGCGTGAACCAGAAATAACTATCAATTGCAACTTTAATTCTTTTGGAACTCAATACTTTTCTATGCAACACGTTTTAATCTTTTTTATGCAACACAATTATTTTTCAAAACTGTATTCAATATCAATATCATAACAAATCATATCAAATCAATATCATAACAAATAGGTTATACAAAATTAAAAATAAAAACTTATTCCTTTATATTAGAGAAAGTTTGAGAAATTTGTATTGTATGGTTTGTTTTGCTTGTCGCGTAATTTACCTTGAGCAAAAACCGTTAATTTGTCAAATACTATAGCTTACTGTTGCTACCATGTACCAATACCTCATTACTGTCTAAATGCCCATTTGTGTGTTAGGTGGTATTGTTATTTTTGTAATGAAATAGAAAAATGTTTTGCTTGTTTTGATACTGTAAAAATACGTATTGTGGTGGTTACTTATTTAAGTCCGCTCAATATTTATGCCGTAGGTCAAATTAAAGTTTTGCATTCCTACTGAGTCGCCTTAAAGGAGGTTTTGTTGCTCATTATATGTCATTTATTTATGTCAATTGCGTAAAGCAGATGTCACAGCGTACGCTGGTAGCACATGTCTGCTTCACCTGATTCTGTGCTGTCCTGCGTCTCAGCATACGTTTAGCGTTAGGCGCTTTTGCTATGGCCATTTTTTAATGTCGGATGGCTGGGAAGGATATATAATCTAAATAAAATTGAATATATATTCTTTTGATAGATTATGATCAAATATCAACGTATCGGTTTTTGCTTTCGGACGCCTCGTATAAAACTTACCATTGTAATTTTATTTTGGTCTAGAAGCGGAGTTCTGGAGAGGATAGAAACTGAATGCCTGTTTGCAAATAATAGTCTTTGACAAGTATATATCCCTGCGTAATTCTCATAGTCCGTCTCAAACACTTTGTAACTTGCTGTGGCTGAAACAAAAGTGAAACCGGTCATAACCATAATAAATAAAAGAGGAATTAGTAGGTGAATCTAAAGTTTTATTTTTTGGATATCAAGACATTCCACAAAGTATTCACAGTGAAACCTTAAAAGTTATCTAGTTAACATTAAAAAATGTTGTAGTACGTAATTCAATATACATACACGCTATAACAGTGGTTCTTGGGGGGTGTGAGAATGCATTTCCGGGGTGCGAGAGAAGTTTGTATTGTGTATACATATAAAAAGTGTATATTAAATGTATAACCAATACGTAAATAATTTTTAATGAGGGTGTCAGAACATATTTGCAGATTAAAGAGGCTGTTGGTTACTAAAAAGGTTAAGATCCACTGCTCTATAATATGATTTTTTACCATTAAAAAGTCTCCAGTTTAGCGTATCAATTCTTTGATGAGTTTTTTAATTAATTACATTTGGTATTAAACATTTTAATTTTTGTCAATTTAGTATCACTTATTCATATTTTGTACTTGTATTTGTAAATTCTTTTCAATATCAATTGTTTATTACACCTTGTTAATTTTATTTTCTTGATAATCATTTTTAACAATAATATCTAGATGTTATTTATTGTAATCTTCAATGATAAATCAATAATTGGAATGCAAATATTACTTAAATTAATTTGTCTGGACGTAGAGGTCTGCACGGGCCCGGGCCTGGCCCACGGGCTCTTACCCGACCCGGCCCGCGGGCCGGGCTCGGGCGGGTAAGCGCAATCAAGAGTCAGGCCCGGGTCGGATCGGGCTTTGGAATTTAGAATATAATCTGGGGAAAAATATAGCAAATCAAGGATTTCACATTCCTCGGTGAGCTAAAATAAAGAGTGCCGGGTCGGGTTGGGGTAACTAGTGCGGTTTTAGACTCGGGCCCGGGCCGGGTCGGGCGTGAGTTTTTCGGGCTCGGACCGGGTAGTTTTGTAAAATTTTGGCCCGTGCAGACCTCTAGTCTGGAGTCACTTTGTTTCCCATCGCTCCTCGATCCTATTTTCGACGTTTTGTTACTCAAGTGTTTAAAAAATATACTCACTCCATGGAAACTCGACGGTCATATTTCCTAATTCATCATTTTTGTACAGAGTGCCTTCCTTGTGCGCTTGTTTAAAATCTGATGATTGGGACACCTCATTCAATATAAACTTACCTCTAACGCTGGTAGACATGAAGTTGTACGTAATGCAACTTAATTTTGTCTTAGTCTCTTCGATCACAAACCACAAACCCAACATCTGAAAAATGAATTAACACATTACATATCGCGTTAGTTTCAGTGGTGAAGTGTTAACTAAAAAAGACTAGGAGCGTTATTATAATATTTGATAACCCCCTTCCCGCAGTTATCCAATTTATGCACCAATAAGTTTTCAAAAAAAATAAGTGATTATTTTTTTTAAAGCATCATTAAGAATAGTTAAATATTCTACTACAATAAATAAATAAATAAGAATTTGTTTCTATCTCCTGAACACTTAGGGTAAACTGACTTAATTAATGTGAACATTACAACCCTCCAAAGACGAGCGTCACAGTAAACACCGTTGTCTATTGATCCCACTATTCATCCTTTTTCTACCAGAATATCGTTACTTTCACTCAATTATGGTTAAAAAGGATACAGACTTCAGTTATTCATCAGCTAAGGGGAAGAAAACGACTACCACAACACATGCGATTTTTTGAATTTCCGTTTATTTTTAATGTACTTTTTGAAACTGTTTATTTTTATTTTATCAAAACATAAAACTATTTACAGTTCTGTTACTAATATATTTGTGTTAAAATTATGTTGATCTAAAGAGGTCAAATTGCAAATATTTATAAAAATTTGACGTTCAGCTATATTTCAACCTCGAATGTTTGTGTGCCCATGCGGTCACGCTCGTTCTTACTACTGTACGTTCACAATATAACAAAAATAATGTAATAATGAGAATGACCGTATAGTCAAGCGAGGTTTCTATACCAGTGTTCTTCAACCTATGGTCCGCGGACCGACACCAGACCGCGAAGATTTTTATGTTTCGAAACATTTTCGACTTGATCCTCGTTGATCCAAAATGTTGAATGAACTGCCTTCTGATATCTTTAAGGTGTCAGCTATCTGACGCAACTTCAATTTACGATCGGTCAAAACTATTTTGTGGACATTTGTTATGTTTTCTGGAACAACTGCCAAATTTGGGCGACGAAAACTTTCTGTTCAGAAATAATAAAATAATCGCTCAGAAATCAGAAAACCATTTCTCTACCATTTGTCTGGATGGAGCAGAGTCCGAATAACACTTGTCAAGCCATTGCTTTGCTTTTACGGTATTTTTCCCATTTAAAAGCAACACTTTATCACCACACAAAACTAAACTAAACTATTGTGAACTAAACGTCAATCTATATATTAATAGTCGATAATGTTAGTCTTTCCCTCAGTCCGTCTTTCCGTCTGTCGGTCCCGTTTTCGATGACGTCAAGAAATACGGTCACCTCCCCCTCCCCATCCCCTCTGTCGAAATTTTTTTATTCAAACTAGACATATTTTTTAATTACACCGAAGAAGTACATTTTGTAATGATAAAAATCGCTGATCGCTGAAAAATTGAATTCTCATACAAAAAAGCGCCGTGGTCGTGGATCGATCCCATAATTTTGGATTATGAGCGAAACACGCTACCTCTGGGGCAAAGCCGATGCTGTCAGAAGCGATAAAATTATAATATATATGGTATAAACATACATTTGAATTATTCTAAAAATTCCAAAATAATTAATACTCCATATATTTTTCGTGCAGTGTATTTTTTTTTAGGACAAAGAGTTTTTGAAGAAAGAACTGTTTATTTCTTCTTCTACGAAATATATTTGTTAGCAAACTTAAACATTATTCCAAAAATTAAATAATTTACGAGGTCTATTTCTGCTAATAGGAAAAATAATTGTTAGCACACTTAAACATTATTCCAAAAATTAAGTAATTTACAAGGACTATTTCTGCTACTATGAAAAATAATTGTTAGCAAACCTAAACATTATTCCAAAAATTAGGTAATTTACGAGGTCTATTTCTGCTAATAGAAAAATTAATTGTTAGCAAACTCAACATTATTCCAAAAATAAAATAATTTACGAAATTTATGCTACTACGAAAAATAGTTGTTAGCAAACTTAAACATTATTCCATAAATTCAATAATTTACAATTAAAATACTGCAGGGCAGGGCTGTCGATATATGCCCCGAGATATATTTATTTTATTTTAAGAATTTCTGGCTTATTCAATAAATAGGTTTGTAATTTTCTGACTACTTAAAAATGCAACAAAAATCCCCCCGTTGAGGTCAAAGGGCTTACAGCTAGTTTTTCTTAAATTTTGACATGTATTATTTAAAGGTTGGTACTTTCTAAAAATCATATGGATTTGTCAACAGTGGCGCGATCTATATGTCATCCCACCGGTCCGCGAGATATTTATCCAGTTTTTACCGGTGCGCGGAAGTAAAAAGGTTGAAGAACACTGTTCTATACAACGACTTTGAGTTTTTTTTACATTGTTGTTAGAAATAAAACTCGTCTCTGGAGGGTTACCGGCGATATACTTTACATTAAGAGCGGAGATGTTAGAAAAAAATGTATTATACCTTATCCATATTGACTCTATCCATAGGCGGTACTTCGGGACAACTTCCGAATGCAAATTTGTGGCTATTAGTTAATGTATATACCGAAAATATCACAAAAAAGAAGCACCACAGTTTCGCCATCTTTGCAAATTAGCGAAGTTGCCACCAAAGATGGCGATATTTTTTACTTGAATGACTTAACAGCTTAACGACCGTGGACACGTATTTGAGTCTTTGAAAAACAAAGGGTGCTGGTCGGCGGGCGTATATATGCGTATAGGCGAAGTATTTGGAATAGGGTATCCAATCCCGGAGCCTTTTTCCCCCGGGATCCCGGGATTGAGATTAATTCACCGAGGAATTTGAAATCCTCGTTTCCCTATACTTTTTCCTCACATTATCTGCAAACACCTTTTTTTTTTTTTAGCTCACCGAGGAATTTAAAATCGCCGATTTGGTATACTTTTCCCCGAAATTGTCACGAAACCTCGTTTTTTTTTTTTATCTCACGAAGGAAATTTGTATCCGAAATTTATCAATTTCGTCTAACTTTTCGGAATTTATACAAAATTTCTCATTCCCGAAATCCCGGGATCACGACCATATCAATCCTGGGATTTCGGGATCAGAAAATTGAACGGGATCCCGGGATTAGATGCCCTAATCTGGAAGCTAAGATTTTTTTTTTTTAAAGATATCTCAATTTGTTTACAAATTATAGTGAATTTAGTAAAATTACAATTTTTGCGCAAAATTTTATTTCACCAGATGAAATTTTATAAAAAATACGTACGGTCGTTAAGCTGTTAATAAGTAAATTTACTTTAAATTATTAAAAATGTATTATTGCTAATTAAAATCTGGATGTCTTTTCAACGCAAAAACAAGATAATAATAATGGTTTTTTCGAAATAAACGCTGATTATTTATATCATTAAAAAATCATTATCTGCTTCAGGCGTTCCCAATAGTATTTCAAAACGGGCCACATACCGTGTTTATCAAAAAATACGAATTTTTCCAAAATAAAGCCCTAGCGTGATTTTCAAGATTGTTGGAATATAAGCAGCGGTGGGCTGCCAATACGTTAACAAGGGGTTCGCTTAATCTCAATACAATTCTCAGTGTTCTGGGGAAGGAGTGAATTTGTTTATCACTCATATGCAATTATATTTAATACACTTACAATATTAAACAATATGCAATTTATAGTTAGCTTATCAATATAAACGGCTAAAAATGTACAACTGTGAATACTGAAGCTGTCGTAGATAATATATATATATATATATATATATATTAGGTAAAACGGAAAGAAATGACATTTTTTGTTATTGCGACAAAAATAATATTTAAAAAAAAAATGATACAATATTATTCTGTTATATAATTTTCCTCGTTGTCTTTGATCGTCCTCCATAAAAGAGGCAACTTTTTGATACCCTTTTCGTAAAACTCTGGTGACTTACTGGCAAAATACAAATCCAGGTGATTTTTCACCCGGTCAGCGTTTGTAAATTTTTTGTCACGAAGTGAATGCTTCATCGACTTGAAGAGATAATAATCCGAAGGTGCTATGTCCGGTGAATATGAAGGAAGTGGCAGAAGTTCGAAATCAAGTTCTCTTATTTTTTGCTGAGTAATTTTTGCCGCATGAGGTCTCGCATTGTAATGTTGTAAAATCCGCCTATTGTTATTGAACAAAAAAGATCGTTTTTTTAATAACTCTGCTTTTAATCGTTCTAGTTGAGCACAGTATAGCTCTGCCGTAACTGTTTGATCAGATTTCAATAATTCAAAATGTATTATCTTCGAAACATCCCACCAAACACACAACAAAACTTTTTTAACGTCAATGTTGGCCGAGGAGTAGGCACAGGTACTTGATTTGGTGATAGCCATTGTTTTTCCCCCTGGTATTACTGTAAAGGACCCATTTTTTGTCCCCGGTAATTATCTTACTGAGAAATGGATCCGTTTCATGCCTGGACAATAGAGAAGCACAGATGGTCTCGCTTGTTCCAAGGCCGTTTGAGAGAGTGTGTGTTTTTGAGAGAGCTTGCCTGTGTTTTTTTCCCAATCTTTTCAGATGATCTTGCACAGTTGTTATTGGACAGCCAATGTCGTGTGACAATTCCTTCACTATTTTACGAGGATCAGCTTCCACCAATGATTTTAGGACGTCATCATCGATTTTGAGGGGTCTTCCTGTTTTTGGTTTGTCCTTTAACTCCCTATCGCCACTTTTGAACTTTTGAAACCATCTAAAGCACTTTCAAAGTTTCAAGACGTCACCGTAAATGTCACAAATGGTCTTCGTAGCTTTTTTTGGTTTTAATCCTTTATCGAATAAAAACAGCATAAAACAGCGCAAATGTGTTTATTCAATCTCAGGCTTCTCCATTTTTCCACAACGGCAAAAAATATATAAAATATGTTAAAATGGAAAGAGTACACACAGAGCTTTAAAATAATACCAACCCCGACGTGTTAGCTCAACGGCAACCGTTGACAAACAGATTTTAAAGTGACGCGCCAGAAAAAATGTCATTTCTTTCCGTTTTACCTAATATATATGTATGTATGCCAGAAATTGCAGTTATATAATATACTAATTTGATCTGAGAATATTGTTTTCTCTTAAATTAACAAGGGGCTCGCCGGCCTCACTAAAATTTAACAAGGGGCTCGCGCGAGCCCCTCCGAGCCCCCTTCAGCCCACCCCTGGTATAAGCCTTCCGCCGAATATAGATAGCCCTAGTCGTATTCATGTGAAACAAATAGGTAGTGAAGAGGTTTTAAAATAAATTGATGCATTCGAATTTTTGGGTTGAGGAAGTGCGAATAAAGCTCCACCTCTTATCATCGCGAAGGAAAAGAAAGAAAAAAAAACGTTTTTCAAGAATTGAGCACAAAGGAACAAGGAGTTAAAAAAGTGGGTCGATTTTATGTTGCCATCTTTTTTGTGAGGTCGTCAAATAGGTTTGCTAATTTAAGATTCAGCCAGTACTAACCGCGCTAAAAACACTTTCTAACACAGAGAAGCATTGATTAAATAATGATTCCCGCAAGAATGACTGCTTATCTCTAGACACTTGATACTGCATCATCTGCGTATGGAAATCAATGAATACGTTGACATTTTGTAAAACCTGGCCTGCGAAAAGAATTCATGGAATAAAAAACTGACAGCTAGGTATGTTTACGATACTTAAACAAAAAACACTAATTAAAAGATAACTTATATTGCAAAACATGAGAAATTCGGACCAAAGATTCAACAGTGAATGGATTTGTAGGAAATTCAAAATTTGGAAAGCTATGAAGATGTTCCGGAAGATTTAAATATTATATTGATATATCGACTTTAGAACGACAGAAGGACGTAGCCCACATTTTTTTCAAAACAGTTTTTTTTCGATGTCAACAACTAAATATTAAAAGGATGTAAGCTGCAAATGCCGAATCAACATATTATCTAAATTTTTGATGTCTTTGGTCTAAAATCATCAAAAAATGTATTTATACTGAATATGCTTCTTAAAGAGGTAAAGCACGTGTCACAATTTATTAGACATCTGTGGACCTGCTTACCAAGAGTAAATGTCCGGCGTAAATTTTTAAACGTATTAAAACAAACAGTTGACAACCTCTTGAAAGCGAGTGATATGAAACACATAATAAAAAATACTGAACCAACAACATTGATAGTAAATTAGTTATATCACCAGTGTCATGCGCGATTGCTCTGTGCCAGTGTCAGTGCCAGGGGTACACAAACTACGGCTCGCGGGCTAAGTCTAGCCCGTATGCAAAAAAAATCAGGCCCTCGACCTTTATGCCTGCAACCTTACACTTCTGGCCCTCGTCCCTCGACGTCAACAAATTAAAGATATTATTATTTTTTTTTTTTTTCCATGTCCGCTCCCAATATGGAGCATATGGACTCCTAATGGAGTTTATCTCAACATAAATGTTTCTACGAGAACTGCTTGTTACTCAGTTGCTCAACCTCTCTTTTTCCAAGCAGAGTAGGAATAGAAGGAAAGGGCAAGGACAGGACTAGTGGTTAGCTAATCGCTCTCGATACGCCCCGTTCATAGGATAGGATGGGTGGGAAGGGGGAATTCAAGACATCACATACATCCATGCCTTTGAACAGAAATTCATAAATCGATTGAAAAATCAATTTCTAAAACTGCCCGCACTGGGATTCGAACCCGTGCCCTCGAACGATGTTGACCACTCGACCACACAGGCGGCATTATTTTATCATATTATTTACGAATTTCAACAATAATTTTAAAAAAATCAAATAAACCTTTACTCTGTCTTGGATGTTTTTTTGAAATAATGGAAAAATTAAAGTAAAAAAAATACAATCAGAGCTTTAATATTTTTTATTTAAACATAAAAAATCCCAATTGTTTTTAAGCTCACCCAAAGCTTCAACTGCAAATTCAATGGGAAACGGCGACTGTTTGTTGGATAATTTTTTTAAAGATGTTGAAATGAACGAAACAATTGTTTTTTAACTGAAACTCAAATAAAACTATTTTCATTCCAAATGATTTTATGTGAGAAAGAAGCTGGATTTCTCCTTGCAGTTTTAAATTAAAATCATTCATTTGTTTGGTTACATCTGCAAAAAATGCTAACTTCCAAACCCTAAAAATAAACTGGGAATCGACTCTTCGTCCCCCAGCTTTTGAAAAATTTTCAATGTGGTCCGGCGGTCAACAAGTTTGGGCACCCCTGCTATAAGCAAACGAGGCGCGCGCTTGGGACCTGTAGAATCTAGATCTTTGAGGCCTCAAAAATGATTTATATTATATAACTCATATCCTTTTTGACCAGCTTTTTAAATATTTTTATTATTTTATATGGAATTTTTTGACGTTCTTATGTTATCCGAAAAATAGGGTCTGTAAATTTTATTACGCCTGGAGTTTCTCATGTGCTTAAGTAAGTTACAATATAAATAAATATTTTCGCCGCGCGCTTTTACTTTTAGTCATATGAGACAATTATTCCGAAATAAATAACTCTAATCTACCGTCGACTACTAGCGATAGTGGAATGTGAAAGATGGTTTGTTTTCCGATTCTATGGAGAGTCAACGATCCGACTTACTGTGCTGAAGAGTGTCATGTGGTCAGGATGTTGCTCAGACAAGGGAATAATTTTGAGGGAATAGATATCGGAATTATTTTAATCTTTTTAGTACATTTAAATAAAAGCTTATTTAAAAAAATATTTTTACTATAATTTATTTTATGCTTTTCAGTCGTTGCGTATATAAATATCATGCTCAACTCATATCAATATAGAATTAATATTATATTTAAATCATTTTTTTAAATTAATTAATTGTAGGACTTAAAAGTCCCCTGACGTTTCAACTTGAATTTTTACTAAGGGATCCAAACGGTCGCATAAAGCTCTGCGTCTGGGATTTTGGCTAATTCATGAGTGGATCCATAGTATAGTATTACTTAATCACATATTCTTTATTATTATTTAACTTAAAATTACGTAATCTATTCATTTTGGCAAGATCATCAGCATTACGCGGTGCTTTTCACTTAATTTAGTACAATCTAAACTTAAGATTCGCAATCTGTCAAGTGACACAGGCTTGACTTACAGCAAAAGGTTTTTATTCTATATAGGTATGTCCATAAAAATTATATAAATACATACTACAAACAATGTTACGACCGCAACTGTGAAGTCATTTAAAAATACTGTGACTCCGACTCCGATAAAATATGTTAAGTTAAGAATATACTATTTTTATTGATTACTACAATGTACAACCAACTTTTAATATTTTAATTTAATAAAAAAAATAGACAATTGAATAAACCTGTATTTTACCCGACTCCACAGATCTATTTATAACAAATCTCCAGTAAATAAATTATCTATCTTATATAAATAATATAAAACTATTTTGTATTGAAAAACATTCTGCATACTTGTAAACATATTTTTTGGCATTGTTTTAATCATTCCTCTTGCAACATTTAAAAAACAAACGAGTTGTCAAAACAATTGAAAAATTTCACACTTGTTGAAAATCATCAGCAGTGCACTTGAGTGCACTTTTTAAAATAATTCACAAGTCTATATACACAGCCTAAAATGGAGCCGATCGTAAAATTTCCTCTTATAGACAAAATGGAGTTCATAGATGACCAGCAGATGAAGCGTCTAGCCAGATTCTTTCCGAAGATTCCTTGGCGCGCGCGCGCCATAATGAATAATGGCGGTGAAATATTTCGTATTTCGTATAATTTATCAGTGTTCTTCGTAATAATGTGTGGTTTTAACACGATTTATCAATGCTTCAACAAATATTTCAAATCGCGGCGTTGTTTTTAGCTTAGTTTGTGAAGTTTTTCGACGTAATAGTCTGTGTGGTGAAGTATGACAAATTTACCCTTTTTTTTCACGGTAGATGCGTTGGTAAGTGTGTGTTTAAGCTAGTCATGGATTATTTCGACGAAAAACTGGTAATCTTTTACTACACGGAGTGCGAAACGAATTCCTAAACATAAATTCGTGCAAATAAGATTCGAATAATTCCCTACTTGTTCCGAATTGACGTTTCAGTTTTCGTTTAGCACGCATCCACAAATTTTCCACATTTTGCGTATGCAATTGACTATCGTTTGGATCCACAAAGTTGTGTTGAGATATTAAACAGTATTTTGTTTATGTGACATATGTTTTTCTATTGGTAGCGCTGACGCGGCGGCCATCTTGGATAAACTGTCAGTGAGTTTTCTACTCTAAAGTAAAAGATTACCGAAAAACTTCCCAAACTAAGCTAAAACCAACGCCACGATTTACAAATCTTTATTGAAGCTTTGATAATCGCGTTAAAATCACACATTATTACGAAGGGTAAATATGTCATTTGTAATGATGTTATTCTTTTTCAGTGACGCTTGAAGAGATGCAAGGAGAAAACAACCTCAACCTGAACGCTGTCAATTTGAATCCAACGTCAAAATATCACCTGCTAGCCGTACGTCATTTATTGAGACTTCTCCACCGCGAAGCCATGAATACTGATCCACAGGAGTTGAAGGAGTATCTGGAAAGTTTAAAGTAAGCGAGCTCTTCCTGTCCACTTTTTCTGATCCCAAAAACAGGGTAAATCCAGAGCAATAAGCTTACTACCACTTGTGTTTATGCCATCACCATGTTGGCAAAAGTTGTTAAGTAACAAATTGATAGTTTTAAGTAAATAGTAGTCAAAAAATTTCAGCTTTTAAAGATAAAGTCTCTAGCATCGATATTTGAGGCTATGACTTCCAAACACGGTTCATTCCAAAATCACTTTTTTCAATCTGTTCAAGGCATCAGTGTTTGTGATGTATATAAATCCCATCCTAATCCTGACATAATTGAGCGTAGCGAGAGCCGTTAACTAATCAGCAGTCCTGTCCCAGCACAACTTTCTATACTACGTCTAGAAACAGAGAAGTTGAGCAATTGAGTAAAAATCATTTATCTGTTGAAAAACTTCCGTTGACGCACCTCCATTCTGACGCCATATGCTCTACATTGGAATCGAACATGGATTGATAAAAAAAAAATCACTCTGTATACATCGCGTTTATAAGATCAGACCTACATTTATTATTATTACTACCTTTGAAATGGATTCTTAAGATATGACAGATTCAAAAATATAATGCTGTTGATTCTTGAACTGATTAACTCTCGCGGCTCGGAGACTAGAAAAATACTTCTCGGCCGATGGGGGTCTTTTAGGGACCCCAGTAATTTCCTCATTATTGGTCTTATTCTTATGAATTTCAAAAAAAAATATAGTCTAAGGGTTTTAAAATATCTCTCTGCATCATTCCTCATACATTTTTCTATAAAAATCTGTGTTTTTTTAAAATAAATAATCATATTTTAAGTTGCGCGTAAAATATATGTGGTTTCAATGCAAATGTCAATGCGCGACTGGCACGCTTGCTGAGCGGCGTTCAGCTTATAATCTTACGAACGATCGCTGATAAGCGGGCGCTTATCTCTTATCTTATCGTATTTATATAAACTACAAAAGGTCCAAAAAACTATGATATAAGAATACCTTAATTATAAACATTGTATCACCCATATTAAAATAGATATTTAAGAAAATGTGGGTATTGGGGTCGCATTTCTTGAGCTTAGAACCGGAAAAGTTAATCCCTTTATGAATATCGTCGTACCTGTACGTTGAAGTATCTTGTCATCAATTATCTATCGCCATTCTCATATTTTTTATTGATTTTTTGTTATTTCTTCAAATATCGATTTTTATTTTGTGATGCAAATGAATTAAAGATTTTTTAAAAGGTTAACATTTGTAATCAAATCGGTAATCATATAATATTGAGCGTAAAATTCTATTTGGGATCGATTCCTTCCTGGAATCGACGTCTGTAGAGCGTCACATGTATACAGATGAAAGCAAAAAAAGTAATATAGAATTAGTTTACATCTCATTTTTAACTATGCGTTATACAATTGCAATTGTCGCTTTCAGACTCTCCGGGGAGTGCTGCGACGAGTTGGCAGCCATTTTGAAGAGCAAAACCGTGTTTGAAGACATTCCTCAGAGCGTCAGGTTGCGACTGCAGATGGTGAAGCTTCAGTGGAAGATAGACCTCTCTTATTGGTAATGTCGCTTGTTATAAGCTACGCTTTTTTATTTAAATTTTGTATAGTTTGCCTGATCGAGTTGTAGCTGTTGGTTCCGGTCTGAGGCTGTGTGACTTTGAATATGCCCGTGATGCGACGTCATATTCGACAAATCTGTCGAGGGCATCCAGGAGACTATTGATGGGTTAGGAACTAACTCAGGTCTCATTGGTCTAAAAATTAATACTAGTGAGACCAATGTGATGAGTAACTAAACCTGTCATGACACTGATAGGACCCTGACCAGCGAGGGACAGATGATCGAGAGGGTCGAAAGCTTCAGATACCTTGGCGTACATATCCCCGAAGACGGTAGTACAATAAAGGAGCTCGCCATTGGTATAGGAATGGCTGGAAACACATTCAAGTCAATGCGGACCGCTAGTAGGCATTGAGGTAAATGTGGCTCCAGCTATTCCAATATATTCGTAGGCGAATATCGAGTTCTTTCTTTGCGATATGTACGCCTAGTTATCTGAAGCCGTTGATCCTCTCGTTGAAAAATGTCAGAAGTATACGATAATCATCTAAGATATCTTTTTGCTTGCAGTCAAAGAATTCTGCAAGACTCTCCGCCTCGGGATAAAGCCACTCGCGATTCGATCCTACGCAACAAACTCCAAGTGATTCTGCTGATCCAGTACTCGGACGGCTCCAAGCGAGTCCTCATGCTTGGTGTCGCTTCGCTGGAGCAGTTCAGGCTAGGGCTCAGCGATGCTATACGCAATGCGAAGACCACCGAAGCCAGATTTTTGAAGAATCAGCACAACACCGACGAGAACGCTTGACGAATGCTGAAGAAAGAAAGAAGACATAAGTGAATTGTTTTTTTTATTCCTCAACACTTCTTCAGACTGCGCCTGGTGAGAAAAATATTAGGGAGTGCAAAGAACAACCTATTTATTTAAGAAATACATTTTTTGATTCTTGAATTTTTGTGTATCGGCTCTTTGATAATCTTTCTTACCGGACACAGGAAGGGGGTAAGATACAAACATTGATAGTACCGTTAACAAATTAATTACTTATATTAGGTACGGTAAATCCTAATGGGAATATATTCAAAAATAGTGATCTGCCAATCTATTAGGTACAGAATTAGAATTAATTGTACGTTAGAATTTTTAGACATTGCAAACATAAAAAATGTTTTTCGTCTCTCACGGAAGCCAACAACTACTATACTGCAGACCCGTCAAGGCAATTGAGGCTTGAGTAGTTACTCCTAAGACACTCCTGGCAATGGTTGACACTCAACAAGGGCTCCTAATATATTGCGTGTGATGGCGGGAACAATTTTAAGTATCCCGGGAGATTCTGATTGAAGGTCACCGTGAGGACTATCAATTGTCTCCGAATAATCGGCAAAGAACACTTGCCAATGTTCATATATGTTCATAAATTGTACAATAAAAAGGATTTTAATTTTAGAAATATATAGATTTGTTTTTATTATTTGCGTGTTTTTCTCTTCCATTTAACATTTTTGTTTGAACTCTTGGGTTGCCAAGCCTGGTGTGATCACATCTTTTGATGGTTATTTTTAATCCATGTCTGTTACTAATGTAGGGATCAAAGGATAGGGCTAGGACACGACTAGTGATAAGCCAATCGATCTCGCTACGCCTCGTGATCGGATCAATGGGATAAAATTGCAGACATCCGTTTATCTTATTTTTTTTTAAAACCGTCAATATTTTTCGAAAAGTTTTGACATTACAGCAGTATGATATTTTATGCAAAGCTTAAATCTATTTTACGGTTAATAGTAAAATGATGAATGCTTATTACTAGGCAAGTAATTTTAGAAACACCATGACTCGAGACAGACTCGTTGCTCTTGCGATGTTGAGAGCGTAGAGAAGCATTTTGTATTGTCAATATTGGACTTTAATGTTCGTGTTATCGACGTGTTTTCGAAATTCAATAATCGAAAAATGTATTTTTTTGGTTGATTTCAAATGGTTGTAAAATCATTATTTTCGATAAATCACAAATTTATTTTCATTCATCATTTATAAAATCAGCAATCGCGTCTGCAGCACAGTGGTCAGCATGGTTGACTTTCGTGGCGTATCTCACAGGATCAAATCCTAGTACGGACAGCATTTTTTCAATCGGTTTATCAGAGACATGAATGTTTGTGATGTCTAAGAATTTCTTCCTACCCCTCCAATCTTAAATAACGGGGTTTAACGAGAGTGATCAGTTAACCCTCAGTCCTGTCTCTTCGAAAAAAAGGAACTTAAGCAACTGAGTAACCAGCAGTTCTCGCAGAATACTTCTGCCGAGACCCCATATGCTCCACATTGGAAGTGGTCATGGATTAAAATAAAAATATATTTTATTTATAAATTATGCATAATAGAGATAATCATTCTTAAACTGGTAAAAAATGACATCAATTTGGCTAAGATAAGTCTTATCTTGATTAGCCACATTTGATAAGATTAGTTCAAAATAAAAATCGCTTTTGAGGAGTGGTCAGTTGCGTAACACGCGTGTACTGTGATGGTAGATATAGTCATTGCCAAAGTTCAAGGGATACAGCAGAGAAGATTCAAATTCAACAAGAATACGCTGCTAAGCTATGGTAAATATTTTTTTGTTCTTTTCTGCTCCTTATTTAGAACCTCAAAAGTATTTTTTTGAGAAATGGTTGTTATTGAAACTGGTTGGTGGAACGGCATTCCAGCTTACCACTGAAGCATTTACTGTTTGTCCTTACCTTAGGTCTTTTTTTAATGTTTTGTACCAGGCAGGGGCGTATATTCAGGGTGTGCAACGAATATACGCCCGCAAAATCTAGAACATAAAGCGATTTACATATTTAAAGTATATTTGTTGTGCGGTAGCATATCGTATTTGCAAAGGCGAGCGATGTGCCCGGGCGCACGACTGCCTTCCCATACAACTGCATACAGTCGCGCAGTCTAGGTATGCGTAGTGTGGAGTGAATATTTTTGTATGCGTCTTTAACTTCGAAAGGCGACCTGTTTATTTGTACCACACACGCGTATGCGGTTTCTTGGGCGCTCTTTACTTTTGTATTTCTTATTAACAGGTCACTTTTCATTTATATTTTGACGTGGTAATACTTTTTATATTATTTGCTCCCAATATTTATATTAGTAACTACTTATAAATTTCAAGAAATTTTGATACATATCTTTTAAATCCATTTCCGCTCCCAGTGTGGATATATTTCATACCAATGGAGGAATTTTGTTAAAAGTTTTTCAACGTGAACTGCTTGTGGCTCAGTTGGTCAACCTTATAACTTATTCACACTCAGCACACCCAAAGCTAACACTCACCATACGCCACTGGCACCAGGTATCGTAACACTCGTAAACTAATGTCCTAATTTAAGATTTCGACTGGAGGTGCTTGGTGGAATTTCAATATTAAATTTGAACGATTCAAATTTAATGTCTTAATACAAAACAATATCAGGTTCATAGGCTCACTCTCTGTCCAGAACCAGGGGCTTGATTTAGTGCGCTTTTTGTATCTTGCGGTCCCAAGCCTAAAAGTTCGCAAGGACCACCTTTGGCAATTTTCTATCATTTAAAAAACGTTGATCGGTGGTCACTCAAAGAAAAACGAGGCTTCTGTGACGGATCTCACAGATTCGAGTCGCAGTACGGACAGCATTTTTTTCAGCCGATTTATTGATTTCTGCTTGAAAGCATGAGTGTTTGTGATATTTTTTAAAATATTTCCTTTGTAATTTTAGGATTGGTAGGGTGCCAAACCTAAAAAAGTTGAACAACTGACTTGCAAGCAGTTATCGTAAAAAAAACTTCCATTGAGACACTTCCATTAGAAAGCCTATTGTTCTGCTCTGAGAGCAGACATGGATTAGAAAAAAAACTTGGGGTCGAAAGCTTGTTAAGGAGTGCGTTCTGGGACATTTTTTTTTTGAAAAAAAAAGCACTTTATTTATATACATAGCTCAGAAAATACATTTTGATACATTCTGCTTCGCAATGAAAAATGCACTATTTAGCAAAATCTAACATCACAAAAATGGTTTTAACGACTTGGTTTCAAACTTGAAGCGATATGATTAATTGCCTCTATTGTTAATTCTATAGATGCGATATCTTTTATTCCACAAAAACAGAGCAAGTATTGTATTGAAATGATGTTCGGTTAATGATTTTACATGATAACATATTTATAAGTGATTTAATACGAATAAATACAGCATTTATGCAACAATAATGATAGACAGTGTAATATGAGGTGTTGTCTTATCGTGAGCGATCATTTGATCTGCACAGACCTTCTTACTGCTTTATGGTAGCGAGTCACGGCACATGACGAAGATTCAAAATAGCAGTATATGTTTGCGTCGAATAATGGAGGTGAGGTGGTTTGATTTTCTGAGGAATTCAGAGATTAGGGAACGCACGAGACAGCGCCCAGACACGTCAGCGGTTATGGAGAGACATTGCAACAGGCTGAGTCACGTGATCAGGATGCCTCCAGAAAGCCTTAATTAAGCTCTTTCTTTCAACCGGTGGGCTCCGCCACTCTGGCTAACCGTCGGTTACTATTCATAGGATGTATTCGGCGAAACTGAGGGTATGTCACGAGAGGAAGCAAAGCAATTGGTGGCAGACAGGGAAACTTGGAGGTGCCACATAGGGAGTGAATATGGTCAAAGAAGAAGAAAAATCAAGCATAGTCATTGATAAAGATGGATCTTAATACAGTTTCTTTATACTTTGTACAAAATAATCAGAGGTTTCGTTTATGATTTTCAGTTGAGAATGCCCCCAGTCAACAATACCGGCCCCTTGGTTTGGGAAACTCACGGAATTGGTAAGCAAAATTATTTTCAATTTTATTTAAAGATTGAAGCACATATTTGATTTACTAGATGAAACTAAAATACATATGAGGAAAAAGCTGACTTTGAGAAATCATGATAAAAATTACTAGAATTATTTTCATAATGTACGTTTCCATAAAAACCCTGGTCGAACGCGACCCGGGTTTCGCCTCTCGGCATCTTCTGGCGTTACTCAGTGCGCGAATGCACTCGAACTGACTCAGTTCGAGTCAGCCGGAAGATGCCGAGAGGCGAAACCCGGGTCGCGTTCGACCAGGGTTTTTATGGAAACGTACATTATGAAAATCTATATATTAATAGTCGATAATGTTAGTCTTTCCGTCTTTCCGTCTGTCGGTCCCGTTTTCGATGACGTCAAGAAAGACGGTCCCCTCCTCCCCCCCAGCCCCGCTGTCGCCATTTTTTTATTCATACTAAAGACACATTTTTTCAATACACTTACATATATATATTTGTGTAGAGATTTGAAGAAGCACATTTCGTGTTGTCGAAAATCGCTGAAAAAAAATTCCGCATCCCAGGCTCGAACACAGAACTCTGGATTACCAGTCGAGCTCTCTATCACTGAGCTAACGTCATAATTATCAGAGGCGATAAAAATACATTACATAAATCAAACATTTGAAAATGGAACGATATTTTCGATTCAAACTGACTTCGATTGTTTGTATTCAAGATTCAAAAATGGAATATTGAGACATCTGTCAAATAATGAATGTGGTATATTTTACATAATATAGCCTCAACAGTCAAATGTAAATATTCCATGTGTGTCATATATAAAATTAAATATTTTACGTTTTAACAGAGGGTATTTAGAATTTATCCCGATACTTTAAAAGTTTTGTATCTTTTGTTTTAAATAACGAGTAAACGTGTCTATGCTTTGGAAAGGTAAATTTATGCTCAAATACTAATATAAATAAAATAGTTGTTAGCAAACTTTAACATTATTCCAAAAATAAATAATTTACGAAATTTCTGCTACTACGAAAAATAGTTGTTAGCAAACTTAAACATTATTCCATTAATTAAATAATTTACGAAATATCTGCTATTACGAAAAATAATTGTTAGCAAACCTAAACATTATTCCGAAAATTAAATAATTCACAAAATTTCTGCTACTACGAAAAATGGTTGTTAGTAAACTTAAAAATTATTCCAAAAATCAAATAATTTACGAAATTTCTGCTACAACGAATAATAGTTGTTAGCAAACTTAAACATTATTCCAAAAATTAAATAATTTACATTATTATTCCAAAAATTAAATAATTTACAATTTAAATACTACAGGGCAGGGTTGTCGATATATGCCCCGAGATATATTTATTTTATTTTTAGAATTTCTGGCTTATTCAATAAATAGGTTTGTAATTTGACTACCTAAAAATGCAACAAAAATCCCCCCCCCCCAATGAGGTCAACGGGCTAACAGCTAGTAATTATAATTTAAAGTTAAATTTCCATCAAGCACCTTCAGTCGAAATTCTAAATTATAAAAATTACTATTTATCCGAATTGAGGGGTTATAATGCAAAACGTACTATTTCCAAAAATTAAACTTTTCAGTAGAGGCAAAAAACTATAGCGAACAAACACAAGCATAATATTATGAATGAATCAAATAAAAATCATACAATAAATTATTTTGAAATTATTGACCTACTTCATAAACCTGGCATATGGTAAAAAGTATTTTAAATTCGTCATTTTAATGTTTTTTTTTCAAAACGCACTATTTCCTGAAGCTTTGTGTACTATGTGTACAGAAAATAAACTTATTTTCTTTCCTTTTTTTTCAAACAATGTAAGAAAATATATTTAGGGAAACAAGTTGGTAAAAAATGGAAAAAAAATACAAAAGAAATTATTTTTCAACAAAATTAGAAAAATAATATTATTTTATCCTAAGCAATGAGACGATTTGCAACCAATGCGTCTGTGTAAGTATTTCTTTCGACTTTTCTCTAGCTGCGTGACTTAAAATTATGTATAAATCAAGTTTCATTGAAGAATTCACAAATCAATTACAAATCATCTCTAAACTTTCGCAGAAATATGTATGACCTATGACCAATGCAGCTGTCAAATTTCTCAAGTAAGCCGAAAAACAAATCTCATTTCCGCGAACATCTGATCGATTTTGATTTGGTCATCTTCTTAATTTGGTTTCCTGTCAGGAATAAACAAAAATATTATCCTTTCCTTTACTGTCTTCAGAGCAGATCACAATGTTTAAAATATACAGTCAAATTTGCCAACATTTGACAGCTCAATACAAATAGTGCGTTTTGCAAAAAAAAAATGTTGCTCTGCTCAAATTTCTATTGGAAATAGTGCACTTTGCAGTAACATGGAAATACTGCGTTTTGCAAGAAAAAGTAGATGATTTCTCGTTGGAAATAGTACGTTTTGCAGAAAATACGATTTTCAAGTTGAAAAAAGACGGTGTTCTAAACAATTTATCGTAAAACTAATAATACCAGTCGATTCATTAGGCTTGAATTACCCTATCTGCATACCTAACTCAATATCGCTCATTCTGGAAATAGTACGTTTTGCATTATAACCCCACAATTATGTTATCGCAATTTGTGAATTGGATACTGGATGCAGGCGGCTGCAACGTTAACGTTCATGGCTTGATAGGATATAACACAGAACAAGTTGCATAAAAGAAGAATTATTCATAGACGTCAACATTTTTATTTTCTCTTTCTGCTCTCACCTCAAATACAGTATTTTTTACGAGAACTAATTATTCGACAGATCAACTTCTTCCTTTCGTTGTGTCTCGTTGCATGTAATTAAAACCAGATCTTGGTATCTTCATCGTGCGGCAAAATTCAAGGGCGAGTGAAAAGGTATGCAGTGACATCTATTAACAGCTTAACGACCGTGGACGCGTATTTAAGTCTTTGAAATCCAACGGTTACAGGCCATGGACGCATATACGCGTCCTACATTCCATTATATTGAAAAATCACTTGGTTAGGATCGAGTTTGATTTCAAATGTTAACGAGAGATGGTAGTATACATATTGACGCATTATTTGACAAAAAATAAATTATTTTTATGCAAAACTATTTCGTGAAAAAACACCCCTAGACGGTAGACTTTTTTTTTTCGTATGTGATTTTTCATAATATTATTTTACGTTCTGTTTAAATATTTGATTTATAAATCGTGTCTGGTTTGTTTCCCCGATTAGCGACGATATACATACGTAATATTCGCAGGGTATCCTGTCGTCCAGATGCATTTATGGGGCGGGGCCCTTAGAGGTACGAATTGCTTTGTGATTTATTCCTTGGGCGTGCGATGCTGCATTTTTATGACGGCCGAAAACAATTTTTGAATTTTTAAACGAGTGGTTGATAATATTATGACCTATTCAAACTTAGTGACAGGGGTTCTCAACTTATGTTTACAAAATAAATAAAAATTCCATTACTATAGCAAATTTGCTATAGTAATGTAAATTTATAGTATAACTAGCTGGCCCGACGAACTTCGTACCGCCTCAGGATCAATAAATGTTGTGTTAATTTATTGCATGAATTAAATTCAGTTTGAATGAATACCCAAAATGAATTAAGTTCAATAAATGGGCAAAATTCAAAATGAAAAGTACTTGAATTACATTGAAATGATGTAATTCACGTGGCACAGTCGATAGATTTAAAGGAATGCAGTATATCAACGTTTTGATTTTGTATTGTGAAGTTTAAATGCTCCACCTCTTTGTTTTTAGCCGCAAGAATTGCTCGTTAACTCAACCAATTGTGATTTTTGTGATTAGATGTTTGGGAACATTTTGTTGATGAAGTCGTCCTTCGTTGAGACGAAATTGCGAAAATTCGGCGGAATCGAAATCAATCCGTTCGATTCGTCAACAGGAACACAGTCGTTACCGACGATAGTCAGCAATTGCTTGGAGAAATCTTCGGCAGATGGATCGTTTAGAAATGTAACTCGCATGTTTGTCGTCAGCAGAGGCAAGCGTTTATTTCATCGGCAACGGTCAATCTTGGAATGACTGGTAGTGTTTGGCAGAAATCGCCAGATAGTAGAATCATTGCGCCTGCAAAACATCTTGAGTCACTGCGCAGATCTTTCATAGTTCGGTTGAGTGCTTCCAATGCGCGTTTGTGTGCCATTGTGCATTCATCCCAGTTGATGATTTTACTCGCTTCCAAAACTTCGGCCATTGCTGAGTGTTTCGCAATATTGCATGTCGGTTTTTCAGTCGCTTGGAGGTTTAACGGAAATTTCAATGCTGAATGAGCCGTTCGGCATGCTTTTATCAATGTAGCGGCTATTCCAGAAGAAGAAACTGCTACAACAATTTCGGATCTCTCACGAACAGTAGCCATAATCAATGACATGAGGAATATCTTCCCAGTTCCACCGGGCGCATCAAGGCAAAATAAGCCACCATTTCCATCATAAATTGCATTCATTAACGTATCGTACACTTCCCTCTATTGTGGGTTCAACAGTGGTAAATTCGTTTGAACTGATTGGTTCAATGCATCTCGAAAATATTCACGTTCACGTTCCAATTTTTGATTGAAAGCGTCGTTAATTCCACGATCTGGCGTTGGCTTTCCTAACTTGACTAACAAACTGCCGCACATGAGATAACACACGTCTTGGATCTAAAGCAAAGCCTGGTTATGTATCTCTTCATTCATCTCGAGATCGGGATTCCCTGAACTGACACGAATTTGATGTAAATGTCTTTTGACATGTCATCCTTGTACCTTGTTCCACAATTCACATGGATTCGATGGGAAGGATGTCAAAATAATGATAGAAAATAATGTGCGTATCTGACTTGGAGATTCAGAAATAATTTCTTAAATGCGACCAAGAGCATCAGTAGTCATTCGGGTGATCAGGAACCGCATCGCCTTGCTTTCGACGTTAAAATGTCTTCGATGTAGCGTCGAAGTGTAATAACGTGGCATCTCAGAGTAGACCAACGTTCTTGCAAACATCGTAATATTGTTGTCAAAAAATGTATCATACATAATTATAAACATAACCTCATTTCACTATTATCCGATTTTCATTCGTTTTCATTTCATATCATAGATTTTTTTATTCTAATTCATACTCTAAATTTAAAATTATTTAAAAGTCGATCGTGTCAGTGCCATCTAGTGTCATCTATTTGATCCCAGCATAAAACATAATGTTCATTATTTGAAAACTCTATGAGAATATTAATTTTCTTTATAATTTCTTTTCCGTGATATTTTTCCGATGTTTTAATGCTTATTCTGCTATTCTAGGCAAAGACAAATTTAATAAATCAAAGATCATTGAAATCCGTGCTGTAATTCTCGAGATATACGTGGTGTTAATAACCCCACTTTGTTTTATATATATAGATTATTTTGTTAATTAAACACCAGTTTAGACGTGTCCGTGCATTTCAAGTTTTTGTATAATTCATAATTTGCATATGGCCCAAAATCATCAAAACACTTTTTTGCGCATGTGTGGGTTACGCCCTTCTTGCTTTCCAAAGTCGATATAATTGTTGACAAAACATAAAAAAGAAATTGTACAATTTTCGTTGAAATTCATAAAAATAGTCAATTGAAACTTTATTTGTTAATATAATTTAAGATTTCGACTGAAGGTGCTTGGTGGAATTTCAATATTAAATTTGAATCGTTCAAATTATGTACACTCCCACAGATTTTGTCACTAACGACCCGGGTTTCGCCTTTCGGCATCTTCAGGCGTCCAAGCGCACGGATGAACTTGAACTGACGCTTAGTAAATGGATGTTTCGTGTTTATATATTAAATAAATGTATCACTGAGTCTAAAGCCATCGCTGGCGAAAAGGATAAGCTCATAGGAATTCCCAAAGATTTGAGTAGTGAGTGGTTTTAAGAATTATATTTATTTGTTTGTCGACCTTTGCCGACAAACAAATAAATATAATATAATAAACATAATGACAGGGATCTTTTCAAAATTATTCAAATAATACTTTTTTATAATTTGACAAAAGTTCATTCTAAATTTTCATATTTTTTATATTACGAAATGATATAAATTCTCTTTATAACAAAGAACGCAACATTTTCCAAACCTTCAATATTATATTTATGAGATTATCTTTCATTAGAAAAAAATATATTTTTTTGTTTAATGTTCCACACATACAAACAGTTATACAGTCAATCCTGTTGTTATGCGGTAGACGCGTTCCACAAAATATCGCATGAAAAAAAATTGACTTCCATAGAAAAAGTGGGGTGCGTTACTTAAATTTTAAAATCCGCATAACTTTGAAACAGCGAGTTAAAATATACACTAAATCGCAAAGTATATGAAAATTAGGGGAAAACCACGGCGTAAAAATGTTAAAAAATAGTCACTGTATGACAATTCTATGTGTGTTTTAAAGCATGTGGTTCTAAATCACTCTTTTTCGGAAGAAATAGTATGCGAATCAATTTCATAAAACTATGGTTGTTTTCTAACAATGAAATTAGTGATCAGAGTTTGTTCAGATTTTCTTTTTCGATAATTAATTGTTTATGCAGTTTGTTATACCCATATATATATATATATATTTTAAAGTTATCGTTGAAATTTGAATGCGCGATCAGAATTTGAATAATTTAGAAAGAAATGATCTTCTAATTTACTGAAAAGTTGGATACCTTCTTCAATTATTTTCGCAGTGAAGGAACTGGAATTTCTTTCAGTTCGTCATTGTTTTCTGTTTTTTTGTCAATAATTAAATTTAAATTATTGACATCTTCGTCACTTATAGCTTTATCTGTAAGTAATTCGTCGATATAATTTTCGCTAAAGATATCAAACCTTTCTTCGCCAAGTTCATGTGCTAAAGTAATCATTTCAGCTGATATTACCGATGTTTCAATGGTTTCATCGACTGTAACACACCTAAGTAGGTGGACTTAATTCAGCGATGGCAGATGCAACATGATTTAAGCAGTCCGAAATCGTATTTTTTTTGAAATGTCGGTTGTGTTTATGATTCTCTCTATTCTATCTAAAATACACCGATATATGCTCTCGATGTAATATTTAACATTTTTATATATCGTAAAATATAGTACATTGAAAAAAATGCATTTCTAAAAAACCGCATTACTTCGAAATCGCATAAAAACCGCATAAAAACAGGATTCACTGTACATGGGGATCAAAAATAAAATAATGATTTGATAGTATTCTATAACAATATAATATACATGAAAAGTATACTGATTTTTTTTTACATACCTTCTGATTTTATGTACTTTCATTCGTCTTTTCACATTTCAGTATATATTTTAGCGACGGTGATGAACATGAGACATAAATTCCTAAAAGTTTTTTTTTAAAGATATTGAAGATTTAGTTTCGAAATTCTGACACAGTGAAGTTTGTCGGTACATCTCTAATTCAAAATATGAAACAAATGAATTTTGGAAACATCGCCATCTAGTGTATGAAATCAGTATACAACTACATTTTCATAATTTCAATCTATTCCTCATTTGAAAACTGTATGAAAATATTAATTTTACAATCAACGCCACCTAGTGTATTAAACAGCATGCAACGTCATGTTCCGAGTTCGATTTGGAAATTTCAAAAATACGAATTGTATGGAAACATTAATTTTCTTTATAATTTCTTTTCCGTGATATTTTTCCGATGTTTTAATGTTTATTCTGCTATTCTAGCCACAGACGAATTTAATAAATCAAAGATCATTGAAATCCATGCAGCAATTCTCGAGATATACGTGGTGTAAATAACCCCACTTTGTTTTATATATATAGATAATTATTTGAAAATATAAATTTGCTATAGTATGTACCCGTAAACAATGTGAAAAAGTAGATCTTTTAGTAGATTTAGGTTTTTTCAGTACACAACATAAGTATGCAATATACAGATGAAGAACCACTGCTCAAATGGCATTGATTTATGCGGCAAAGTATCTGGAAGCTAGAAAATTAAATTTGGTAAAGATATCTCAATTGGCTTCTTTCTCCGTCCGTCTTTCTTGACGTCATCGAAATGGCGACTTACATACATACGGACGGCGGACGGATATTATCGACTGTTAAAATATAGATATAATACATGTTAAGATAACTGAGTGCAGTTGACATAACTAAAAAAAATCTAAAATAACAAGGCGCAGCGAGAGTGATTAATTGACTGCCAGTCCTGTCCCAGTTATTATCTTTTCATTCCTATTCTCTTTTGAAAGAGTTTGAGAAACAAGCAGTTATCTTTGGAAAACTTCTGCACAGATAGCTCTATTAGGAGCGGACATGGATTTAAAAAAAATTGTTCCACTAAAAGTTTACCGTGCAAAACAAACATGGTGCCAGCGGCGTGTTCAAGCAATGATCTCTTAGTATTTTTCAATACATTATTTCATCTCACTCAAAACACACCATTTATCTGTTTTTAAATAAAGTAAGAATTAACGATAAAATAAAGATTAATATCACAACGCCTCGGCTTACGCACAATCTACGCCCAAGAACAAAGTGAATTAGTACAGCTGCAAAAATTATTAATATTCCTAGATGTGATGCGGCACTGGGATGATCATATATTTTTATTTAACAAAATTTAATCAACTACACAAATTCTTCTTATTAATAGATGTCAGTGTACACTTTTTCTCTCCCAAGACATTGACATTCATGTAAAACAATTTATAACAAACAAACCTTTTTGATTTGTGTTTCGATTTAAATTCGTGATATTTGTTCAAAGGGGGTTGGGGACAAAGGGGTCTCCAAACTTTTTGGCTTAAGGATCACGCTGACTCATCCACTATGTCCCAAGAGTCAAGACCTATCTAACTCACCATACCAACATAATTGCAATTTTGAATACCGGCCATGTCCGGATTGGTGGTGCTCGCGGGCCGGTGTTGGCTTGCGAGCAGTTGTTTGGAGACCCCTGATGTAATCAATCAGCTGATTCCGTGGTGGGGGTAAAAAAGACAGTTCTTGGACAGAGACACACATATGTAACAGACTGAGAAACAAATATATATGACTGTGACAGCATTGGGGATGGGGAAATGAGTCGATTAGTGGCGACTCGAGTCTCTTTAATGTGGCAATATGCTAACTAACAAAAAAACTTGACAATGTTTCTTAAAAATATAATACTGATTGAGGATTTTTATTTTGTCTTTGAGTTTATATAATTATATTGCGAGATCATTGCAATGAAAGAGTAGCTTTCACCTACAGAGGGTAACTAGCGCTGCTGCACATGAAATTGAAATATATTTTCTTATAAAAATTTATGAACTGACTTATTAAAATATTTTTAAATGTCTCGTTCTCTGTGATTCTGTTTTTATTTATTTTCTTCCTTCTTTTTCAGAGTTACCAACAAAAAAGGGTCTTAAAAAAATGTGGATGATATTCAAAGCATTGATGTTGAAAAACTGGGTCAGCACTCTTCGCTGGAAAGGATTATATTCAACCATTCCTGTGATTGTATTGTTTTTGCTGAGATTCACGTACAGTACATATTCAAATAAAGAACTTATTACAGAACTCGAAACCAAACCGGATTATGGTATTCTACACCAGAACGATTCTATAAATAACATCTATTATTCTTCGAATGAATCAGAATTTATAAGAAGCTTGATGGATGAAGTTTCTTACAAATTGAATCGTAGTCCAATAAGTGAGTATGAATCATGGTATTAATATCGGATAAGGTTGGTTTATTGGTTGGATAGATCCCGATGGGTTCAATCCTTGTTGGTGACTTTTTTTTTACGATTAGATGTGTAGGTATTATAAATAATTTATATAATCGACTATTTTTCACTATTCACAGACTATTTTCAATATATTTCGAAATATGTATTTTAAAATTAAAATACATTTGCACTCAGTTTCAAGAGACATTTTATTTATTACTAGCCGGTACCTTAATTGTGTTTATTGAAGTGCATGCTTCTTTCTCTGTACGTTTGACGTTTGCTGCCGATTGTCTATGGTACAACACACGCGCCACCTACTGTAATTTAATTGTAATACGCTATATGTTTGTTTGTTTGCTTAATTTTCGGTCTCTATACACTTAAAACTCGCTGATCCGATTGCAATAAAACTTTGACAAGCTTTTAGCTTGCACTTCCGGGAAGGTTATAGGCATATTAAAATTATCTTACGGTGTCGATAAAACTAAAATATCAATACGTCTTTTTTGACGTGTTAAGTACTGAGCGTCGATCATAACAAAAATGGCCGCCATTCAAGTGCGGTTAAAGCGGTCAAAAGCGACACCGGCATCACAACAGAAAACTGTCAAATGTATGGGAGACAATTCAAATATGACGTTCGATTGTTTACATTAAAAATTTAATAATTGAATATTTCGTTTAAACATTTAATGCGTTTCGATTCTGTTTACAAAGGCACACATTGCACATAATTGCACTAGAATGCACCAAAAATCAAAAGTCATTGTCAACCATTGCGGACGTATTTATTTTTAGATCACACTTTGATCGTAGCTGCAGAAAAAATAAAGAAAGCACACTGTATCATAACTACATTATACTATTTTTTGTTTTGATTATTTCTGATTTTTTTTATTTGAATGCACATTATTGATATTATTTTTTATGTAGATAAGATTCGGTTTATCAATAATTAAAAAATATGTTTTTACGTTGTGCAAAATTCACATTGAATCAACTTTAATTAAACTGTTATAAGCTCAAAAGAATAATTTCAAAGAATTATCAAATTGTATTGAGATTCTTTGAAGCACCACTTCAAACGATGAATAACTAGATTAATAAGTATTTTTTTTTTGATTTTTACAAATAATTTACAGCCTTAGTAGTTTACACAGTGGCGGCTCTGGGGGAGCTGGGGTAGATTAAAAATAAAAAAATGTACATTTATTTTTAACATCAAAAATTATACTTTTTGTGTATTTTTATTTCATTGTAAAATTCATGAATCTGTCTTTTTTGCTTGAAATTGACCAATATAAAAAATTCGCGGACGAGCTTAATTGGATCGTATTGATATTTTCATGTAACATACATAAATTTATGTACATACATTTTTTTTCAATTTGCTTGGGGGTGTTCCGCAGTGCGTATTGACGAGCCGCCACTGAGTACAGTATAATAAATATTTATGCAAGCAACCTTAATGCATAGCTTTCTCATTCATCATTCAAAACATAAAATCTTTTGGTATACATAACGTAAAATTTCAACACAAAACTGTGTAAAAATTAAAGATGTTATTTCAAAATGACTAGTGGTAAAAAATACCTGATGTTTCAAAACCTGAAACTGTGAAAAGGATCACAACTTCAGTTTTATGAATTTCAGTCACTTGATTTCTTTGATTTTCGTTTTTCTCTCTACTTCAAACAGTATTGAGTAAGTAATCACTAGAACTAAAATTTTTCAATAATCTATCTAAGATATATAAAAATGAATGTTTGTTTTGATCGTACTCTATGGGCTGCCAAACCGCTAATCCGATTGCAATAAAACTTTGACAAACTTTTTGCTTGCACTTCCGGGAAGGTTATAGGAATATTAAAATTAGCTTTCAGTACGATAGATAATTGGCAGCAAACGTCAAACAGACAGAAAAAGAAGACAGGCACTTCAATAAACACAATTAAAACACAAACACTTCCTTTCTTCGAGTGGCATTGCAACGCTTGCCGGGTACCGGCTAGCTTAATATAAATTTAGTATGCTCTTACATTATATTAGTATCGTATTAAAAAAACACAATATTCTTTTGTACTTTATTTCCACTTTATTTAAAAAGGTCAGGACCGGTTTCGCTCATGGCAGGCATTGTCAACTCAGATCAGTTGAAAAAAAATATTTGGACCGATTTCGCATAAAAATCGGTCTAGATATTATTTTTTAAAAATGACAAATAGCAGCTGTGCATTTGTGAAACTATGCAGATTTGGAATGTGTTTCGGTGATTGGATAATTATCTTCTTTAGAATAATTGGCCTTTTATTCCGCATCAAACAAGCCCATCAATATATATTCTATCAAAAAAATAATATAAGATTTTTTATATACAATAGCTGAGAGGATAATCAACTGTCAAATAAAGTGCCGACACTTAGTCAAAAAGTACAGCATCGTCAAATTTGTGTCACACCATTGGTGTGATTTCATAACGTTGACAACTAGAGCTCTGTCGCTCAGATATATGTATGTAGGCGAGGCGTAAGTTCTCCGTTGGTGATTGCGGCTATAGCAAACACGAGACGTGTGTTCGAAGCTATGCGCACGTGCGAAGGCAATTAATATATGTTGTAAGATGGAATTGTAGACATAAATTTTATTTACACTTTTTTAGGAGTTACAGGCCTTTACATTTTACAATAATTAAAACCCAGTAAATGTATATTTACTGGAAATATGTTGACAGTATACCATTAAGACTTGCCAAATAAATATACATTGTACTGTTTGTGACACTATTCATATCAGGGTTGCCACATAGACTATCATAAAAAATATTTATATGCGAAAACTAATTAAGTATACGTTATACATATGTTATTAAGAGTATATAAAACCATAGCAAAATTTAACTACAGGGAGATTTTAACGTATCTCGACATATTATGCTCTCAAGAAGCAGTGATGGGTGAGCTTATGACAGCCGGCTGGCTTATTCCAAGAATGTCAATTCTGACGCAACCTAGCTTTCGTCAAAAGTATTTTCTCTCCAGTAATATATTTTCTATTTTTTTCAGATGCAATTGGCTATTCCGATGAAGAAAGACTTTTGAAAACAAATGAAAGAGACCTAAGAGAGAACCAAGATAGTTTTGCCGTCATATTTGAGGTGAATATTTTGATCAGATTGACATATCTAAAGACATGATGATGGCATTACGCCTTGAAGTTTTTGTGGTTAAAAAAATGTTTTTATATATTTCCAGAATACTGATAACATACGCAAAAAAATAAACTACACTATACGCAATTCAAAGTCATATAAAACTGGCAGTGTGATTCCATCGATACTTATTCCTGGACCCCAAGAAAGTTATGGTAAGATTATCATTTACTAAGCGTCAGTTCAAGTTCATTCGTGCTCTTGAACGCCTGAAGATGCCGAAAGGCGAAACCCGGGTCGTAAGTGACAATATTTGTGAGAATGTAGATAATTTGAACGATTCAAATTTAACCTTTAACTACGAAACCTTTAACTATCCATGAAAAAATTAAGTATTTATTATTTTTTAATACTATTTTATTATTTAATACATTTATACACTCCCATATCAGTTTTTAGATTTTTTTTTCATTACTATTCGAGGAAATAAAACAGTTTTATTTTAATAAAACTTATTTTTAATGAATATTTATTTTTGATAGTATCATAAATATAGTACTTATATGCAAAATGTCATTTTAAGCATATAGTTTGACATAAAAAAATAAATAAAAAAAATATCCTTTTACTTTGGAGAAAACTTCCTCTTTTATTCGACTTATAAAATACTTGCAATAATACATGAAAAAAATATCGTAAATATCTACGCTTAAATTATGTTGCATAAATAAACACATTTGTGTCAAGCATGGTGTGATGTACTGTAACCATCGATATAATGCGTCAATTGATTTATACCGTTCATAATCTATATATAAAAAACAAAGTGGGGTTATTTACACCACGTCATCATGTTTCAAGTTATCAAGTTAACACTTATTGATTCTTAGGCGGTACGAAGTTCGTTGGGTCAGCTAGTCAATATATATAAAACAAAGTGGGGTTATTTACACCACGTATATTTCAAGAATTGCTGCAAGGATTTCAATGATATTTGATTTATAAAATTCGTTTTTGCCTAGAATAGCAGAATAAGCATTAAAACATCGGAAAAATATCACGGAAAATAAATTATAAAGAAAATTAATGTTTCCATACAATTCGTATTTTTGAAATTTCCAAATCGAACTCGGAACATGACGTTGTATGCTGTTCACGGCTAATACACTAGGTGGCATTGATTGTAAAATTAATATTTTCATATAGTTTTCAAATAAGGAACAGCGTGAAATTATGAAAATGTAGTTGTATGCTGATTTCATACACTAGATGGCAAGGTTACCAAAATTCATTTGTTTCATACTTTGAATTAGAGATGTACCGACGAACTTGGCTGTCAGAATTTCGAAACTAAATCTTCAATATCCATTTTAAAAAAAACTTAGGAATTTATGTCCCATGTTCATCACCGTCGCTAAAATATATACTGAAATGTGAAAAGATGAATGACAGTACATAAAATCAGAAGGTATGTAAAAAAAAATCAGTATACTTTTCATGTATATTATATTGTTATAGAATACTATCAAATCATTATTTTATTTTTGATCCCCATATACAGTCAATCCTGTTTTTATGCGGTTTTTTTATGCGATTTCGAAGTAATGCTGTTTTTTAGAAATGCATTTTCTTCAATGTACCATATTTAACGATATATAAAAATGTTAAATATTACATCGAGAGCATATATCGTTGTATTTTGGATAGAATAGAGAGAATCATAAACACAACCGACATTTGGAAAAAAAAAGATTTTGGACTGTTTAAATCATGTTGCATCTGCCATCGCTGAAGTCCACCTACTTGGGTGTGTTGCAGTCGATGAAACTATTAAAACATCGGTAATATCAGCTGAAATGATTACTTTAGCACATGAACTTAGCGAAGAAAGGTTTAATACCCTTAGCGAAAATTATATCGACGAATTACTTACAGATAAAGCGTAATTACTTACAGATAAAAGATAAAGTGACGAAGATGAAAATAATTTAAATTTAATTATTGACAAAAAACCAGAAAACAATGACGAACTGAAATAAATTCCAGTTCCTTCACTGCGAAAATAATTGAAGAAGGTATCCAACTTTTCAGTAAATTAGAAGATCATTTCTTTATAAATGATTCAAATTCTGATCGCGCATTCAAGTTTCAACGATAACTTTAAAATATATATATATGGGTATAACAAACTGCATAACCAATTAATTATCGAAAAAGAAAATCTGAACAAACTCTGATCACTAATTTCATTGTTAGAAAACAACCATAGTTTTTTGAAATTGATGCGCATACTATTTCTTCCGAAAAAGAGTTATTTAGAACCACATGCTTTAAAACACACATAGAATTGTCATACAGTGACTATTTTTTAATATTTTTGCGCCGTGGTTTTCTCCTAATTTTCATATACTTTGCGATTTAGTGTATATTTTAACTCGCTGTTTCAAAGTTATGGGGATTTTAAAATTTAAGTTACGCACCCCACTTTTTCTATAGAAGTCAAGTTTTTTTTATACGATATTTCGTGAAACGCATCTACCGCTTAAAAACAGGATTGACTGTATAACTTGTGTGGAACATTAAACATTTTTTTTTTCTAATAATAATAATAGAAAGATAATCTCATAAATATAATATTGAAGATTTGGAAAATGTTGCATTCTTTGTTATAAAGAGAATTTATGTCATTTCGTTATATAAAAAATATGAAAATTTAGAATGAACTTTCGTAAAATTATAAAAAAGTATTATTTGAATAATTTTGAAAAGATCCCTGTCATTATGTTGGTGACATGTATTGAGAACAAATTTATCCTAGACCAACACATTCCTTAGCATCAGTCTTTGTTTGACAGTTATTGTCAAACAAAAGTAGTCGTTTGTCATCATTGTGAAGATGTAATTTTATTATTTAAAATACAGTGAAATAAAGAGGCATTAGCTATGCCAAGTACTTCTAAACCAATCCGTAAGAGTGCTCGGAATGGTTTTCTAAGAGTCTTTCAGTTCTGGAACATGAACAATCTGAAATACAACCAATAATTCCCTTCGGGTCGACATTTCGAATCATTTCGAACTGTCAATGGCGTCGTATGCCTAACATTTCGTGCCGCATGTCAATAGCTCAATTTGCTTGAAAACTAAACTCATTGGGACATGACAATCGCTGAAGCAATTGTTTCTGCGTCTCCAAGTCAGATACGCACATTATTTGCTATCATTTTTTTGACACGCTTCCCATCGAATCCACGTGAATTGTGGAAAAAGTACAAGGATGACATGTCCGAAGACACTTTACACCGAATTCGCGTCAGTTCAGGGAATCCCGATCTCGAGGTGAATGAGGAGATACATAACCAGGCGTTGCTTTTGATCGAAGATATGTGTTACCTCATGCGCTGCATGATGCGTCGCCAGATCGAGGAATGAACGACGCTTTCAATCGAGAATCGGAACGTAAACGTGAATATGATCGAGATGCATTGAACCAATCACTTCGAACGAATGTACCACTGTTGAACCCCCAACAGAAAGTGTACTTTACTTTAATGAAGGCAATTGATGAGGGAAATGGTGGCTTATTTTTCCTCCGCATTGGAAGCACTCAACCGAACTATGAAAGATCAGCGCAATGACTCAAAATGTTTTGGAGGCGCAATGATTCTACTATCTGGCGATTTTCGCCAAACACTACCAGTTATTCCAAGATCGACCGCTGCCGATGAAATAAACGCTTGACTTAAAACATCGACTCTGTGGCGCTATGTTAAGAAACTTCAGCTAACGACAAACATGCGAGTTGCATTTCTAAACGACCATCTGCCGCAGATTTCTCCAAGCATTTGCTGACTATCTGTAACGGCCGTGTTCCTGTCGACGAATCGAATGGATTGATTTCGTTTCTGCCGAATTTTTGCAATTTCGTCTCATCGAACGACAATCAACAAAGTGTTCCTGAATATCATTGCTAATCACAAACATCATAATTGGTTGAGTGAACGAGCAATTCTTGCATCAAATAACAAAGATGTGGATCATTTCAACTTCACAATTCAAAATCAAATCGTTGGTCCACTGCATTCCTTTAAATCTATCGACTGTGCCACGTGAATAACATCATTTCAATGCAATTTAAATACTTTATATTTTGAATTTTGCACATTTATTGAACTTATTTCATTTTGAGTATTCATTTAAACTAAATTTAATTCAGCCAACACATTATTTATTGATTCTTAGGCGGTACGAAGTTCGTCGGGCGAGCTAGTTTGTACTAAAATGTAGACTTGAAATTGTCAATGCTTGAAATAAACCTTTGATTTTTTTTTTAAATATTTATTTTGTTTCCAAAACATCCGGCCATAATCGCCCTTGAAGCTTATGACGAGAATAATGACGATCCTTTTCAAATTAAGGTAGTCTGCCGTAAAGTTTTGCATCAAAACTGTCCCGTTACGCCTCGGCAAAAACACGATAAAAAATAGTAACGGCCACCGATTCCAACTTCAAATACATATATGGGTGGTAGAGACACGTGTTCCCTGAGCGATGACAACTTAAAGCCGTATCGCTATAGCGTGCGAGCAGTTTTCTATGGCCCAGTCTATATATCTGAATATCTGAGAGACATTAAGTAAGTGTTATGCCGATATATCGGCATCTCGTAGTTAAAGGGTTAATATTGAAATTCCACCAAGCACCTTTAGTCGAAATCTTAAATTGTGTAAAATTATCCATTTAAAAATATGCATTATATGAAAAATCATTAAAAAATATTTAAATTTCGAAATCATTATTTTTCTCAAAATCACTGATTAAACCATGTCATGAAAGTCATGAAACAATTGTTGGAATGTGGGTGTGTCAAAAAGAGTTGTCACTTAAGACCCAACCCAGGCTTGGCCTTTCTGCATCTTCAGGTTTTCAAGTGCATGATGTGTACGAAACGGTTAGTATCACTTTTTTAAAACTATATTCGTTTTTAATTTGGAGCCTGTGGACTATTAACCATTTGGCTGCCGTAAAAAAAAGTACGTTTGTACCTAGCCCGCCGAATTTGCAATTATTAATTTAATTAGTTACTGATGAGGTAACTCGTCTGGTGTGGTGAGCATGAAAAATTTGACGAGATTTCTCGTCTGTGGAAGCCATCCATTTAATGGATTTTGTCATAACATATTTTTTGTTTACGAAAGCTGATTGTTGTCAGATGCCCAACCCGCCTATTTTTCGAAGACAGTAAAGATAGACGGGGACTTATCGCGCTCTCTACAGATCATTTTTAGGGATCAGATGGGTGGATTGGAATTTTAGAGTTTCAACTTTCATACGTTTGAACAGAAATCAGAAGTTGAAAGAAGAGACACACGTTAAGCACGAGGCTTCCTTATTGCCTCCACCGCAGACATTTGCTGGCTGAATATTCTTGTCGCGTCGAATATGATTCCTTCGATCATTAGTTGGATAGTCCGCTTTAGACGTGGATCGCTTTGTGATTGCAAAAATGTTGGCTGGCATTCCATCCTCATTGCAAATGTTATACATCTGTGATGGACGATGCAGTCTATCATCCATCTTCTCACGATGAAACTATTTGTTTTCAGTTTTGAAATAATTTGACATTTTTGTTTATTACAAATTACGTTTTCTCCTTAGAGATGGAGTAATTAATAGAAAATACCTAAATTAACTTAAAATTTTCAACATTGTTACGAGTTCATGTATGAATATTTTTGAATGTAGAAAGATTTGTCACTAGCGTGGAAGCTTCGATCTTAATATGGGCTTCTTGTTTCTTTTGGTTTCAATTGAAATTTTTAGTCTTTTGAAAGTTATAATAAAATTTCCAATGCGTGACAATATCATTTTGTTGTTTCTTTTAGGTACGGTCTATTCAGCGTTTGCCACCCTGCAGCTGGCAATTGATTCTGCCTACATTGAAAAAGTGACCGGCAAACCGATTACCAAAGTGAGTGCACTATTTGTTTTGTAGCTAAGTCATTTTGTGATAATAAGCATTGCATCGGATACTGTCTTGTCGGTATCAACTCTAATCAGTGCTTGTCTCACTTAATTAACACAGGAGTATGTTGCAGCCATTGCGCTCTATAAACAACTGATCTATTACATCGAACTACGGCATTGTATTTCGTGCAAGCAATATTATGTGTCCCGCAAAATACCGATTTTAAGTTGAGATTGTGAATTCGTTCCGCAGAGGATCAGCCAGGTAGGGAAAAGGCGTACAAATATTACATTAAAAAAATGTTTGCTGTCAGACTGTTCTCTGAGGCAGGGTTTCCCAAACTTTGTTTCACGGAACACAGGTGTTCTGCGAACATTTGGAATGGTTTTATACGCTGAAACACATTTAAAGATGTTTGACTTCATAAAGGCGAGTTACTTTTAGAATGATTTATATTTTATTTGTTCTGCTTATATTTTGATGTGATATTTGATTTTTTCAAAATAATATTAATAAAAATTCGCAGTGTTTGCAGGAAAAGTTTGTGAAACCCTGCTCTGAGGTTTGAATTTAAGCCATTATGTCTGAATTATGTGGAGTATAAATAATTATATACATAGGCGTGGAGGGAAAAAGATATCTCTATTCCTCTCCTGTGACGGTACCAGTAAAAATCATTTAACAAGGGAAATATTGCCTCTCATCTTCTAATTTTTAATTTCACTTTATGAATATAGAATCATCTCTGAAAATGTATCACAATAGTGAATATTAATTTGACTTATTCATTTTCAGCAATTTACAGTGCAGCGATACCAGTACCCTCCGTATACAAAAGATGACCTTTTGAATATCAAATATGACACTCTGTTGCCAACTTTCATCAATTTTTCATTCTTAATTGTGTTTTTATTGAATGTTTCACGGAACATATCTCACGATAGATCTGGGATATTGGTAAGTCATGTTAATTAACACTATCCTGTTTATCAGATTGACAATAATAGAAACTCTGCAATTGTATTCACTTCTTGTTTCAGGAGCTGTCTAAAATCCAGAAAGTGTCATCCATGTTACTACGGATATCGCAATTTGCCAACTTTATAACTGTTCAAGCAATTATGCAAGAATTATTGGTAACAATCCTTAAATGGAATGAACTTTTGGTGCCAAAAACTGACCGCATGATTCTCAGAATTTCACTTGCGCTGGTTACGAGTTATGTTTTGTTGGTGAGCTTCACTGTGACCGCCTTCTTTGATAATTGTAAGCATAAACAAATTATATATATGAATAAAGAATTGAGTCGCTGCAGAACAAACAATTTGTTGTTTGCAATTTCTTGAATCCATTTCACAGTTGCTATTTAAGCAATTAATTAGCAACATATATCTTATAAGAAACTAATAAATCTCAGCACTTTTCTATGAGCTCTTGCCGTTTCATGTCTCACCCGCAATCTCTTTAAAATTAAGCCCCACATTGAATAGTGATCGTCAACCCAGTTTTAGACTTAATAATCTTAATGTTTGTCGCAATTTTTCCATACTTTCTTTTTATTTGCTCATCCCCCTTCCTGTTGTTTTCCAGTTATAAGTAAGATGTGACAAACAATTGGCAAACGAAATATAAATGTATTTATAAATACGCATACAAAATGTAAATAAATGACAGTAAATTTAATATAATTAAAATGCTTGGGACCTTTGATGCCTTTCCACCAAGTATTGATAGTTGACATGAAATCGGAGATAGCCGTTTTGCAGATAATGCAGTCGCTGTGTACAGTCGATAGGTTCATGAAATATATTTCAAATAAACATATTTAACTTTCTTAACCCTTTGAGGAGTATGGCCTGCATATGTGCGGCCAAATGTTGTGTTGTCTTAATATTTATTGCCATTCTCATGCTTTTAATTGAATTGTCGTTGTAAAAAAAACATACATATATATGTGATTTGTGGTAGTTACATTATTAATTTTATTATTTGTTGCAAATGAACAAAAGAATTTTGTAAAAATGTCAAAATTTGTACACAAAACGGTAGCGGTACAATATTGAGCATAAAATTACATTTTGGAAATATTCCCTTCCTGGAATCAATGTCAGTAGGACATTTCTACAGATGCAAGCAAAAAAAATGAAGTAAAAATGAGTATACTTTCGATGGATTCGAGGGTAACTTTGTGGAAGTTCATTTTAATATAAAATTTTAAATAACTTAGATTATTCCACGTATTGTGCTACAAGCTGTGACATGTGTTTCGCCTCTTTCAGAGGCATCCTCAGACAGACTTATTTTCACAAAAGTAAGTGTCTGAGGATGCCCCTAAGTTATTTTTATATTAAAATGAACTTCCACAACATTACCGCCGAATCCATCGAAAGTATTAGTTGTACACTCAATCAGACCTGCCTTACAGCTTTTCGTTAGAATACTGTTGAAGTGTTCCACTCTCTGTATTGTCATAGGTGCGGTAGGGGCGGACTCAAACAATCTTACTTTCACAAAATACGACTGATTTTAATTTTAATATTCTAACATGATATATTATAAAAATAATAATGGGAAGCAAGAAGGGGAGGATAGAAAACAAACACACAAATGAGTTGTATCAATCTGGAGGGGTTGAGCCCATTGGAAATAAATTTAGCAATGGCGAGCGGCCTGTCCTACTTAGGATATTATTTAATAACACTTCTTTATTGTTGATACTTTTATTTATTTCTAAAAATTCTAAACTATTCATTTTAAAACCTTTTTTATTTACTTGATGCAGTATTACTTAGTTATTTTAAATTTCATATGAGGCTGTATATTTACATTTTTAATTATGCCTTGTAAAATTATTCCATTTTCTTCCCAGACTGGCCAAATTTTTTATATTTTTGTGTGTATAAATGGTAAAAATAATCAAAATGTACAAAAAAAATCCTAATTTAGTAAAAAATAACTCACAATGAAAACAGTTTTTTTCAAACATGATTATATTAATTTAAGATTTCGACTGAAGGTGTTTGGTGGAATTTCAATAATATTTGAATCGTTCAAATTATGTACATTCACACAGATTTTTCCACTAATGACCCGGGTTTCGCCGTTCGGAATATTCAGGCGTTCAAGTGCACGAATGACTTGAACTGATTATATTATTTTCACAGGTCTAAAATGCTGCTTTGTTTCTACACTGTTTTGGATTTTGTTTCAAAAATTTTCTGGATTTATAAATGTGAAGTCAGTCAGTTACGGATCTTTGGCGATCGCATCAATAATCCCTGGAAATTTAATCTTCAGGATGTTCGAAGTAATTGGAGTTTATGAAAACAAAAGTAAGCACATGATTCAATATAAAATTTCTATGGGAAAGTAAGCTAATAAGCTAAATAGTTATTTGCAACAGACACAATATCTTTACTATGAAATCTGATCAACTGTCAAAATTATGAACTTCAAACTAAATAAATTAATAAAGTAAGATACCTTAATAAAAAATATGATTTCTGAGATTATTTTACTTCATGATTTATTATTTAAGATTGTTTTAACCTTTTAGCCGCCAACGTCGATGTATTCGATCAACGGCTGTACGCCAGCGATTTTAGAGAAGATAGAAATTGCATAAAAAGTGATTTAACTTACATAATTTATAGTTTGAAGATGTTTTCGTGTGTCCTGGCACATGTGTGTACAATAAATTCTGTGCTGTGGGACGATTTATGGGCTTATTCGATTTCGTGTTCAGGGTTGTCACAACACTTGAATATATTTTTTTAATTTTAATTTCAGTTTAATAATTTATTCACTGGTATATAACACATTATTTTATGGGCTTATTCTATTTCGCGTTCAGGGTTGAGCCATACGGGTAAAAGCAACTTAAAAAAAATTTCTGGAATATATCCAAAATTAGTTTTTTTAAATAAGTATTAATTTTTCAAACTTTTGCCACGCTCCTGTTCTTCATTTTTTGAAAAATGCCACATACTTAGTAACAATTGAAATCGATTTCGGGGCATTGTTTCGGAAAAAAATGGTGAATAAAGTAATGGATTCGTTGACCAGTGGGATTCGATTACATTCTTCAAATTCAACGGGAATAACAAAAATATACATTTCATCTAAATAAGTATCAATCCACGCTTTCAAACGTTCGCTTAAAAAATGGCAATTTAGAAGACCCATAACGATATTGACGTTTCAGTAACAATGGTGTTTACAATATCATCACTCACAAAATATTTAAAATATTCAGATTCGCTTCACTCTCATCACCGATGTTTACTTTGATTCCCGATAAGTTCTCATCAAACGAATGAAGTATAGGACCGACACCCGTATCTTTCCAAGAGAAGACTTTCTCAGTTGTCGGCTGTTGAAAGAGTTTTTCATTGTCCTCTTCATCTGAAGATATATCATCTGCAATGCTTGATTATCAGAAAATTCTCATTCGTCCAAAAAATTTTAGTAGGGGATAATAATTTTACAGTCAAAAAAATAGATCACGAAAGAATTTTCACAGCACAATATCACGAAACAATGTCAATAAACAAAAAAGTCAATAAATCATTTTCAAATATGAAATCGCGACAAGAAGACTGAAGTATTTTATTATTTTTACCATAAGACAAAAATTCAACACAAAAGCCTTTATAGTTTCCATGTGTTTGAATTCTAATTCTAGTAATTTTGACTTCTATGTGTCCTTCGAAAGAAGCTGTATATGGATGTCCAAGTTGTCAGAAGAAAACGTCAATAAATTTATTTTATCATTTTATTAGACAAGACCCGAACCCATATCGATTTGCACATGTGTAATATGATAGGGTCACGTTGCTTTGTAATTTTCAAATGAAAGAAATGACCCCCCTTCAATTCAATGACACTGCACAAAATCGTGAAACACGTGTGGCAATAATAACGAGTCAAAAATAATTCTTTATGATTTTTTTTTTATAATAATATAATTCTGCATTTGACAACCCTGTAGCCATTCTGTAGCCATTTATGAAATTCCCCTACTAATTATACATACCAGATTTTTTTATGAGGTGTGCAAAATACGATTCTCTTTCGCGCGTATAGAATACTTCCAGCGGGCAGCCCTAGCGACATCCAGTATATTTATTTTGAAATAATTCCCAAAGATTAAGAAATTTTAAACATTTAGAACGTTATTGGGTTCAAACATAGAGGTTGCTAGCATAATAATTTTTATTTATCAAAAAAATCTTTATTTTCAACGAAAAAACATCGCGTCTCACCGGTGAGACGTTGGCGTACAAAGAGTTAAAGCATTGCAATTTTATTGACTTTATTTTGCAGTAAACAATAGACTATATAGAATTATTTTTATGTAATTATTATGAATTGTATTTAGTAATCCCACTTTGCTTTGAAGTAACAGGGCGACATCAGTGAGATTTTGCATTTAAGTGATGCATTAATTTTGTGTTTCGGTATGTAGATTTAGCTTTCAGCAATCGATTGGCATACTGATCTCAAAATCGAGTTATTTACATTTGTAAGAATATTCATGAGACTTTTGTGTGTTAATACCTGGATATGAAACAAGTCAATCATTCTGAGTCGCTAGTTCCAACTGGGGCATCCAATTCCGGACCCTTTTTGTAATCCTAGGATTGTCAATTTTTTCAATTCCAGTATCCTAAGAATGAACCTTCAACATAAAATCGTGTAAAAATTCGGGATTGAGAAATGTTTACTCAGTGATTTTTAAATCCTGAGAATTTACTGAATTCCCAAAATGAAAAGACGCGAGACCTTTTTTTTTAACTCTTCCTGGAATTTCAAACACTTTTTTGAAGAGAATTTGACACTTGTCCTCAATCTCGAAATCCCGGAACTAGTACTATCACAATATCAGGATTTTGGGATCACAAAATGAGGCCCAATTCCACGTTGTGAGGCGTGACAAATTTAAATTTGCTGTTCAAGCATTGTTTGTGCTTTAGTGATAATTGATGGACATAATTTCAGATGAAGGCCTCCAGTGGAATAATTTGTTTTCCACACCGTCCGACGAAGTTATCGTTCCCTTCGCATTTATATGGTTATTACTATTGATGCATATTATTGGATATGTCATTTTTATATGGTATATAGATCACATCAATCCTGGATTATTTGGGATCGCAAAGTCCAAGCTTTTCCCCTTTCAGGTAAGATTTATACTTTTCTATATTTACTTATGTCGGTAGATTTGCAGGTGCAAGCAACATCACCTAAAACATAAATGTCAAAGTTCACACGGACACTAGAGAGGTGTCATGGTTTGTTTCTGATATAGTTAGTTGGTAAGAGCTTAGCTCTACCGATCAGAAGGGTCAAGATTCAAGTCCCTAATTAAGATTTATTTGGATTTAAATTTATGGTATATCAATAGCGTGTCTGTGATGTCATTTATCCTCAGTGGCTTACGAAAAACTCTCATGTTGTTTATCTTGTATGATCTTCTAGTTTCAAAATATTTATTGCAGTGGTATTAAATGATATGCTGAATACACTTTATCCTTTTTAGGCGATAATTTGGTTCCAAAATATTTAGCGTATAAAAAAATCGCGAAAAAAACCTTATTTTCTTACAATGTGATAAAATGTAGAAATGTATGAAAAGCTAAAATTTGCTGTTCAAATTTGCGGAAAAAATGTTTTTTTTTACATATCAACCATTATTTTCTTAGTTTAATATGAAAATCCGCATGCATACATGCGTAATTGTATTCAACTTTTAGTATAGGAGTTATTCGCTGTTGTCACTATCAGTTAATTAATATTATAATTAATATCAGGCAATTTCCTAAACGAACTATTGAATTTCCTAAAATTTTATTTGACCCGTTTGATGAAATGCTGTTTTTCCTAGATTCTTAGTCTGAGTTGTATTTTAATACTTGGATTTAGATAGGCGGATTTTGAATATGCAATATTATTGATAATCTGATTTTTCCGTTTTCGAAAAATCCGTTTAAGAGAATTAATTGAACTGAGACTATCTGGCTTATTCAATAAATAAGTTTGCAATTGATTTTTCACGCCAGTAAATTTATGATTTTTGACAATGCAAACAAAATCCCCCCATTGTGTGCAGTGTGCTTACAGCTAGTACGATCTTATTAACCTAGGCATCGAAAGAGTTTAGCCAAACCCGGCGCTGAGTATTTATTTGGGATGTGAAATGAACTAACTTTTGTCATTATTGCGCACAGAAAAAAGAAGGCAGTAAAATAACAGAAAAATAACAAAGTCTTTAGTTCTGCAGCAATTCTCGTATTTTCACCTTAATTCAATGGAGTTATTCCAAGACATAACTGATTAAGTCAATAATACAGCAAAATCTGTTCTTAATATATATTTTAATGGGATAAATACCTTATCAAATGTTAAATTGCAAAATGACCTAGAATTAGAGATTGCAATGCCGAAAACGGGACTCCGGTACTCATGGTGTTTTTTTGAAAATGGAAACTCCAGCTTGGAAATTGAAAAATTATCTTGAATGTTACATTTTAAGTTTGCAAAGAGTTTTTTTGAATATCGAAAAGTTTAAAAAACTGATGAATCTTGTAAAACACTGAAAATCACCCGGTGTGACAGTGTATATTAAATGAAATATCGAAAAACTGAATTTGATTTACTACTCGTCCGGTATTGCAATCCTAATTGGCCGTATTATTTTAAACGTCCCGATCGTTGTCTCCTTTAATAGTGAATCCTTTTTGTCTTTGTTAATTAGAGGGCTTATTGGCGTCAAAAATCTAAAAAAAAAATGCACAAAAACGATGATTGTGAGACTGGCGAAATGCGATCATTGGTAGCAGACAATAACCCAGAAGCAAACGACATCGTCTTGAGTGTAGAGAACGTATCACACGTGAGTACATAATTTTATTACAACATATATTGACAAGTCTCCGTTAATGTGTTTATTGTACTGAATAGAGTACTATTCTGGAGAATACCAATTGAATAAGCCATCAGGCTAGGGCTTCCAAACCGGTTTAAACCGAAACCGGTTACCCGGTTTTTCGCCTGTTTTGAAAAAACCCGAAAACCGGTTTATTTCCCACGGTTAACCGCGTTTTTATAAATTCTTTATTTTTTTTGAAAAAAATAGTATTTCGCGCTAAATTTAACGCATATTTTAAAGGGAAAATATGCATTTACACATTGCTAAATAATATCAATTGTCACGTAGGTATTCAAATTATGGACATAAATGTCTTTTCAGCAAGAAAATTAACTTTATCAAACGACGAAATGTATCTTAATTGTCTGTAATAAATTCGGCCCTTGTTACACTATAGCTCGTATTGAAAATATGACTTTTTAATCTGAAATGAATGGCGAACAAGGATAGCATGTGTATCACAATAAAAATACGCAATCAATAATCTCCAATTTATTTGTTTTCAATTCTGTGAATGCCTGTTTTTAGATGAATTATTCTTTTGCCTAGGCATTTAGGCAATCAAACACTTACTTTAAAACTTTCGAAAAATATAATAATACAATGAGTGACGCTATTCATGTTATTCCTTTCTTTATGCAAGGGTCATACGTGTTGCAATACGTAGTAATTTATTTTTCAAAAGATATTTCATAGAAGTGTATTTTTTTCTACAAACATTCGAAATAGTATTTTTTTATGAGTTCAACAATAAATCACATTTTATTGCAGTGCATTCATTGTTTTCATTTTGTAAACATCTTAACTCTCGCGGCTCGGAGACTAGAAAAATACTTCTCGGCCGATGGGGGTCTTTTAGGGACCCCAGTGGTTTCCTCATTATTGGCCTTATTCTTTTGAATTTCAAAAAAATAAACAGTCTAAGAGCTTTAAAATATCTCTCTGCATCATTCCTCATACATTTTTTTATAAAAATCCGTGGTTTTTTAATAAATAATCATATTTTAAGTTGCGCGTAAAATATACGTCGTTTCAGTGCAAATATCAATGTGCTACTGGCGCGCTTTGCTTAGCGGCGTTCAGCCTATTATCTTACAAACGATCGCTGATAAGCGGGCGGTTATCTCTTATCTTATCGTATTTATATAAACTACAAAAGGTCCAAAAAACAATAATAAAAGAATACCTTAATTATAAACATTGTATCACCCATATTAAAATAGATATTTAAGAAAATGTGGGTATTGGGGTCGCATTTCTTGAGCTTAGAACCGGAAAAGTTAAAGGGCGGAAGTTGGAAAAAAATCAGCAAACCTTACGTATCTATTAACAGTGGTGGCACGCATATTCTCTAATATACACTGCTTTGCTTAGTAAATGATGCTCTGTTTTTGAAGAAATAACAAAATTAGGTTATTATTATTACAATGCCAATTGACTTGTTCCGGTCACGATGTTTTTTTCAACAATACAAATAGTAAAAACTTCTCTAAGAAATACAATGAATCAGGAAAAATTGGTAGCTCTGTCAATGTTATTTATTGATAGAGATGAATATTATGAGCAAAATACATAAATACAACGACAAATTAATTCATCTGTTTTCAAGCAATACAAGATAGACGGAAATGAAATGAAATATAAACAAGATGACAATAATTATTTTGATTTTATTTTATAAATTGATACTCTCAAAATCTTTTTAGTGAAATATGTATACTTATTTGTTTTGTTATCTAACACAGGACGCTACTGTAAATAGGTAAAGCTCCCAATATATCCATGTATGATGTTTACGACACTTTTATTAATGAAATTTGTAAGAACATATCGTCTGCTCTAGTCGTATCAAATTTCCAAAATAATAAAAACACAGAGATTAATAAATGATTTTAAAATTTTGGAATCAACGACAAAACGTTTTACTTAGTATTGATTAGTAATAATTTTATTAATTTTAGTAATAATGATTGGTATTAGTAGATAAATAATACCAATCATTATTATCTATTTGGCCAAAATCGACAGCTAGCAAACGAGTATTTTCAGTGTCAAACAATTTTTGTACAAAAATTATAAGTTCAATGAAAAATGAAATATTAGACCCATTAGTTTTTTTAAAGTACATACTACTTTTAAAATAATAAATATACCAAAAATGCATAAAATGTTTTTTTGTATTAATTTTGTGAGTGAAGCTAATGTTATACGTTACCAAGTTTAGTATTTTAATTAATTTTGTAAATGTGAATCATATCATCATTCATACATTAATAATACAATATAATAGTATTTATGTTTATTATAATATTATAATAATCATCTTTATATTGTTTGTGTTCCAATATTTTTGCATTTTTTCTATCAATGATTATTTGTGTATAAAAGTACATAATATATCTGCATGGTTTGCTAATTGACACGACTCCATTTTGTAGGTGCCCTGACCTCCTTGCCCGCCTCCTAATGTGCCGCTCGCAAACAATAATGTAAATTCACAGATAATAGTTTTGTTTATTTTTGCCAAAATATTTTATAAAGTGTTCACCGCTCAACTTAGGGGCGGTAGAGTATATGGGTAGAAGACTTTTTTAAATCAGTACGTTCAGCGGCAAATAAGCAGAATAACATCTGGAAACGCGGCCGCTTTCTAAAATTTAGTAACATGAAGTAATTTCTTGGAAATTGTATTTAGACATAGTGCAAGTACCGAGCGCTCGAAGGAGCCACCTCACGGACGTTCTGATGCAGGACACTACCCCCTCCCTTAAAAACTCAATAATATGCCACCCCCCCTCTTTTCTTCTCCCCCGCTTAGTTGCCAATTATTCAGTTGTAAAAATAGATTATTCGGTCACTTCTTTTTTGGACTCCTTTTTGGGACATCGTAAGCCGCAGGTCTGAGGTATCGCTGGGGCCTCTCAGATCGCGCCGATATTAATACACACTTGGTAAGAATTTCTCGTCAATATAATTAATTTAAAACTAATTCCACTGTCTTCAATTACGTCGGCGTCGATCTGGAGAGGTCCCCAGGATCCGTAAGAAGTTATTTATCATTACATTACTAATTTGAAATATTATTATAGATATTTTGTTAAATACATTGTTTTTTGTGTATTTGTTTGTGCCTAACCCATTTATTTGTGTTATTTGTTCTGTTTAAGGAAGCCCGCTGTAATAATTGTTCGAGACGGAAGCGTTGTTGTAAAATCATTTGCTAACACCATTTATCTATTAAAATCATTTATCTTGGTTAAATTCATTTATTCAATTTCTTTTAAAAATCATTTACTAAAAGCTAATTGCAAAATTAATTTGCTAATCTCATTTATCTATTAAAATCGTTTCTCTGTTAAAACCATTTATTTGTTAAACGCGTTTATCTATTAAAATCATTTGTAAAGAAATTATTAACCGTAACATCATGCGTTTGGGGGATAACCATCCATCGACCTAAATACTATTGAGTATAACACTAATTAATTAAGTATCGCTCAGGTCGACTAATGACCTATCATTATAAAGTTATCTCTTGAGAAACTTGTCGGGCATTCTAACTCAAATAAAAGCAAATAATTACATTAAATCAAATATTAAGTGGGTGTATTAAAATCGTGTGAAAGGCAGTAAGGAATGCATCATTGTCATTAGTGATCTTATTTGGTTAACTCTCGCGGCTCGGAGACTAGAAAAATACTTCTCGGCCGATGGGGGTCTTTTAGGGACCCCAGTGGTTTCCTCATTATTGGCCTTATTCTTATGAATTTCAAAAAAATAAATAGTCTAAGGGCTTTAAAATATCTCTCTGCATCATTCCTCATACATTTTTTTATAAAATACTTGGTTTTTTAATAAATAATCATATTTTAATTTGCGCGTAAAATATACGTGGTTTCAATGCAAATGTCAATGCGCGACTGGCCTGCTTGCTCAGCGGCGTTCAGCTTATAATCTTACGAACGATCGCTGATAAGCGGGCGCTTATCTCTTATCTTATCGTATTTATATAAACTACAAAAAGTCCAAAAAACTATGATATAAGAATACCTTAATTATAAACATTGTATCACCCATATTAAAATAGATATTTAAGAAAATGTGGGTATTGGGGTCGCATTTCTTGAGCTTAGAACCGGAAAAGTTAAAATCGGTTTCGCAATTTTTATCTTTATTTTTATTTTGTCTTTATTTTTCTATTCTGCCTAGACTGTAAGTGTCATTACGTTTTCATCACCGCGGGTTTCTCCTCGTATTATTTCTGTGTTTTGTACCCCGGTGGGGGGGATCATACCTATTTGAGTAGCTGTTTATTTTTAATTCGCAACTTGACGATCTCCCGTAAATCCGGGAATCCTTTGATTCATTTAGGGAGTAAGCAGTGGGAACTATTGTTTTGTTTTCCATGTTAGGTAGTAAGAATTTATTATTTGTTTGTTTCCCCGGGAGGGTTAAATCTGTGCCGGACCAGTGACGTCTGAAGGGTCACGAGATTGAACAGTGAGACGTGGAAGTAAATTCATTAATTTTAAGACATGCTAGACCACGGGGGCAGCAGCTACTCATCTTATTAGACGCTTAAGAGTTAGCCATAAGTGTAATTAATTAAACTGCCAATAATCGATTTATCTTACGAGTAAACACGCGGTTGTGAAATAAATTCAATCGGATATATTTCGTGAGTTAATGAATCTGACTGTTCAGAATTTTGTTTGCTGTTTCGCTTTGCAGACACTAAGTTTATAAACGTATAATATTATGTGTAAGTGATAACCTGTATGTCCTTGTTATCGTGTTGTTGTTAATAAACCTTGCCCTTTTGTATAACGGATTTTGATCTTTGCAACATTTGACCCACCTTTCTCCTATATTCCATCTTAGGTGAACCCAACAGGGAAGCTAAAATATTTTTCCTACCAATTACTTTTCACCTCCCTACAAAATGAGAAAGGAGAGTGTCATAATACATACATACATATGTATGTATTTGTCAAAAGTTTTCGATTATTTATTGTTTTTGTCCACAGATTGACGAATTTGAAATTAAAATATTGTTATTTTTACAAGGTTTTTAACTAACCTTCATTATTTTTATTTTCTCATAAATGTAGTAAAAATGAAGTAAATTATTGTTGACAGTTGTGTGTACTCATTACGGTCAGTCATTAAGGAAAACATGTATAAAATGTTTTTTTCAATAATGTTATTCATCTTTTTTAATAATAGTTATAAGTATAAATTCACCTAGTTTTGTATTTAAATTTTGTAAATATAAATCATACCAAATATAGAAACATGATGTTTTAATTCAATTATTATTCGTTTATTTTTTATTAATTTATATTTATGTATATGAATTATATTTGATACGTTTGATAAAAGTTTTTTTTTGTATTTAGAATAGATTCGTAGGTAACTTTGTGGGAGTAAATTTAAGTTATACAATTTTACTTTTATGCGAGAATTGTTTTGAATTCATTTTTTTTTTTATCTTAATAAGATTTTTTATACATTTCATGTGAAAATATTTTGTAAATAAATAAAAAATTTGCAATTTTATTATTAACCATTGCTATTTTTATTTTAACCCATAGAAGAAGCAAAAATAGTTTGTATGATGTTTGCATTTTTCAGCAATGACTGATATATACGTATGTAAACAAAAGATTTCGGTTTAAACCGAAAACCGGTTAGTTCAAATGTCCGGTTAATTGGAAGCCCTACATCAGGCCATGCTCAGACAATTAAAAGTATTGATAAAATGAGTTTTTTTCACTGACCTCCATCACAGATAACGAATTATTGTTATCTCAGATTGACTTATCGTCATTTGGAATTTTTGAACCACTCTTTTTTGTTGAAGGTAGCTTCATTGTCTTCGTGATTTCTGAATGGTATTAAAATATTACATCATTGTCACTTTTTGGACGCTGTGTCTGAGTCGACAGACGTCTTAGCAGTTGTGAATTGTGATTATTATAACCTACTAGCAGGGCCGGCGCCACCATACAGGCGAAATAGGCAACCGCCTAGAGCGCAAACCATAATGGGGCGCATAAATGGAGTATTAAAACTATTTTTATATACTCTTATAATAATAAATAATAGTACGTTTTATTTTATTTTGTTCGTTATGATTATTTATGTATCGTATTCTATGTGATTCGAAATGAGATGTTGAGCGACTGAGTAACAGTTCACGTAGAAACACTTCTGTTGAGGTACCTCCATTAGGAGGCCATATGCTCCACATTGGGAGCGGACATGGGTAAATAAAAATTTAAAAAATAGTAAAATCTCGAATTGTTTTGTTTCATTATTTAGAAAAAAAAGACTACTGTTAAAAGGGGGAGCGCCAATAATCGTTGCCTAGGGCGCCAAATAACCTAGCGCCGGCACTGCCTACTAGCCGGTACCCTGCAAGCGTTGCAATGCCACTCGAAGAAAGAAAGTGTTTGCGTTTTAATTGTGTTTATTGAAGTGCATGCTTTCTTTTTGTCTGTTTGACGTTTGCTGCCGATTGTCTATGATACAACACACGCGCCACTTGTGTAATTGTAATGTAATTGTACTATAACCTTCCCGGAAGTGCAAGCAAAAATTTTGTCAAAGATTTATTGCAATTGGATGAGCAGTGTGGCAACGCATAAAGTACGAACAAACAAACATTCATTTCCATAACTTTCCACGATTTGTTCCATTCTCTGATCATGATTGTGTGACTTTTATTTCATACGTTAAGTCTTTTTTTGTATTTGAAATTATTGTTCTATGATTACCGTTTTTAAAAAGATGAACCTTTCTACAAAACCACCTAAACCAAATTATTAAATAAATATAAATAGTAAAAAACACAAATTAATGTTATTGTATTCTTACTATTAATAATCTGTAGTATATGGGAACCATAAAATTATGAATTCCAGAATATAAGATAAATATTTCTTCAACTACTCTAATATGACTTGACACAGCTAATAGATTAAAACCTCTTTCAAAAAGACTTTCAAACTTAAAACGTATAATCAATGCACGCATAACCATCAAAATACTCTTAGCATTTACATATAATAGTTGACAGAACATAAAAAAGAAATTGCACATTATATAAACACGAAACATTTATTTACTTAGCGTCAGTTCAAGTTCATCCGGGCACTTGAACGCCTGAAGACGCCGAAAGGCGAAACCCGAGTCGTTAGTGAAGAAATCTATGAGAATGTACATAATTTGAACGATTCAAATTTAATATTGAAATTCCACCAAGCACCTTCAGTTGAATTCTTAAATTGCACAATATTCGTTGAACATCATGAAAATAATCACTTAAAACTCTTTTTATCAATAATTTCGCATTCGAGATTATATAAGAACATTTAATAAGAGAAAAACCGTTTAATATAAATATAGAATGCTTTTCCATCAAGTATTGCTTACGAGTAGCAGCTTACGCATAATATCTTTATTCACATGCATTTAAAAATAACCATAAAATAATGGCTTACTAACGTTATGTAATATAATTCACAATAAACATTTGCTGTCAAATATCACGAAATATTTTTTTGACGTTCCATATATACAAATAGTATAGTATTAATTGAAGTGAAAAGAGTACAATCACACACAATTTGACAGATCTGAAATCAAAACAATTGAACATCAAATTTGAATTTTCAAATCGAAACAAAATGGCCGTCATTCAAACGAAATTCAAATTCGAATAGAATACTCGGGAGTTTGACCGGTAAAAATCATTGAAATCTACGAATATTTTAGTTTTTCGACACTGTTTGTTAATTTTAATACGCCTATGTCCTTCCCGGAAGGCAAGCTAAATTATTGTCGAAGTCTTATCGCAATCGGACCTGTGGCTTCTGAATGAATCTGAGACGCCAAAGTCATTTTTATATATATACTAGCTGGCCCGACAAACTTCGTACCGCCTCAGAATGTTGTAATAAATGTTGTGTTAATTTATTGACTGAATTAAATTCAGTTTGAATGAATAAAGTTCAATAAATGTGCAAAATTCAAAATGAAAAGTATGTAAATTAAATTGAAATGATGTAATTCACGTGGCACAGTCGATAGATTTAAAGGAATGCAGTAGATCAACGAAATTTGATTTTGAATTGTGAAGTTTAAATGATCCACATCTTTTTTTTTAGCCGCAAGAATTGCTCGTTCACTCAAACAATTGTGATTTTTGTGATTAGATGTTTGGGAACATTTTGTAGATGAAGCCGTCCTTCGTTGAGACGAAATTGCAAAAATTTGGTGGAATCGAAATCAATCCGTTCGATTCGTCAACAGGATCACGGCCGTTACCGACGATAGTCAGCTCCAAGCTCCAAGCTCCAAGTCGGAGTCGTTAATTATTTTTAAGCTGGAGTCGGAGTCGTCTTTTTTTACACGACTCCACACTAAGGAGTCCACAGCCCTGCTGAGATGGCACGTTATTACACTTGGAACGCTTCATCGAAAAAAATTCAACGTCGAAAGCAAGGCAATACGGTTCCTGATCATCCGAATGTGCGTTTTAATGATGCTCTTGGTTGCATTAACACAGTTAATCTGAAGAATGACGAATGCTTCTACTTGCAGTTGTTGCTGGTGAATGTTCGTGATCTGGCATCATTTAAATCACTTCAAACTGTCAATGGCGTAGTGCGCCCAACATTTCGTGCTGCATGTCAATATCTCAATTTGCTTGAAAACTATACTCACTGAGACACGACAATCGCTGAAGAAATTGTTTTTGAATCTCCAAGTCAGATACGCACATTATTTGCTATCATTATTTCAACATGCTCCCATCGAATCCACGCGAACTGTGGACAAGAACAAGGATGACGTGTCCGAATACATTTTACATCGAATTCGTGTCAGTTCAGGGAATCCCGATCTCGAGATGAATGAAGAGATACATAACCAGGCTTTGCTTTTGATCGAAGACATGTGTTGCTTTATATGCGGCAGTTTGTTAGTCAATTTAGGAATGCCAACGCCAGATCGTGGAATGAAGACGCTTTCAATCGAGAATCGGAACGTGAACGTAAATATGATCGAAATGCATTGAAGCAATCAGTTTGAACGAATGTACCACTGTTGAACCCTCAACAGAAGGAAATGTACGATACGTTAATATAGGCAATTGATGAGCTTGGATCTTGGAGAAATCTTTGACAGATGGATCGTTTAGAAATGCAACTCGCATGTTTGTCGTTAGCTGAAGTTTCTTCACATAGCGCCACAGAGTCGATGTTTTGAGGCAAGCGTTTATTTCATCGGCAGCGGTCGATCTTGGAATGACTCGTAGTGTTTGGCGGAAATTGCCAGATAGTAGAATAATTGCGCCTCCAAAACATCTTGAGTCATTGCACTTATCTTTCATAGTTCGGTTGAGTGCTTCCAATGCGGAGGAAAAATAAGCCACCATCAATTGCCTTCATTAAAGTATCGTACACTTTCTGTTGGGGGTTCAACAGTGGTACATTCTAATATAAAATAAAAATAACTTTGATTATTCCACGTATTGTGTTACAAAATGTGACACGTGTTTCGCCTCTTTCAGAGGCATCCTCTGATAACTACTTTCGCAAATGTTTGCTTAAGTACGAATGATTTTAATTTTACTATTCTGATATATTATAATAAAGATCAAAATTAAATTGAATAGTCTAGAATTTTTAAAGATAAATAAAAGCATTAATAATAAAGAAACATTATTAAATAATATCTTGAATAAATCAGGAGGTTCACCACTGTTAAATATATTTTCAAACGGTTTTCCCCCTTGCCACCCATTTTAATTTGATTTTTGTTATAATATATCAGAATAGTAATATATTTTCTAGCGGTTTAACCCGTCCTAATTGATCCAACTCATTAGATAATCTTTTCTTAATGTAAATGTCATTTGTATTACCATTATAGATTGTTTGTTTTTCTATCATCCCCTCCCATTTAATTTTGATCTTTGATATATCAGAATAGTAAAATTAAAATCATTCGTACTTAAGCAAACATTTGCGAAAGTAGCCGTCTGAGGATGTCTCTGAAAGAGGCGAAACACGTGTCACATTTTGTAACACAATACGTGGAATAATCAAAGTTATTTTTATTTTATATTAAAATGAACTTCCACAAAGTTACCGCCGAATCCATCGAAAGTAGTGGTACATTCGTTTAAAGTGGTTGGTTCAATGCATCTCGATCATATTCACGTTTACGTTCCAATTCTCCATTGAAAGCGTCGTTCATTCCTCGATCTGGCGACGCATCATGCAGTGCATGAGGTAACACATGTCTTCGATCAAAAGCAACGCCTGGTTATGTATTTCCTCATTCACCTCGAGATCGGGATTCCCTGAACTGACGCGAATTCGGTGTAAAGTGTCTTCGGACATTTCATCCTTGTACTTGTTCCACAGTTCACATGGATTCGATGGTAAGCATGTCAAAATAATGATAGCAAATAATGTGCGTATCTGACTTGGAGATGCAGAAACAATTGCTTCAGCGATTGTCGTGTCCCAATGAGTATAGTTTTCAAGCAAATTGAGCTATTGACATGCGGCACGAAATGTTGGGCATACTACGCCATTGACAGTTCGAACTGATTTAATGATGTCGACCCGAAGGGAATTATTGGTTGTTTTTCAGATTTTTCATGTTGACAGAACTGAAAGACTCTTAGAAAACCATTCCGAGCACTTACGGATTGGTTTAGAAATACTTGGCATAGCTAATACCTCTTTATTTCACTGTAAATACTTAAATAATAAAATTACGTCTTCACAATGTTGCAAACGACTACCTTCTTTTGACAGTTGCTAAGGAATGTGTTGGTCTAGGATAAATTTGTTCTCAATGCATGTCATCAATATAATGACAGCGATCTTTTCAAAATTATTCAAATAATACTTTTTTATAATTTTACGAAAGTACATTCTAAATTTTCATATTTTTCATATTGCGAAATGATATAAATTCTCATTATTACAAAGAACGCAACATTTTCCAAATCTTCAATATTATATTTATGAAATTATCTTTCATTAGAAAAATATATATATATTTTTGTTTAATGTTCCACACATACAGTTATACAGTCAATCCTGTTTTTGTGCAGTGGATGCGTTCCACAAAATATCACAACAAAAAAAATTGCATAAAAAAACTTGACTTCCATAGAAAAAGTGGGGTGCGTTACTTAAATTTTAAAATCCGCATAACTTTGAAACAGCGAGTTAAAATATACACTAAATCGCAAAGTATATGAAAATTAGGGGAAAACCACGGCGTAAAAATATTAAAAAATAGTCACTGTATGACAATTCTAAGTGTGTTTTAAAGCATGTGGTTCAAAATCACTCTTTTTCGGAAGAAATAGTATGCGCATCAATTTCATAAAACTATGGTTGTTTTCTAACAATGAAATTAGTGATCAGAGTTTGTTCAGATTTTCTTTTTCGATAATTAATTGGTTATGCATTTTGTTATACCGATATATAATTTTTTTAAGGTTATCGTTAAAACTTGAATGCGCGTTCAGAATTTGAATCATTTAGAAAGAAATGATCTTTTAATTTACTGAAAAGTTGAAGACCTTCTTCAATTATTTTCGCAGTGAAGGAACTGGAATTTCTTTCAGTTCTTCATTGTTTTCTGGTTTTTTGTCAATAATTAAATTTAAATTATTGACATCCTCGTCACTTATAGCTTTATCTGTAAGTAATTCGTCGATATAATTTTCGCTAAAGGTATCAAACCTTTCTCCACCAAGTTCATGTGCTAAAGTAATCATTTTAAGTGATATTACCGATGTTTCAATGGTTTCACCGAAAGTAACATACCTAAGTAGGTGGACTTAATTCAGCGATGGCAGATGCAACATGATTTAAGCTAATGGTTCCCAAACTTATTTCCCCCGTGGACCCCTAAGCCCAGTATTTTATCCTTCATGGACCCCCGCCCCCAGGATGCATAATAGTGAAGTTTTCTAATTTTTTAAAATACAAATATGAGCACACTGTGATAGGGTTTTTTGTATAGTGGACAATTGTAAAAAAAATATGTTAATTTTTTATTCTTATCATTAGTGAATTTTTTAAAATGAAAATGAACAAATCAAAACACAATCAAATTCTTTAATAAAATAATAAAATCTGTTAATGAGAGGGATGTACCTGATGCTCCGATATCAATTGGTCAATATTTGGGTTCAAATTCGTAAGGTACAGTCGTAAATCTCCACGTTCAGTGATTTGCAACCGATTTCTTTTTTTCGTAAGAAAATTAGTAACTGCACTAAAACCTCTCTCCACGAGGTACGAAGAAGGAAATGCTATTAAAAACTTTCTTGCGATAGCCCACAATACAGGATAAGCAACAGGGATATCTTTCTGCAGCCATGACTGCTGGTAACCCTTTCTAAACTGTACCTTAAGTTCTTCGTTTGTGCTTAATCCAATCAATTCTTCTCGTACTGTGACTTTTACTGTATCCACATCTTCAATGACGCAGTATGGATTAATAATCCACGGAGGTATTTCCATAGTCAAAATATCCTCAAACCGGATTTTAAAGTCTTTGTGAAAGACATTTAAATTTTCAACGTAGATTAAAAGCTCATCGTCCTGGACGTTTGTCAATGACATGTTGGGAAACTGCGAAAATTCGCAAAAAAAAATATTTTGTTTAATAAATTTAAGAGATAGTTTACTTTGACCTATTTGAACCCGCATTATTTTGATTAAATTTGATTCCATTGATTCCGGTCCGTGGACCCCCATTTACATCTCGTGGACCCTCATTTTTTTTTATTCCTGTCAGTCCTCACAGACCCCCGGGGGTCTGTACGGACCACTTTGGGAACATATGATTTAAACAATCCGAAATCGTATTTTTTTTTTCAAATGTCGGTTGTGTCTATGATTCTCTCTATTCTATCCAAAATACAACGATATATGCAATATTTAACATTTTTATATATCGTAAAATATGGTACATTTAAAAAAAATGCATTTCTTAAAAAACCGCATAACTTCGAAATCGCATTAAAAAACCGCATAAAAACAGGATTGACTGTATATGGGGATCAAAAATAAAATAATGATTTGATAGTATTCTATTATAAAACAATATATTATAATATACATGAAAAGTATACTATTTTTTTCTACATACTTTCTGATTTTATGTTCTTTCCTTCGTCTTTTCATATTTCAGGATATATTTTAGCGACGGTGATGAACATGAGACATAAATTCCTAAAAGTTTTTTTATTAAATGGATATTGAAGATTTAGTTTCGAATTCTGACAGCCAAATTCGTCTGTACATCTCTAATTCAAAGTGTGAAACAAATGAATTTTGGAAACTTCGCCATCTAGTGTATGAAATCAGCAAACGACTACATTTTCATAATTTCAAACTGTTCCTCATTTGAAATCTGTATGAAAATATTAATTTTACAATTAACGCCACCTAGTGTATTAACCATAAACAGCATACAACGTCATGTTCCGCGTTCGATTTGGAAATTTCAAAAAAACTAAATGTATGGAGACATTTATTTTATTCATAATTTCTTTCCCGTGATATTTTTCCGATGTTTTAATGCTTATTCTGCTATTCTAGGGAAAGACGAATTTAATAAATCAAAGATCGTTAAAATTCGTGCTCTAATTCTCGAGATATACGTGGTGTAAATAACCCCACTTTGTTTTATATATGTTACGCCGAATCGGTGAAATTGCCTATTTCACGGAATCGGCAGATATTTTGCTGAATGTGTGAATTCAGCAAGCCCGTTGCCTGTTGCACGCATTCGGTAAAATTTCTGCCGACTGAGTGAATTCGCCAGGGTGTATAATTATTGTCTATGGTCAGTGTATAAATTCTTTAACTGTCAACATGACAGTTGAAAAAATAATTTTGACACAGAAGTCAAATTTAGCTTGGCTGTAATATTGTCATTATTGTTTTTAATTATGAATGCAGAATGATTGATTTAAACGCGTTCTGAAAAGACTATTTCTATACAAGTTCTATACATCTAGTTCCAACCATTTTTCACGAACTAACTAAAAGGGCCAATCTTCATATTATTAATAGCGCTAAATGTGGGTCCTGCCGTGGAATTCGCCCAATGATAACGGTTTATTTTGAACAGCACATTTTCGAATAGTCGTTCTATCTAATGGGTGCGGCTTATTTTAAGCCGCGCGTGAATGTTCTGATATCGCCACGTTTGAAAAATCGATATTTTTGGTGTAGAGCTGAAGTATTCTATCACCATGGATCATAATATTCGAAAATTTTCGAATAATCAAAGATTTTAATTCGATTATCGAAATGAATCGTTGGATCGTGTGAGTCGAGTGAGAGCAATATTCTTTGGAGCTGATTTGATCAATTGAATCATAATGATAAAATCTTTTCACGTCTGACCTTGAAAATTATTTTGAATTCTTTAGTACATTAAGAATATTCGAATAATGATATGGATTTATCATAGAATAATATTTTGCTTTTTTTCATACATTTGGATAAATTGTGCAATTGATTTTTTATTTAAAAATTGCATTTGATTTTTATATATTTTGACTATCTTCCATACTAGATAAAATATATTATAATTATAATTTTATTTTTTCATAATGTATGAGAATATATTTTGACTATTTTTCATACATTTGGATAAAATTTGCAATTAATTTCGATTATCCTATATGTGATACAGCTTCTCAAAATTTTTAGGGTCAACATCCACGCCTTCTGTTTTGATGATTTTCGTCATCCTATATGTGACAAGGTTTCTCAATATTTTATTAGTCGACATCCTCCACTGTCTTTTGTTACTGTCACAGTGGAATGACACACTATTCTTTTGTTTAAAATAAAAAATTTAAAAACATTTCTTTTTACTATGGGTCGAATTCTTTTTTCTTAATTTAAGTTTTATTATTTACAGTGAAATCCTGTTTAAACACGTCCAGAATTCACGTTTTTCCCGATATTTGCGTATTTTTTTACAATCCTTTTTATTTTAATTCTTAAAGAGGACTGGGTGTATTCTTAAAAAAAACTATTTAGAGAATTAATTAAGCTAAAACCTTCTGGCTTATTCAATAAATAAGTTTGCATTTGATTTACCACGCCAGTAAATATTTGATTTATCACAAATGCAAAAGAAATCCCCCTGTTGAGGGCAACGGGCTTACAGCTAGTACATTATAGAAACGTCACCCGTTGAGGTTATGTTGTACAGTGCTGCGTCTGAACGAACGTTATTTGATTTTATTGGATGCAAAAATGCGAGTAAATTTAATTACTAATTTTTATAAGCTTTCTACAATTAAAATATAATTATTTTATCATCACTATGACAGCTTATTATTATACCATAGATAGTTCCAATATAACTTATTATGGTCTATGGTTTATTTTGACACCTGTCACATAGGGAGACCTTTTAAAGTCGAAAATAGATCTCTAAAATGACGCCCGATGAGTTGATGTCGACGAGTGCTGCCTATCATATTACAGTTTTAACTTATTTGCAAGTTGTATGAAGATGAACGACGTTGTAGTTAATTAACAATACGCTTTTATATGCTACGAAAAGACATTTGAATAGATGCTCAAATCACCGCCAGAGCGCGGTGATCATAGACAACCTACAAAGTTTCTATTAATTTTCCTTGCTGAATGCATGAAATAAGCAAAAGATTTTATGCGGAATTCACGCAATCGGCAGAAATTTTACCGAATGCGTGAAATAAGCAACGGGCTTGCCGATTTCACGCATTCAGCAAAATGTCTGCCGACTGCGTGAAATAGGCAATTTCACCGATTCGGTGTAACATATATATACTAGCTGGCCCGACGAACTTCGTACCGCCTCAGAATCAATAAATGTTGTGTTAATTTATTGCATGAATTAAATTCAGTTTGAATGAATACTCAAAATGAATTAAGTTCAATAAATGTGCAAAATTCAAAATGAAAAGTATTTTAATTACATTGAAATGATGTAATTCACGTGGCACAGTCGATAGATTTAAAGGAATGCAGTAGATCAACGATTTGATTTTGAATTGTGAAGTTTAAATGATCCACATCTTTTTTCTTATCCGCAAGAATTGCTCGTTCACTCAACCAATTGTGATTTTCGATCACAATTGGTTGATCTTTGAATGACTGGTAGTGTTTGTCGGAAATCGCCAGATAGTAGAATCATCGCGCCTCCAAAACATCTTGAGTCATTGCACTGATCTTTCATAGTTCGGTTGAGTGCTTCCAATGCGCATTTGTGCGCCATTGTCCATTCATCCCAGGTGATGATTTTTTTGCTTCCAAAAATTTGGCCATTGCTGAGTGTTTCACAATCTTGCATGTCGGTTTTTCAGTGGTTTGAAGGTTTAACGGCAATTTCAACGCTGAATAAGCCGTTCGGTATCCTTCTATCTACGTTGCCGCTATTTCAGAAGAAGAAACTGCTACAGCAGTTTTATATCTCGCACGAACAGTGGCCATAATCAATGACATGAGGAATGTCTTCCCAGCTCCACCGGGCGCATCGAGGAAAAATAAGCCACCATTTCCATCATCAATTGCCTTCATTAACGTATCGTACATTTCCTTCTGTTGAGGGTTCAACACTGGTACATTCGTTCAAACTGATTGCTTCAATGCATTTCGATCATATTTACGTTCACGTTCCGATTCTCGATTGAAAGCGTCGTTCATTCCACGATCTGGCGTTGGTATTCCTAACTTGACTAACAAACTGCCGCATATAAAGCAACACATGTCTTCGATCAAAAACAAAGCCTGGTTTAGTATCTCTTCATTCATCTCGAGATCGGTATTCCCTGAACTGACATGAATTCGATGTAAAATGTATTCGGACATGTCATTCTTGTACTTGTTCCACTGTTCACGGAGATTCGATAGGAAGCATGTCAACATAATGATAGAAAATAATGTGCGTATCTGACTTGGAGATTCAGAAACTATTTCTTCAGCGATTGTCGTGTCCCAATAAGTATAGTTTTCAAGCAAATTGAAGTATTGACATGCAGCACGAAATGTTGGGCACACTACGCCATTGACAGTTTGAAGTGATTTAAATGATGCCGGCCCACGAACATTCACCAGCAACAACCGCAAGTAGAAGCATTCGTCATTCTTCAGATTAACTGTGTTAATGCGACCAAGAGCATCAGTAAAACGCACATCCGGATGATCAGAAACCGTATTGCCTTGCTTTTGACGTTGAATTTTTTTCTGTGAAGCGTTCCAAGTGTTATAACGTGCCACCTCAGCAGGGCTGTGGACTCCACAGTGTGGAGTCGTGTAAAATAAGACGACTCCGACTCCAGCTTAAAAATAATTAACGACTCCGACTCCGAGGAAATTTTGCAACAATTTCATTTTAACATATATATATGTAATACCATCAGATCATTTTAAGTCAGCGAAGCATGCAATATCAACACTTTGGACTATTTTGTTTGAATACTCATAATTAAATATATTTTTCAAAAAAAATCGAGCCGCTCATTTTTTACGACTCCGACTCCGGCCTAAATAACGCAACACCTCGACTCCGACTCCACAACCCTACACCTCAGAATAGAGCAACATTCGTGGAAACGGCAAGCTTCGTTTTTGCCAATCAATCGAATACATCCAGCATCGAGTATCCCCAAAGATGCGATGCTTAACAATGTAGTTTATCATCAATCAGCGACCGGATTTTTTGTTTGAATACACGTGCGGTTATGTCGTGCCGATTACTTGATGTTTGTCCGGGGAGCAGCAATTGAACAATTTCTATCCATTTCGGATTGCACGTAAAGGTGATGAATAGATCTTGACGATTGTAATGAAGAACATATGTCATTGCATCTTGCGCATATTCATGCATATGACACAGGGTGAAAATGTATGTCGCCGGTAGAATAGCCCATCAACCAACATTAGCTGCGTCTCATTCGCGCCACATTATAAACCAATCTAAATACACTGTTACCGCTATTATACATGCATCTCGTGTTTGACAATAATTGGATAAATATATTTTCACACAAGAATGAATTATCGGAATTAAAACTTTATAAAAATCGATGAAAACTCAAAATCGCTCCTACATAGCAAGCAGTCAACTGTCAAAGTTGCAGTCAACGCCATCTCGTGGATATAATTGAAACAGCATACAACGTCGTGTGTCCGCGTTCCATTGGAAGAAGTTCAAATTTCAAAACAAAATGTATGGAGACATTAATTTTCTTCGTAATTTTTTTTTCATGATATTTTTCCGATGTTTTAATGCTTATTCTGCTATTCTAGGCGCATACAAATTTAATAAATCAAAGATCATTGAAATCCATGCAGCAATTCTCAAGATATACGTGGTGTAAATAACCCCACTTTGTTTTATATATGTATGTAGATATAGATATAGATATAGATTAGATTTTAGAAGCTACGAAATAATTGTATATGTTACACCGAATCGGTGAAATTGCCTATTTCACGCAGTCGGCAGACATTTTGCTGAATGCGTAAATTCGGCAAGCCCGTTGCCTATTTCACGCATTCGGTAAAATTTCTGCTGACTGCGTGAATTCGGCATAAAATCTTTTGCTTATTTCATGCATTCAGCAAGGTAGATTAATACAAACTTTGTAGGTTCACAGCGCCCTGGCGGTGTTTTTTGCAACTAAACCAAATGTCATTTCATAGCATATAAAAGCATATTGTTAATTAATTACAATGTCGTTCATCTGCATACAACTTGCAAATAAGTTAAAACTGTAATATGATAGGCAGCACTCGTCGACATCAACTCATCGGGCGTCATTTTAGAGATCTATTTTCGACTTTGAAATGTCTCCCTATGTGACAGATGTCAAAATAAACCATAGACCATAATAAGTTATATTGGAACTGTCTATGGTATAAGAATAAGCTGTCATAGTGATGATAGAATAATTATATTCTAATTATTTTAAAAAGCTTATAAAAATTATTAATTAAATTAACTCGCATTTTTGCATCCAATAAAATCAAATGACGTTCGTTCGGACGCAGCACTGTACAACATAAGCTCAACGGGTGACGTTTCTATAATGTACTAGCTGTAAGCCCGTTGCCCTCAACGGGGGGATTTTTTTGCATCTATATATTAATAGTCGATAATGTCCGTCCGTCCGTCCGTCTGTCCGTCTGTCAGTAAATTGTCCCCGATTTCTCCTTCCCCTCCTCCGCATTTTTCCGCGTCTGTCAACATTTTTTTATTCATACTAAAGAGATACTTTTTTCGTTTGTATATTATGGTCGCGATTTCGCCTTTTCGATGACGTCAAGAAAGACGGTCCCCCTCCCCCCCATCCTGCCCCGCTGTCGTCATTAATTCATTTCGTCCCTTTGCTCGGACGTCATGAGTGAATTTATGCAATCATGACATTTTCATTTTATTATGTGTAAAAACAATTAATTTTCACAACCAAAAAGATTCTCTCAAGCTGTGGGATTCGATACCACGCCCCAATTTTCATGCGCGACGTTCGGACAGCTAACGCACTACTCCACGAGTCCAATTGATGGTTACGAAAAAAAAAACTCTATTTAAAATGACATCTGTGGGTGAAATCTTGCACTAAACGAATTTGAACTGTTCTGCAGCGTTGTGAGAGGCTATATAGGGCTGCTCAATTATATATAATAATTTAATTAACTATTTATTTATATATATACGAAAAATGGTTGTTAGCAAACTTAAACATTATTCCAAATATTAAATAATTTACGAAATTTCCGCTAATACGAAAAATAGTTGTTAGCAAACTTAAACATTATTCCAAAAATTAAGTAATTTACAAGGACTATTTTTGCTACTATGAAAAATGGTTGTTAGCAAACTTAAACATTATTCCAAAAATTAAAGTAAAATTTAAGTAATTTACAAGGACTTTTTTTGCTACTACGAAAAATAGTTAACAAACTTAAACATTATTCCAAAAATTCAATAACTTACAAAATTTCTGCTATTACGAAAAATAGTTGTTAGCAAACTAGAACATTATTCCAAAAATAAATAATTTACAATTTAAATACTGCAGGGCAGGGCTGTCGATATACGCCCCCAGATATATTTCTTTTACTATCAGAATTTCTGGATTATTCAATAAATAGGTTAGTAATTTATTTTTGACGCCTGTAAATTTTCTGACTACTTAAAAATGCAACAAAAATCCCCCCGTTGAGGTCAACGGGCTTACAGCTAGTTTTTGATAAATCAAATATTTACTGGCGTGGAAAATCAAATACAAACTTATTTATTGAATAAGCCAGAAGGTTTTGTTTAATTAATTCTCTAAATAAATTTTAAGAATACACCCAGTCCTCTTTAAGAATTAAAATAAAAGGGGATTGTAAAAAATACGCAAATATCGGAAAAACGTGAATTCTGGACGTTTTTAAACAGGATTTCACTGTAAATAATAAAAATTTACATCTGAACCAAATTTAAATTAAGAAAAAAGAATTCGACCCATAGTAAAAAAATGTTATGATATTTTTATTTTAAACAAAAGAATAGTGTGTCATTCCACTGTGACTGTAACAAAAGACAGTGAAGGATGTCACTTATAAAATATTGAGAAAACGTGTTACATATAGGATGACAAAAATCATCAAAACAGAGGGCGGGTGTGTTGACTCCAAAATTTTTGAGAAGCCGTATCACATATAGGATAATCAATATTAATTGCAAATTTTATCCAAATGTATGAAAAATAGTCAAAATATATTCTCATACATTATGAAAAAATAAAATTATATTTATAATATATTTTATCTAGTATGGAAGATAGTCAAAATATATAAAAACCCTAAAATCAATTGCACATTTTATCCAAATGTATGAAAAAAAGCAAAATATTTTTCTATGATAAATCTATATCATAATTCAATTATTCTTAATGTATTAAAGAATTAAAAAATATTTTCAAGGTCAGACGTGAAAAGATTTAATCATTATGATTCAATTGATCAAATCAGCACCAAAGAATATTGCTTTCACTCGACTCACACGATCAAACGATTCATTTCGATAGCCCTATAATCATAGCTTGCAGTAATCGAATTAAAGTCTTTGATTATTCGAAAATTGTCGAATATTATGATCCATGGTGATAGAATATTTCAGCTCTACACCAAGAAATATCGAATTTTCAAACGTGGCGATATCAAAACATTCACGCGCGTCTTAAAATAAGCCGCTCCCATTGGATAGAATGACATTTCGAAAATTCGCTGTTCAAAATAAACCGTTATCATTGGGCGAATTCCACGACAGGACCCACATTTAGCGCTATTAATAATATGAAGATTGGCCCTTTTAGTTAGTTCGTAAAAAATGGTTGGAACATGGTATAGAAATAGTCTTTTCAGAACGCGTTTAAATCAATCATTCTGCATTCATAATTAAAGACAATAATGACAATATTACAGCCAAGCTAAATTTGATTTCTGTGTCAAAATTATTTTTTCAACTGTTATGTTGACAGTTAAAGAATTTATACACTGACCATAGACAATAATTATACACCCTGGCAGGGATGGGCTGGAGGGGGCTCGGGGGGCTCGAGCGAGCCCCTTGTTAAATTTCGGTACGACCGGCGAGCCTCTTGTTAAGGTAAGAAAGTCATTCGTCTTAGATCAAATCATCACATAACTGCAATTTCTGTAGATGGATAAATTTGAAAATTAGTTGTCGTTTCATTTTTTCATTCAGCGTTGTGGGCGTCCGTGAGTCCCAGTACGAAAAAACATTTTTTCGATCGATTTATCTATTTTCTGTTCGAAGGAATGGGTGTTTGTGATGTCTTAAGATTGCCTGCCACTCTTCCGATCCTTCATTTCAACTGGGCGCTACTATTAGTTAATCACTAGTCCTGTCTTATGCTTGTCATTTTATCCCTACTAATCTCTTTGGAAAAGAGAGGTAGAGCGACTAAGTAACAAGCAGTTCTCGTAGAAAAATAACTTTCGTTGAGATACCTTCATTAGGAGGCCATATACTCGACATAGGGAGCGGACATGGATAAAAAATGGATAACATTTACCGAGCCCCTTGTTAAGATGTTGGCAGCCCACCGCTGCACCCTGGCGAATTCACTCAGTCGGCAGAAATTTTACTGAATGCGTGCAATAGGCAACGGGTTTGCCGAATTCACGCATTCAGCAAAATTTCTGCGGACTACGTGAAATAGGCAATTTCACCGATTCGGTGTAACATATACAATGATAATACAAACCAATTAATGCAGGCTTTATTTGCACCATTAGTATTATCCATTGAGACATTTATGTATGTAGTACTAAAACAATACGAGCTGTAAGCCCGTTGCCCTCAACGGGAGGATTTTTTCACATAATAAAAATCAGAAATTTTCCGACATAAACAATTAAATGAATTCTTACTCATCAAATTAATCAGAATGAATAAACTATACTTATTCGCCAAATGGAACTTTTTTTTTATGAATATACTAGCTGGCCCGACGAACTTCGTACCGCCTCAGAATCAATAAATGTTGTGTTAATTTATTGGATGAGCTAAATTCAGTTTGAATGAATACTCAAAATGAATTAAGTTCAATAAATGTGCAAAATTAAAAATGAAAAGTATTTTAATTACATTGAAATGATGTTATTCACGTGGCACAGTCGATAGATTTAAAGGAATGCAGTGGACCAACGATTTGATTTTGAATTGTGAAGTTGAAATGATCCACATCTTTGTTATTTGCTGCAAGAATTGCTCGTTCACTCAACCAATTATGATGTTTGTGATTAGCAATGATATTCAGGAACACTTTGTTGATTGTCCTTCGATGAGACGAAATTTCAAAAATTCGGCAAAAACGAAATCAATCCACAATACGCCATTGACAGTTCGAAGTGATTCAATGATGTCGACCCGAAGGGAATTGTTGGTTGTTTTTCAGATTTTTCATGTTCACAGAACTGAAAGACTTTTAGAAAATCATCCCGAGCACTCTTACAGATTGGTTTAGAAGTACTTGGCATAGCTAATACTTATGTATTTCACTGTATTTAAAATAATAAAATTACGTCTTCACAATGTTGATAAACGACTACCTTTTTTTGACAGTAACTGTCAAACAAAGGCTGTTGCTAAGGAATGTGTTGGTCTAGGATAAATTTGTTCTCAATGCATGTCACCAACATAATGACAGGGATCTTTTCAAAATTATTCAAATAATACTTTTTTATAATTTTACGAAAGTTCATTCTAAATTTTCATATATTTTATATTAACAAATGATATAAATTCTCATTATAACAAAGAACGCAACATTTTCTAAATCTTTCTTTCGAGATTATCTTACATTAGAAAAAAATATATATTTTTGTTTAATGTTCCACACATACAAACAACTATACAGTCAATCCTGTTTTTATGCGGTAGATGTGTTCCACGAAATATCGCAAAAAAAATCGCATAAAAAAAACTTGACTTCCATAGAAATAGTGGGGTGCGTTACTTAAATTTTAAAATCCGCATAACTTTGAAACAGCGAGTTAAAATATACACTAAATCGCAAAGTATAAGAAAATTAGGGGAAAACCACGGCGTAAAAATATTAAAAAATAGTCACTGTATGACAATTCTATGTGTGTTTTAAAGCATGTGGTTCTAAATCACTCTTTTTCAGAAGAAATAGTATGCGCATCAATTTCATAAAACTATGGTTGTTTTCTAACAATAAAATTAGTGATCAGAGTTTGTTCAGATTTTCTTTTTCGATAATTAATTGTTTATGCAGTTTGTTATACCCATATATATAATATATTCTAAAGTTATCGTTGAAACTTGAATGCGCGATCAGAATTTGAATCATTTAGAAAGAAATGATCTTCTAATTAACTGAAAAGTTGGAGACCTTCTTCAATTATTTTCGCAGTGAAGGAACTGGAATTTCTTTCAGTTCGTCATTGTTTTCTGGTTTTTTGTCAATAATTAAATTTAAATTATTGACATCTTCGTCACTTATAGCTTTATCTGTAAGTAATTCGTCGATATAATTTTCGCTAAAGGTATCAAACCTTTCTTCGCCAAGTTCAGGTGCTAAAGTAATCATTTCAGCTGATATTACCGATGGCAGATGCAACATGATTTAAACAGTCCGAAATCGTATTTTTTTTTCAAATGTCGGTTGTGTTTATGATTCTATCTATTCTATCCAAAATACAACAATATATGCTCTCGATGTAATATTTAACATTTTTATATATCGTAAAATATGGTACATTTAAAAAAATGCATTTCTAAAAAATCGCATTACTTCGAAATCGCATAAAAAAACCGCATAAAAACAGGATTGACTGTATATAGGGATCAAAAATAAAATAATGATTTGATAGTATTCTATAACAATATAATATACATGAAAAGTATACTAATTTTTTTTTACATACCTTCTGATTTTATGTACTTTCATTCGTCTTTTCACATTTCAGTATATATTTTAGCGACGGTGATGAACATGAGACATAAATTCCTAAAAGTTTTTTTTTAAATGGATATTGAAGATTTAGTTTCGATTTAGTTTAAAGTTGGCATTCCTAACTTGATTAACAAAATGCCTCACATGAGGTAACACATGTCTTCGATCTAAATCAAAGCCTGGTTATTTATCTCTTCATTCACCTCGAGATCGGGATTCCTTGAACTGACACGAATTCGATGTAAAATGACTTCCGACATGTCATCCTTGAACTTGTTCCACAGCTCACATGGATTCGATGTGAAGCATGTCAAAATAATGATAGAAAATAATGTGCGTATCTGACATGGAGATTCAGAAACAATTTCTTCAGTGATTGGCATGTCCCAATAAGTATAATTTTCAAGCAAATTGAGCTCTTGACATGCAAGTAGAAACATTCGTCATTTTTCGGATGAACTGTGTAAATGCGACCAAGAGCATCAATAGTCATTCGGGTGATCAGGAACCGCATCGCCTTGCTTTTGACGTTAATTTTTTTTCGATATAGCGTTCCAAGTGTAATAACGTGTCATCTCAGAGTAAAGCAACGTTCGTGCAAAATATTGTTGTCAAAAATTTATCATACCTAATTATAAATATAACCTTACTTCAATATTATCCGATTTTCTTTCGTTTTCATTTCATATCATCGATTTCTTTTATTCTAATCCATATTCTAAATTTAAATTTTTTTATAAGTCAGTCGTACGCAAAAGAAGCAAAAACAAACAAATATAGAAAACAGTGCGATCTGGTGGATTTTTCTGAAACCAGCTTACGACATTTTAGCATTTGTTGCTGTTCGTCATTTAAAAATCTTGTTCTGTATGAAGATATTAATTTTCTTTATAATTTCTTTTCCGTGATATTTTTCCGATGTTTTAATGCTTATTCTGCTATTCTAGGTAAATAAGAAATTTAATAATTAAATATCATTGAAATCCTTGCAGTAATTCTCGAGATATACGTGGTGTAAATAACCCCACTTTGTTTTATATATATAGATGAGCCTTTAAGAGGTGAAGTGAGCCAAATAGCAAAATGGTAAAACTTTTCCGTTTGACTTTTGAGTACAATTACGTTTTCAATTGTTTTTTGTGCGAATGTCGTCAACTTTTAGTCTAATGTGAAAGTTTATTAAATAAATAAGTATAAATAAATTATTTAAGAGAAAAATTGATTGTAACAATTTAATAAAAGGGATGAATTCAGTTCAACTTTTCCCATCATCCTAACTTGGCTCACTTTACCTATTTTAGTCTTGTTGATCCCGATCTATCAAACAATTTAGCTTACATTTAAGATTTCGACTGAAGGTGCTTGGTGGAATTTCAATATTAAATTTGAATCGTTCAAATTATGTACACTCCCACAGATTTTGTCACTCACGACCCGGGTTTCGCCTTTCGGCATCTTCAGGCGTTCAAGCGCACGGATGAACTTGAACTGACGCTTAGTAAATGGATGTTTCGTGTTTATATATTAAATAAATGTATCACTGAGTCTAAAGCCATCGCTGGCGAAAAGGGTAAGCTCATGGGAATACCCAAAGATTTGAGTAGTGAGTGGTTTTAAGAATTATATTTATTTGTTTGTTGGCAAAGGTTTTATGATATTATTTATGATATTATTTATATAGGGTATAGAAGTGGAGAGCCCGGAAGGTTTAATATTTCGTTTAAAATCGGAAGACTGTGCAACTGTGCCCCATTAATTTCTAAAATTTCCTGGAAAAAGAGCTTATGACTGTCCGTATTTGGGTGTAACATTTTTATCCCTTGTTCCTAATTGAACACGTGTCCTTCCGAAATTAAGTGATTAGCAAAAGTAGACGTGTCCTTTTTCAGTCTAAAGGTTGCCATATGCTCTAATACTCTGATGTTTAAAGTCCTCTCTGTTTTGTTGATATATTTTTTTTTACAACAAGAGCATTGTAATTATAAATTCCAGATTTATTTAGGTAATGTATTTTATCTTTATTGTTAACTAATAATTTGCCTAAAGAGTTTTTACAGTAAAAGGCTGGTCTAACACTATCAGCTAGTTGTTTTTTAATTTTAAGACTTGTATTTCCTAAATAAACGATTCAAAGCCAATACCTAGAATGATCTATGTCCTTTGAGAATGAACCTTTAAATAACATTTTTTCTGCAAGTTTAGTTTGGTTTTTTTGATAAAAGATTGTCTATAAGAGACATATTTCCATGAGCTTACCCTTTTCGCCAGCGATGGTTTTAGACTCAGGGATACATTTATTTAATATATAAACACGAAACATCCATTTACTAAGCGTCGGTTCAAGTTCATCCGTGCGCTTGAACGCCTGAAGATGCCGAAAGGCGAAACCCGGGTCGTGAGTGACAAAATCTGTGGGAGTGTACATAATTTGAACGATTCAAATTTATTTAGCTTACTTTATTTTTAAGTAGTATTTGAGCATAAATTGACCTTGTCCAAAGCATAGTCTCATTATTACAGGTAGTCCTCGACTTACGACGGTTCGACTTACGACCATTCGCACTTACGACCGAAAAAAAATAGCATTTTAAAAAAAAATGAATTACATCACGGGGCACCACAGCAGATGCTTACGTAAAGTAAAATGATGTTACAATGATAATGCAATACACATTTGCTCATATGTACAAATTTAACATTAAAAAATAATATAAAAATGATCAAATGTGATATATGTGACTCTGGGTGCATTCTGAGATAGTCGATAAAAACTGCTTTAAAAAACGAAACGGAAAATAACACTTCCATTTATGCACAAATATTTTATTCAGTATTAGAATACATGTACATAATGCAAATATTTACTATTTTGAACAAGAAAATGGCATTTTATTGCGTTTTATGTACCATTTTTAATATTTTGCTGTCAAAATATTTTATTAAAAATTATTCAAATTTGATAACTAGGCAATATTTTAGTCACTAGTGTCAAGTTAACAGAATTTAATAATGAGATTCTATGATCACAACATGTATGTGAATGTTGTGGACATATTATGACAATGGAATTATTAATCGTGTATGCAGAAGATATGATTTTTTATCATATAATATTCCTTTGTACTTCATTTCACTTTATTTAATATCTCGGTACCGGTGTCGCTCATTACGAGCATCGTAACATCAGCAACGAGTCTACTTTATCACTTTGTCAAAAATTTCCCAAATTTTAATTATGTTTGTAATTACTTTCAATCCCCATTTTTTTGTATCAAATGTAAAACCATTAATATTTGAGATGTGAATACATATGTTGACATATTTGTAATGATATAATTCATTTGTGTTCTTTAAAGACATTTTAAAATACAAAACTGAATTTTCGTAAGTTGCGCGAAACATTCTTGCGCAGACTTACATAATAGTATGTATACCCAAATCGATAAAATGTTTATTTTTTAGTATAACTTTAACCACTAAATGCTAGAAACATTTTAATAGCCGATTCTAAAAATTCAACTGAAGTGGGAAACTAACGAACTTTTCACTACTTTGGTGCAGCCTTTTGACTGATTCTTTTTTTTGTAAATAAATCTGAATAATCAGAAACTTTTCTTTTAAGATAATCTCCATTAGGAGTATATGTGCTCTACATTGGTAGTGGACATGGTTATAAAATATCCATATGGTTCTTTTGTAGTTTGAATCATATGTAAACACAAACTAATGTAATTTCTGTATATTATGCACATTTTTACTTGTGGTGTGCCTTGGAAAATAAAAGCTTGCGGAGCACTGCTTTAGAAGGCTGAGAAAAAAACTGTATATTTAGCTAATTTTCGTAAAATCGTCACATATGTATATGTATATGTTCAGCAACGACATATTTTGTATGAAATTCGACTTACGACCAATTCGACATACGACCAAAGTTCAGGAACGTATCTCGGTCGTATGTCGAGGACTACCTGTATATTCATTTTAAAATTCAGTGTGGAATTAGTAAGCAGCTTGAACATCTCCACCGAGACCATCTCCTTGGGTTGCAATTTTCCGAGTTTGAATTTGAAGTTTCTCATATCTGGTTAAATGATGAGGTGTAGTAGTTGCATTTTAATTCAAATAAATCGTGAAACAATTTAAATAATTTCATGCACGGATAATCCGCACACGTATAATTGGGAGTACGTATACTGTCCTTTTTTTGAGATACCTTATTTGAAGCCAACCAATGCTTGGACTCAGTAGTGTAGCAAGGGGGGTGCGGCATTTTCAAAAATAAATACAATATTTTGCGAGAAATTATATTTAATACATACAAAAAATTAAGCCACCTCTGGTAAAAACTCCACATTCATAGTTTATAAATAGTTGAAGTGATTTAAAAACAAAACTTAATTGTGGGCGGCAAATTCAAGGATCGCCCCGGGCGGCCGGACCCCTTCCTAATCCACTGCTTGGACTGCATTACTCATATTAATATCATATAATGTAATTTTTCAGTCGTGCAGTGATTTTGGAAACAAAAATCAAGCTCTGGAAAACATATCTTTCAAGATGAAAAAAGGTGTCACACAGCTTTATAGCTCCAATGCTGCTGAAAGAAGTACGTTGCTGTCAATTTTAACAGGTAAGCTTAAAGGAAGCCATTTGATATCTCTTTTTGTTGCTTGATTATTAAAAAAAATATTGCTATAGCTCAGATCTCGAGAATCAATTATTAGGTGAAATATTTTTTAATAGCTATGAATTGATTGATATAATCAAGCCAACGGATTTTATTTTTTTTACGATATTTTTCAAATGTATGCGACACTTTTTCCAAAAATTGTTTTTTTTTAAACTTTAGAATCGAATTTACATGTCATTTATTAATTAAATTATTTCAGTCAGAAAATTTTTGACAATTGATAATAAAAAATATTTTTTTGTACATTTTAATGACAAAAAAAATACTAACATATTGTACATAATTATTAAGTGAAACATTATTTGATATCAGTGGCACATTGTGTTTCGGTTAATTGAAAAGAAGTTTGAAGTCAAAATATGCTTTTGCTTGATAGTTTTGATAACTTGCTTTTTGACGAATGCTTTAATAAAATTTCTGAAAAATTAATCACCTGTAAGTATGTAAGTATGTAGTGTATTACAAATATTTTTTACTAGGCGAGTCCATTTGCATTTTCATTCAGTGCCGGTGCGTGATGTTTGTTATATCATTAAAAAAATGCATATTGATTGATTGAAAATAATGAATCGTATCATTATTGATTAGGCAAAACTATCATGTTCAGTAGAATCTCCTCTACTTACGCAGTTCTCTAATAACGTGTTTTCGTACTAACACGGATGAGAATTTCAAAAATAAATCAGTGATGTGAGTTTGTTTCATATATCGATTTCTACGAATGAACTGAATTTATAACTAGAGAGTAGGAAGATTGCTTATATATGATAGATAGATAGAAGAATTTTATACCAGGAATGTATAAAGCAGTGTAGGGTGTATTACCTTTTATAAACTCATTTGTTATGAGAAATAAAGAGCTGTCATACAAAAATCTATGTATAAATATTTAATAAAATAAAAAAGACTGATATACAGTGGCGTAGGAAGGGGTCCTGCCTCCCGGGGTGGTTCTTAAATTTACCGCACTCAATATTTCCTCTAATTTTGTTTTTTTATCAAATCACTATTTTTTATCAATGAACAAAGAGTTTTTACTACAGGTGGCCTAATTTTTTTATATATTTTAAAACATTAAATTATTTACACTTCTTTTACTAATGTATTTATGTTGAAATAATGTTGACCTAAAGAGGTCAAATTGTAAATATTTTTAAAAATTCACATTTTCATTTAAATAAACTGAGTGTATATATATATATACTAGCTGTAAGCCTTTTTTGGAAAAATGTTTAAGTTTGCTCACAACTATTTTAAATAGACCTCGTAAATTACCTTATTTTTGGAATAATGTTTAAGTTTGCTAACAACTATTTTTTGTAGTGGCAGAAATTTCGTAAATTATTTAATTTTTGGAATAATGTTTAAGTTTGCTCACAATCATTTTTCGTAGTAGAAGATTTTAAAATAAAAGTCGAAATATAGTTCTATAACATATCCATACTCTCATTAACTTTTCCGGTTCTAAGCTCAAGAAATGCGACCCCAGTACCCACATTTTCTTAAATATCTATTTTAATATAGGTGATGCAATGTTTATAATTAAGGTATTCTTATATCATAGTTTTTTGGACCTTTTGTAGAAGAAAAAAAATATATCCAATTGCTAGTTCCGTCTCTACTAAATAAAACAGAAAAGAAATCTGATAAATTTCATCCGAAAAACTTTTTTCTGCGCTGCAAATTTGAAGTATTCATATATGTCAACGCCTTCATAGTGTTATCGCTCTGACCTCATTTCTAAACCCGTCTTAGTATTACAGTAGGATCCAAATCTAACGGACTGTTTTAGCGGGCCTTTCGATATTAGTTCAATTTTTAAAGTGTTCTTATAAGCAATACGTATTTATAAAAACAATATTGCTTACGTTTTGTGGAGTGTGTTTTAATTGTGTAATTATTGTTTTTTGAAAGATTTTTTTAACTAGCAACATGTCGAATTTTCTATCAAATGCGGAATTAGAAAAAATATTTTCCGAAGGCTTAAATTCAAGAGACAATAGTGATTCAGAAAGTGATAGTGATACAGATTTTGAATTAATTGACGATATTACAGACGTGGAAGATTTTATTGAGAATCAAGATGAAAATGAAAATGATTATAATGAAGGGCATAGTGATGATAATTATTATGATGATAGTGGTAATGGTGGTAATAGTTCATTATTTATTTCAAAATCAGGCTTTGAGTGGAATTCATCACCACCAATTCTTTCACGCACTAGATTGCACAATATTGTGACTTCTCGGGCAGGGTTAACTGCATAAAGCCAACAAATACACTCAATCAGAAGTTCATTTGAACTTTTTGTCACGGCAGGTACAATTTGTTTAAATACAAATAATCATAGACGAAAACTATTACGGGCAGATATAGACATCACTTTAAATGAAATAAACGCTTTTATGGGAATTTTACTGGCATCGGGGAGAAATCGTGGACGAAGAATAAATATGAAAGAGTTGTGGAGCACTGAAGAACTGTTTCGTCAATATTTTTACACTGCTGCAATGTCGAGAGACCGATTTATTTATATTTATAGCAATATCAGATTTGATAATAAAACAACGAGGCAGGCAAGTTTTTCTCAAACTGGTGATAAACTACTTCCCATTAGATCTATTTTTGAACAATTTTCCGCGGGTTGTGTGCGGAATTTCAATCCTAATTTAAATATTACAATTGACGAACGTTTGGCCACGTATAGGGGTAACTGCGGATTCAGAGTGTTTATGAAGAGCAAGCCGGGACGATATGGCATTAAACTTTGGGTAGCTGCAGACTCTAAGACAGCATATATTTTAAATGTACAAGTGTACACCGGAAAAATTAATAATATTAGAGAAGTAAATCAGGGTCAAAGAGTAGTGTTGGATCTGACGACTCCGTATTATGGATCTGGGAGCGGAGTTACAACTTACAACGGATAACTTTTTCACGTCAGTGCCGTTAGTAGATTATTGTTAGAAAGGAATCTTACACTAACGGGCACACTCCGCGCAAACAAACGGGAGATACCTAAAGAATTTTTGCCTTCTCCATCAAGAGAGGAATTTTCGTCTCTATTTGGGTTTACGGACAAATTTACAATTCTGTCATATGTTGCGAAAAAACGTCGTGCCATGTGTTTATTGTCATCGGAGATTCACGACAAAAAAATAGAAGAAGACACTCAACGCAAAAAGCCACATATGATTCTACATTACAATGAAACAAAGGGAGCGGTCGACACAGGAGACAAAATGACGAGAGAGTACTCTTGTGCTCGGTCAACAAGACGGTGGCCATTAAGAATTTTCATGGAAATTTTAGACATGGCTGCATTAAATGCATATCTCTTATGGATTGCCAAATATCCGGAATGGAAATCAAATGACCGTAGTAGGAGAAAATCTTTTATACGGGAATTGTCAGTTGATTTGACAAGAAAAAACGTGGAAGACAGAAAAAATAGCGGTATCCATTTCCATAAAGATCAAAAGTATGGACTTAATCTTTTCACTGAGAGTGATGCAGGGCCAAGTCAGGAATGCTCTAGAACAGGTGTTGAATCCCACACCTTGAAACGAGGAAGACGTGGATTTTGCCCTCAAAGCTGTGATAAAAAAAAATAATACAAAATGTTCAAAGTGTAAAAGTTTTATTTGTAAAGTACATAGGTATGAAGAAAAAAAGTTGTTTTGTCCAATCTGCAGTAAGCCGGAATATGCAGAGCGGACTGAACAATTTCACATTTCCCCATAATCGTAAGTTTACTTTTTGTATAATTAACTGTCATATATTGTAATACTTCTAACATGTATATGTTATAATTCGACGACTTTTAATATGTAAACAATCCGTTACTAACATAATAAAATCACAGTAATAAACACTGGGTTCGTTTATTGCGGACATTTTCAAATATAAATAAAAAGCAGTATAAATATTTAGTATTAGTAAAATAAAATATTCAAGTAAATAAAATGTACATTTGTACTGATTCCCACTTATATATAATAATATTCTACTAAGCTAACTAATTGTTCAAAGGAAAAATAACTATAGGTTACTAAAAGGTAAAAAATATAATGTTTTTAGTAAATTAGAAATTATTTTGATATATGATGTGTTGATTTATATCCATATTTTTTACCGTAACGATACTTTACTGATAAAAACACAATCATTAAAACATATGTTGTATAGGTAATTATATTTCATATGTACTCCTTTTTTAAAAGTATTTACCTACTCATGTTAACGCATAAACAAACATTTCCTTCTAAAATCTCGAAAGAATTAGTATTCCATTTAAACATATGCAATTCTGGTAAGTCAATTTATTTTCATAATTCTTCTGTCACATAAACTTCATTTTATGAGAGGGGTGATGTCTCATAAATCCATTTCGGAGAATTTTAATTATAACCTTATCGCTAAATTTAAAAACATACATTCCTTTCTGATATTCTTTGTTAAAAAGGGGAACGAAAAACAGTCCCAACGAAAACAAATCATGTTTTATTACATTCGTATGTCAATAAATATACACTCAGAGCTGTTGGAAATCAATGTTTGAATTTATCATAATATTTTAGCATATAATATTTATTTTTTAATTTATTACTTCTTGTCGAGTTTTAAAATGGTTTATTTTTAATAACTTTCCTAATTTACTTTCATTTATGTAATTAAAAAAAATATATTTATCAAACTTACTGAATTAGAAGGAAGGAGTTCTATTATAATTTGAATATCTTAATTTGAATCATTAATTTGGTTAGCGTATATAAAAACACACAACTGCTTTATCATTATGATTAATATTAGTCTGAAAATTTTCTTAAATATCTTTTACTTAGAAGGTGAAATATTTATGAAACACCGTGCTAAGAAAAAAATATAATTGACTGGGCGTCGAATTAAAACAACCAATCACAGATTATTTTGCGATATATGAGTGCAAATGCTATTGCCAGGTTGTGAATATAATACGCTTACTAACAATGGTTTTATTATATTATTATGTATGTACATCTTACATATTTACATTTTTTCAATAAAACATGCGTAGAGCTATTTTCATGTTTATACGGACTTCATAATAATAAGTTGATAAATGGAGTTTCAAACCCAAAAACAAACGACTCGGAACGGAAACTAACACGCATTCAAACTACCACGACTAATTCGTTTTTTGACGTCTGCGTGTAATTAAAAAATGTTTTACAAGATTATTTCTGTGGGAAACTTTTGCATTCGAACGATTATTGCGCGCAAGGCATGATATATTATATATGATCCACGTAATAGTATTTTTTACGATTGTTTATAAAAAACACACAACTGTGTAAAAAAATGATTTGTGATGGTCTATTATGTAATATGTGGGATATTTTTTCTAATACTAAAATATATTTTATTACATATATCATAAATACTTTTTCACCAAATAACATATTTTTAAATAAAATTGTCAGTATTTTATATAAATAAATATTAAAGCAAATCAAGTTTGTTATAGAAAACTATTTAGACGGGTATGTAGTTTTTTTACATTTAATTAATAAATTGACCATTGACTTTTTCCAGCAAATTTTGCTCTGAGCAGTTTATCATATTTTTTGTTAAAAAGTATAGGGTTATATGTTTTTTGATATGTTCATATGTGTGTATGTATTTATTTCGAAACAATATATAAATATGTTCTTTATAAGCGAAAAAAATATTTTGCATATATATATTTATTTATTTATTTAATTAACATTGCAAAAGGTTCACAAATTATAAATTTAAAACTTTTACAATGGAGAAAAAAAATAATACAATTTAATATTAAAATCAGTAGAAAAAAAAATGGCAAAGAAGTCAACTGAGTAAGCTCCGACGATCTACTTTAATACATAAAAAAATGTATTCGTTGGAACTCACCCACGTCTACGTGGAATATGTCGACATCCGAAGCAATATTGTTGAACACCGTTAAAGCTCTCCCCAGTGGCATCCCCATTGGCAGGCTGGTTCTACACCTTGGGAGAACAAACAATTCATGTCCACGATTTCTCAAAAAATAATCAGGAACATTTAGATTCACATTCTCAAGAATGGTGGAATTCTCATTTTGGCCACGTATACGTCGAAAGAAATATATGGCCAGATACATTTCTCTTCGAACATTCAAACTATTGAAGTTAAGCATGCCTAAGAGAAAGTCAGTTGGATAAAGCCATGGGTAATATCCATACACCCTCATATAGAGAAGTCTCAAAAATTTCTTCTGAATCTTCTCCACCATAAGGGTATATTTCGAGCATCTTGGGGCCCAAACAATTGACCCACTCTCAAGTCTGCTTCGAACCAAAGCGTTGTACATTAATATTAGAACTTTAACTCCCGAAAAGACTCTGGTGGTACGGATGACAAAGCCCAAAATTTGTAATGCTTTCTTGCAAGTAATCTTAATGTGATTATAGAATGTTAGTTTGCTCTCAAATTGTACGCCAAGATCTCTGACTGATGAAATTCGCGAGAGAATTCGGCCATTCATTCAATAACGGAAAAGATAATAATTTATGTATCCTCGAAAACTATTCTCAAAAAAATCACAATATCTTTCGTCTAATTTTATATAAGATCTGGCAACATGTGAAGGCGCAATTAGCATTTGCTCGTAAAATTGAATTTGCTATGATTGGTTGGCTTAATTTTATCAGTAGCGATTACACATTTGCATTGGAACGACGTCTTTTTTACGCGCAACTTGAAATATGAATATTTATTAAAAAACAAGGATTTTTATCAAAAAATTGTATGAGGAATGATGCAGAGAGATATTTTAAAGCCTTTAGACTATTTTTTTTTTGAAATTCATAAGAATAAGGCCAATAATGAGGAAACCACTGGGGTCCCTAAAAGACCCCCATCGCCAGAGACGTATTTTTCTAGTCTCCGAGCCGCGAGAGTTAGAATATTCCTTATGCATGTAAGAAATTAAAAAGATTTTCAAGGCCGGATGCAAAATATAACCATACCTTCCAATAATCGAATCAATGACACTGAACAAAATCTGTCAAATCAGCTCCCAGCCCTATAATTATAGCTTCAAAAAATCGAATCAGTGTATTTGATTATTTAAAAAACTTCGTAGCGATGCAAACTTTCAAAAAAAGTTCTCTCAATATTATTACGATGCTTCAGTTCTAAGCTAAGAAATTTGAATTTTGAACATAAAAAGACGTCCATTTCAATTGTTTTAAATTCGAACGACGGATGTCAGGAATATTGAAAAAAAATCTGGATAGGGACACCCTTCACCTAGCGGGATGAAATATACTTTACAACCTATTCTCATATCTGACAAATATATATAAAAAAAATCATAAATATCGGTCAAGCCGTTACAGAGGAGTTTGGAGACAAACATGTGACACGAGATTTTTATATATATAGGATAAGGTGTAATAGAATGCTGAGCGATCAACTATTGTGTTATAATATAATATCTATTGCACAAAACTGGATTGACTTGGTCTAAATAACCAAATAAAAGCATTTGGATTCAATTGTGTACAGCCGTGTAACCTAGACCAGTGTTCTTCAACCCAATGGTCCGCAGACCGGTGCCGGCCCGCGAAGACTTTTCTGTTTCGAAAATTTTTCAACTTGTTTATCTCCTCGATGTTGATGCAAAATGGTGAATGAACTGCCTTCTAATATCTGTAAGGTGTCAGTTATCTCACGTAGTTTCAATGCAAGATCGGTCAAAACTATATTGTGGACGTTTTTTATGTTTTCTGAAACAATTGCCGAATTCGGGCGACCAGAGCGTTCATAAATCAGTTAACCACTTCGTTACCATTTATCTCGATGGAACAGAGTCCAAATAACACTTGTCCAGCCATTTCTTTGCTTGAATGGTATTTTTTCTCATTAAAAAGCAATGATTTATCAACACACGGAATTATGATTTTTCAATTGTTTTGAAAATCACAAAAGTAGCGTCACTGAAACCACTGCACTGTAACTTGTGAACTAAGCCACAATTGTTATGAAATTTTGACAAGCATTATTTGAAGGTTGGTACTTCTTAAAAATCATATGAATTTGTCAATAGTGGCACGATCTATATGTCATCCTACAAACTTATTGAGTGATGTTGGTTGACGCCGGTCCGCGCGATATTTTTACCGGTCTGCGGGTGTAAAAAGGTTGAAAAACACTGACCTAGACAGTCCACTTTGAGTGAAGTGTAGCTCTAGCCATTCCTACGTGAATGGCGAGCTCTTTTTTTGTACTACCGTCTTCCGGCACATGTGTACCGATGTATCTGAAGCTGTCGACCTTCTCGATGATCTGTCCCGCGCTGGTCTGATTCATAGGAAGTTTAATTACACATCATTTATGCTTGTATTCTACCAGCTCTTCTTTACGGTAGCAAAACATGGCACCTGACGCACCCGCAGGAAAACCGTATACTGAGCTTTGAGAACAGATGCTTGCATCAGATAATGGGGGTGAGGTGGTTTGATTTCGTGAGTACATAATTTGGAGATTAGGGAACGTACAAAACAGTGCCTCGTCACGTCAGTGGTCATGGAGAGACGCTGAAACTGGCCTGGTCACGTGCTGCAGATGCCTCTGAAAAGCCTTAATCCTGCCTGCCTCTTCTTCCGAACGGTGGGTTCCCGGCGTACTGGATGTACTCGGCGGAACTGAGGGATGCTGGGATGTCATCGGAGAAAGCAATTTGTGGGAGACCGAGAAACATGGAGGTACAGTGTGGCGGCCATATGCTCTACTAAGGAAGAGAATGTAGTCAAAAATGAAGAAAAAGAAATAACCAAATTCAAACAATGGCATGTCGAGAGTTTTGTTTTTCAAGAAATTTACCGCTTACCATTTAGGTAAAGTAATAGTAAAAATAATCAAAAGGGCTTACACCAGTCCTTTTCCCAAGTTGTTTTGAAGTGCAGCCGTTGATTGCACTTCGGCTTGCATCAGTATGTTACAATTATTTGGAAGAGTAAAATTGAAAAATGTTTATATAGTTTTTTTATGTTTCTTACACAGGTGCGTGTCCTCCTACTGAAGGCGTCGTCAAATTATATGGAATGGATATACAGCATTGTATGGATGATTATAATTTATCAATTGGATATTGTCCCAGGGAAGACATAATCATAGACAATCTAACAGTCAGAGAGCAAATAATATTGAGCGCAAAGGTAATATTAAATTAATTTATACAGACTGGAGAGATGGTGTGTATTTGAAACTGTTTGAGGAGCACGCCTGTGGCAACTCTACAATTGCTAGCTTGTCACTACCTAAAATTTTAAAATGTACCTTAAAAATCTTTCTGGCAACCGTTGCACCTTTTTATCTAGATTTACTCAATACCAATAGATACAAAAATCAAACGTAATGTTGAGACAATCTGTGAAGCTCTAATGGTGACCATAATAACAAGTGTCTTATTTGGGATACTTTTCTTCGAAAAAATAATTGAATGTCACTTATTTGAGCCAAAATATTTTCTAAGCTTATTCGGATTGTAAAATTGACCATTCTTGTATTATTTGAGACATACTTTTGAATCAAACGGGGTTTTATTATCGATTTAATATTTTTGTAGCACCGCTTCAATGACTACTCTACAATTCTTGGGACAAGCATCCGCTTTCTATCTGAAAATTGGTTTTATTGCATACCGCCAATTTTTTATGGCAACAGCCCCTCCTTAAAAAAATATTTGCTACATTATTGGTCAATATTTTGTTTTCTATTGATTACTTACTTGAAGCATATGTTGAAAACAAAAAAAACCCATCCCAGGAGTCTGATACAGATCCAAATATTCATCTTCACACTTCACAGTGTTTTTGAATGTTTTTCATATAAATAACTTTGCCTGCTTAACATCAAAAGTTTTACAAAAATACTATGTTCTTTTTTATTGTTTTTTATTCAAACACACTTACGGCTCGTGGTTAGCTAAATCGCTCTTGTTCCGTTTTTTTTATGATATGATAGGAGATGGGAAAAAATTCAAGACATCATATACATTCATGTCTCCAAACAGAAATCAATAAATCGATTGAATAAAATCTATAAAACTGTCAGTTCTGGAATTCGAAACAGTGACCTCCGTAATCGAAGCCAACGACATTGACCACTTACCACGCAGCCGGTGTGTTATATTTTTTTAATGGTGCAGCAAGGATGATTTAATTGTCTGGCTATCCCAGCTTTTTCTTCCATCCAGGTATAGAGACATTATTTTGTGGTATCAAAATGGGTCGTCTCGGTTGTCGTCTCTTTATAGGCACTGCTTGTATATAATAAGATTTAAAAACGTTGCATTCATTGGGTGTAGACTGATTGCATTCATTGGGTCGGACCCCCAAGTGAAATAACTCCCCTAAATTCATTTTGACCGGTCACGGACCCCCTGAGCGGTCTCAGGGACCCCTGGGGGTATGTAGGAACCTCTTTGGGAACCACTGCTGTAGAGTATCTTTTCTTTTTGGCTTCAGATGGTTTGCCGCGCGTAAATTTTCTTCTTCTACAGCCAACGTTGGCTTGGCCAACATTGATTGAGTTTTCACTATCTTTTTGCTTCGTAAATTCAAATAATATTATAAATTTGGTATTTAATAAAAAAAACTCGTAGAAAGCACAACTTCTATTAAAAAATACAATCAGTGAAGAAAGTGTACTAGTCTATGCAGTGAAGTTAAAATGTGTTTTGTCACACATCCAATATGGCGGCTTCTACGCTGTGATTGGTTGAGAGGACAAAACATCTTTTGATTGAATTCGAGTGTTGTAGAAATCACGTTTTGATTGTCATTTTTTTTTTTTAGGAAAATACCTTTTTTAAGGTAAATTGCAATTTTCATTCAAAGATTTTATTATAGACTGTCAGAACTGTTATTAAACGGCATTTGCTTAAATTTGTGACAAATCTCTTTTTGAATGTTTGCTCCTCAATTAAAGCTTGTCATTACTTTTTTTAGGATAAATTCGTAAAATCTGCAAAATCATATTTTTTTTTAATACATTTGGTTTTTTCATGTGATCTCCCTATTGTGCAATCTAAATAAAGATCATAAGATTAAAACTAAGAAATCTCAACTAGATAAATATAAAGTTGTCGTTGCCGAATAAGAGATGTGTTTATCTTTTTCCACAGTTGAAAGGCTTGGAAGGAGACAACGTCGGTCGAATCTTGGAGGACTGCAAACTATTCGATCAAGCTGACATCAGAGTTGACCAGCTTTCATTTGAGACGAAGAGAAGAGTCCAATTGGCAATAGCAATGGTCGGCAGTCCATCTTTACTGGTCCTGGATTATTACTCTGCTGTATTTGATGACTGGTGGATTATCGAGGTTTGTTTGACAGTTCTCTCGAATAGTATCTTTAATCAGCCTTTATTGTTTGCTCAATACTTTAGCTATTACAGGTAGTCCTCGACTTACGACCGAGATACGTTCCTGAACTTTGGTCGTATGTTGAATTGGTCGTAGGCCGAATTTCATACAAAATATGTCGTCACTGGACATCAAATATGGTATTCGTGAGGATTTTACGAAAATTAGCTAAATATACAGTTTTTTTTTTTTTTTTTTCGTAGCCTTCTAAAGTATGAATCATGGATAATACAACATACTAAAAGAGTTAGAAAACAAACTATGTGCCATCATTCAAAACTTTGCATTTAAATATGAACCATTTGATCTTACTTTTGTGTCATGGTTTTGTATAATGTGTAATTTATATTTCAGTCTCTTTTCCAGGAAAGCATTTCTATGAAGATATAATTAAATATAAATACATTATCTCGTACTTTCGATGGATTCGGTGGTGACTTTGTGGAAGTTCATTTTAACGTAAAGTTGAAAATAACTTTGATTATTCCACGTATTGTGCTAATAACTGTGGCACGTCTTTCGCCCTTTTCAGAGGCATCCTCAGATAGTAAGACTGTGTGATCTATGTGAATATGGGTGCCGTAAGTCTGGGTGTTGTTATGACCTAAATATAAGAGTTAATAACCTATGGCAAGATAGAGAAAACATTATCACCTGGAGTCAAATAAATGTTTGTCAAAACAGAAAATTAATAAATTATTTTATAATGTCCTCTGCATACACGTTTCATAATTCCATTCTCATAATATGTCCACAACATTCACATGCATGTCTCACTATTGAATTCTGTTAACTTGACACTAGTGACTAAACTACTGCCTAGTTATCAAATTTGAATTATTTTTAGTAAAATATTTTGACAGCAAAATATTAAAAATGGTACAAAAAACGCAATAAAATGCCATTTTATTGTTCAAAATAGTAAATATTTGCAATATGTGCACGTATTTTAATACTGAATAAAATATTTTCCCCTAATTTGTGCATAAATAGAAGTGTTATTTTCCGTTTCGTTTTTTAACAGTTTTTATCGATTATCTCAGAATGCACCAAGAGTCACATATATCACATTTGATGTCCATCGACGATGTATTAAAATAAATCATTTTTATATTATTTTTTCATTGTTAAGCTTGTACATATGAGCAAATGTGTTTTGCATTATCACTGTTACGTCAATTTACTTCACGCAAGCATTTGCTGTGGTGGCCTGTGATACAATTAATTTTTTTTAAAAATGCGAATTGTCGTAAGTCGAACCATTGGCGGATCCAAGAAAGGGGCCATGGCACCCATGGCCTCCCCTGAGGAGATTTTTTTTCTCTATTTTTTACTTTCTTAAAGACTATTATTTTCTGGGACTACCTGTACTTACTCACCAAGTCTTTGTCAGAATCGTAAAATGAGTTGCCGCCGTGGTTTTCTCTTCAAATTAGTCTTCTGGATCAGTCGAATGTTGAATATATTTCTTCTTCGCTCTACTTTGAAAGTTTACTGAAGCATCCATACTACCATATTTTTTTTGTAAAATGGCATAAAATAATATAAACAATTGAAAACATTTGTAGAGAACTTACAAAACACTAATCTTAAGTTTAAAATATTTAAAATGGTGACAAATTGTCTGATTAGTTATTGACATGTATCTGAGATATAACATTTTTTACTTTAAGAAAGTTTACAAACATAGAACTATCGAACTTTCCGTTCCACATGCATATTTACGATTAACATACTGCCGAACCTGGTTATTACGAGGAAGATGGGACGGACTGAGTTTGCTCTCCCCATAAGCACTTCTCGCTATATCAGAGAAGAGGTATTTTGAAATGCTTACAAACATACCCATCACATGAAGACATGAAGTATCTGGAGCGGTCACGTAACACGAAAAGTCTCAATTCAAACAATGAGTACACAATTAGAATATATTACATTTTTCTGTCAATCCACTCTTCGAGAGTTGCTGCAATGGCAGATGAAGCGATTGCCAATGCAATATTGTTTCGTGATCGTATAGTTGCCAAAATAAGTGAAATGAGAAAAGTTTTGCCTGTGTCTCCGGGCGCATCTAGGAAATACAATCCAACGCTTTGGCTTCTGATTTATTGCATGCATAATTCTATCACACGCTATGCGTTGTTCTGGAACCAATTTCGGAAGGTTTGTTTGAACAAATATACTCAATTCGTCGACAACAAATTGTGTTTCTCGTTGCAAATCACGATCAAAAAGGTTGTTTGCAGATCGATTCGGAGCAACCATTCCCAATTGTACCAGTGCTTTGTTAGAGATTCCCAAGCATAAGTCTTCAATTGAAACCAATGCCTCATTATACACGTCTGGTGTGAATTTTGATTTTTTGCACGATGTAAGATGTCTCACTCATGTAGTCGTTGTATTTAACCCAAAGATCTTTTGGATTGGATGGGAAGCACGTTGTCAATACGATTGCAAATAACGTGAGTATTTGCTGTGGTTGATTTGTTTGAACAAATGTACCCAATTTGTTTACATCAAATTGTGTTTCTCGCTGCGAATCACAAGTAGTTGATGTAAATGCTGAAAAATTCGTAGACAATATTTTTAAGCCTCAACAGTGGAATGCGGTAGTAGACTTGTGGAAAATTGATTCTATACGTTTATAAGTTTCGAATTTGATTCAACATCCTAGAAGTTGTCAAAGACTATCTAGCGATAGCTAATCACAGTTTGATTTCTACAGCTCACTTCATGATTTTGAGGAGTAATATTGTATAATGATACTGACAGCTAAACTTCTTTTTAATTTACTGACACCATCATACCTAAAAATACACTCTCAGTCAGCACGCCACTGACATCACATTTACGAGTTTTACTAAATAGTTTTGTGTTTTGTTAATATTTTTGTTTGTGGACTATATTGTTTAAATTAAAATGAACAAAACATATTTTATCAAAACAATAATCTGATTTTTTACTAATAAATGATTTTTACTACCGATGTATTACTTATTTAAACCAAAACATAATTTTGGAAAAAATGTTACCTCTGAAAATATGCCATACAGAGTGTTACAAATGTATCGGATACTTTTTTCAATTATAACATCATAGCCGATCGATCCTTTAACAGGGTATTAGTATAAAAATATTTGCATCTATGTAACACCAGACATGTATGTAAAGATAAATATTCAAACACATTTAAATACTTATAACTACTTATAATACCTTCAAACTAACAAAAAATACTATAAACAACAAAAGTTAATGCCCCATTTCATTTGTATATTTTTCAATGCGGGCAAAGCTTAACCTGTTTGGGTTCTGGACTGGAATGTACAGATGTAAGAATTGAATATAAGACATTCACCAATGCATCTGCGGTCACTGCACTTTGATATCATTTAATTAATTGAAATGGTTTATGCTTTTATTTTGCAGAAATTCAAAAATGAATGCGCAATTTTGATTGTGGTGCCCTGGCGGTATATACCATTTGATGGTCAGATATTGAGTTTGAATGAGGGAAAGTTGCAACATTTCAGATCAAGAGAGGAATTTCAAGAACGATTTGGTTGGTATTTAACATCATGTTTATATCTCAAGACTTATTTGTTTCTTTACTGTTCAGTATAATCATAACCGCCTGTGTGGTTGAGTGGTCAACGTCGTTGGCTTCGGTTATGGAGGTCCCAGGTACGAATCCCGGTACAGACAGTTTTATAAATAGATTTTTCAATCGATTTATGAATTTCTGTTCGAAGGTATGGATGTATGTGATGTCTTGAATTCCCCCCTCACACCCATCCTATCCTATGAACGGGGCGTATCGAGAACGATTAGCCAACCACTAGTCCTGTCCTAGCCCTATCCTTCTATTCCTACTCTCTTTGAAAAAAGAGAGGTTGAGCAACTGAGTAACAAGCAGTTCTCGTAGAAACACATCTGTTGAGATAAACTCCATTAGGAGTCCATATGCTCCACATTGGGAGCGGACATGGTTAAAATAAATAAATAATAATAATCATATTAACTCGATGGCTGCCACAAACGAGATATCTCGTAAATAACTGATTAAATGAATAGTTGCAAATTATAGCCGGCGTGCTAGGTAATTACTATTAATTATCTACGGCAGCTAATGGGTTGAAGATGAATATAATTTCAAAAATATAGCAATTTACAGAAATTTTAAACCGGCGACTGCAATTCTCGGTTCAGGGTTTGTCATTTTGAGTTACAGTCAAAACAATGGTCAAAAAATACCTCAAATTATGCTTAATATGAATATGTGTGTTTTAAAAACGCAAAGTATCAAAATATATCAGAGAACTAGTATCATAACTCATAATCTCGATCAATGCTTGTTCTTGGCAAATCAAAAAAAAACTATTCTCATGCTACAGTTATGTATAAAAAGTGAGATTATAGTTGATCAATGATGAAATAAATTAAAAAAAAAAAAGTAAAATTCGTTACACATACAGAATATCTTGAATTTAAGCCTGGAGATTCTTAGTTTCGCTGCGAGTCTATGGAGATCATTAGTTATGAAAATAAGTCATAAGAATAAGGAAAACAAAAATTTGAGAATGAGTTCATATTAAGGATGTTAAATGATACGGTTATCGCAAGAAATATTAAAAAAAAAACATCGAGTTTAAATGCAAAATTCCTTTTTGTATATATAGATTAGCATAAAAGCAATCAATATAAAATAAAAGTAAGTTCATTTTCCAATTTGTAATAACATATTTCGACTGAAATCATTTTGTCAGATTTTATTAGTTTGCAGTATGTACTTTGTATTTTGGTTACTGTCGAAGTCAGGTGTTTTAGTCAATATAAAATTATCTTGAGCGATTTTCTCATTTCAAGCATTTTATATGGAAATCCTTTACATCTCGCATAGTTAATATCTGCATTCCCATTCCTATTGATTTTCGATTCTTCGGTATGTTATTTTATAGTATACTAGCGAGTACCCGGCATGCGTTGCAATGCCACTCAAAGAATGAAAGTGTGTTTTAATTATGTTTATTGAAGTGCTTTTGGATATCTTTTATTTTTCCGTCTGGTGCGTACACGAATAGATCTGAAGGTTTTGCAACGAGTGAGCAGGCCACATACAGCTTTCCATGTGAGAGGCATAGATTTTCTAAATTTAGTCCACGCCTTTGTAGCGATTGTCCCTGTGCTTTGTTGATGGTCATTGCAAATGCGAGTCGCACCGGAAACTGCAAACATTTTAATTCGAATGGCATATCTGTTGGAATCATTGGGATGCTTGGATGTCTGGTACCGTTGCAAAGTGGTAAATTTATATTTCGGAGAAGAATAATAGGTACGCCAATTTTCAAAGTTAAAACGTGTGGCGGCATATCTGGCAGATCAAGTGAATTTAAGAATTCAGTTGGATAATTGACAATTTCGTCATGATTCATTACAGTATAGATGGACTTATACTTTGTCTCTCCCCCTGGTATTTCGTTTTGAATCCTGAAGTTGATGGCATTAACATCGTTGTTTTTGGCTGCTAATGTAACACGTTCACTGAGCCACTGATGATTTTTGTAGTTCTGTGCGAAATTTTTCGGAAAACTTTGTGAATCAATTCGCCTCGCCGACGGTTCTTGTAATTTTACTAAGGTCAGCGAGTCCCTTGTTAATTTAAGAGAAAACAAATCAAACGAGTACGTAACTGCATTTTCTGACTTATTTATTATCTATGACAGCATCAGTGCACACAGTAATACATTTTCAGAAATTTACATTGATAAGTTTTTGGTAAATTGTATATTGTTTCATATTGTAAATGTATTAAGTAACAATCGATTGCTTATTTAAGTATTCCATCAGAATGATAAAAAAACTCACTGCTTCATAGAACACGGAGAATTGCGTTTATATAAAGCGAGACCCTTGTAAGCGCATTGGCAGCCCACTGCTGGCTGTGCTAATTTAGAAAACTTTGCGGGCTTTCACACAACAACTCACCAAAGTTTTATCGCAATCAGATGAACGGTATAGGAACGCATACGGGACAGACAAAAAATAATAACGTATTGGCAGCCCACTGCTGATTTATATACATTTGCGGACGTCCGCACAACAACTCACCAAAGTTTTATCACAATCGAATGATCGGTATAGGAACAGGAAAGCATAAGGGACAAAATTACCAAATAAACGTATTGGCAGCCCACCACTAATTTATGTACATTTGCAGCCGTCCGCACAACAACTCACCAAAGTTTTATCGCAGTCGGATGAACGGTATAGGAACGCATACAGAAAAAACAAACAAATTAACGTATTGGCAGCCCACCGTTGATTTATATACATTTGCAGTCGTCCGCACAACAACTCACCAAAATTTTATTTCAATCGGATGAACGGTATAGGAACGCATACCGGACAAGCTAACAAATTAACGCATTGGCAGCCCACCGCTGATTCATTAACCTTTTCTGGCGTCCGCACAACAACTCACCAAAACTTCATTGCAATCGAATGAGCGGTATAGGTAACAAACAAACAAACATTCATTTTCATATATATAAATATAGAAGATTGAAGTGGTATAAAGGAACGGTACATATTTGTAATGGTTAATAAATACACTGCATAAGGTGCGACACCACGCAAATAGGAATATACCGAAAATTGTTATGTTACTTTTCATAAACAGTATAAATTACACAATTATTCGTAAGTCGAATTTCATACAAAAAAGAAGAAAAGAAGAAAGAAGAAGAAGAATTTATAATATAATAATAATAAATAATATATATTTACAAAGGTATTCTGTGGTATTTTCATCATCTGTGCTAATATCCATTGTAGTAGTGGGGTTAGTTTTTTCACAATCGTATCCAGATTTGTTTGTGTAAATTGCTTTTTCTTTTCTTTATAAATTTCATTGTAACAGGCGAGTGCTTGCTGAATCAGGCGATGTACCTTTGGAAATCTATCAGTGTCTGGGTCCATATTCTCAAATTGTTGATTTGGCTAAAAGCTGCAGCCGTGTGTCGTTGTGTCCATCTTTTGATTTTTTTTCTTTAGCGCATTCCTTCTCAATTTCAATCAAATCTTGATTTGTGAGCTCTTCAACATCATTTTTTAAAAGTTGAATTATATCTTCACTGTCAACTTGCAGATTAAGTTTTTGAGCAAATTGTACAATGATATTCGTTACTTCTCCTACTTCATTTTTTCTATTGAAATTCATATTATTATTACGTTTTAATAGTTTGTTCCATATGCCATTCATACACAATGTCGTTACATTTGACCGTCCTTCTGAGATATTTTTAATTGCTTGAAAGATGTAATAGATTTCCAAAGTTCTTTCAATGTCTGGTATTTTTCTATTGCCTTGATTGCTTGAGCAAAAGTAATTCTTAAGTAATTTATTTTCGCATAATTTTTCAATTTTTTATTTTAAATTTTAAATTTTGGTCTCCCTCGTAAGTCCGAATGGTCGTAGTCGAGAACTGACTGTATTAAAAACTAAATTATCTAAGAGTGTACAACTATTAAGGTACGTACAATTCAACTCAAATATTTGTTAACAGTAAAAATATGATGTCATCCTAGTGAGGTGAATGAGAATACGAAATCGTTCATTCACTTTTTGCGCTTGTCGATGTTTGATTTCCATTATGACGCATCATGTTCTTTTTTCCTAAAATCTGATTATCACGTGAATTAGCATATACTTCCGTATTGGCCAATCAAAGCAAATGTCTCACAATAATGCAGTGAGACGTCTAGCACTACATAAAACTGATACAAAACAGTGAAACAGACGCAAAATAAACAAACACTGGTGGCCGTGACAGTTCATTGCCGGAATGTCATCGGGTAGAATGGGGGTTATTAGTTTTGATAATTATAGGATACCGGAGATTGTTAGTTTTGAAAATAAACACAATTTTTAAATACGCTTTAGATGGATGCTTTAAAGCTTAGAAAAATATGTTTACAAAGCTGCATTCAAAGCTCTTAATTCTTATATATGGATGTAATTTCGGTGTTAGAAGCAGTCACGTTACTTTATTTCATCACTCGACTGGCACTGATGTCTCATTTAAGACATTTTGTGACTTATCTGATCACACAATCCAATCCACGAATTGTGTTTTTTAAGGAATTATTACTCAAAACATAGCCTTTGTCGCTTACTGTTTATTTATTTATGAGTATAAAAACCAAGTACACTTGGGCCTCGTATAACACGTTTTTTTATATAACACTGTTTCATACAACACGGTTGTATAAATTGTGGAATATTTTTTATACAACACGCTTTATATAACACGGTTTCAATTAAAAATAAATAAATAATTAAATAATTAACATGTTTGATTTGTACGTCCGTGTAATGTGTCATGACAAATCTTACTGAGCATGTCAAGACAATTTAATTATTTATTTGTAGATGAAAAATATTTGAACCCCAAAATGTCGACAGCTACAAATAAATTTAAAAAACAGAGAAACTTTATTTCTATTGAAAAAATAAACAATATCCTAGATAGTCTCAAAAAAGGCGAGAGACCCTCATCAATTGCTAAAACTTTTAATTTAAATGAAGCAACAACTAGGACGATACAAAAAAAATGAAAATAAGATTAGTTCTACAGCTTTGGCAGGATCGTCCATCAGTGCGACAAAGCTTGCTCGCATACATGGAAAGAGCTCTTATGATATGCATAGAAAACTGCAATGACAAAAACATTCATATGGACAAAAGTATTATACAGAAGAGGGCACAAAAAAAATATGATAATTTAAAAAGAATTGAACAATCGTCATCGGAGGATCAAAACTCATCACACAATTTTTCTGCTAGTAGAGTTGGTTTGAAAGTTTTATGAAGCAATTCTCACTACATAATTTAAAAACTCGAGGAGAAATTGCGTCAGCTGATATAGCTATAATCTGCTAAAAAAAATATTTCAGAATTCGCAGATATTATAAAAAATAAGGGCTATACACCAGACCAGGTATTCAATGCGGACGAAACGGGATTGTATTGGAAAAGGGTGCACCAACGAACCTACATATCAAAAAACGAAAAACATGCGAAGGGATTTATGAAAACTTACAACCAATCTCGAAAAAGAGTAAAACATGCAGAAGTGATAGTGATGATGAATGAATGCTATATATAGTATGTTATTAAAATATCTTTCAATAGATATGTCAAAGTACATATTTATATAAACCATCTTCGATATATTTTTTCGGAACGCAATCCCTAATTTTGTATGAACTTCAAACCTTGTATAACACGGATTTGTATTACACGACGTTTTTGTGGAACCATATAAGCGTGTTATACGAGGCCCAAGTGTATACTATTTGTGTTGGATTAAGATTATTTCTTTGTTATGATTTTAGATATTCCTGAACTTTACATTCGTTTTGTTAAATCTTCAAACACTGATATAGGCACAATGATCTCAAAAATGAAAGCGCAACCTGAACTTTCCAAATTTATTTTTGATATATATGGACATGTCGATTGTGTCGTGATTGCTGTTAAAGAAGGAAACCTTCATCAAGTCTACCCTTTACTTGACAGGTTTGAAGTGAGCTGGAACATTAACAGTGTAGAAATGTCATGGAGCCTAATTAAAGAGTACGAAAGGTCGGTTATTTTAATTATTTATGTGACAACAAGAGAGAGAGATATCAATTTTAGTGATTTTTTTGTCTCACTTTTTTGATAATAAAATATATCCTCATTTTTTTCGGGACCGTTTTCGGGTGGTCAACGCCAAGAGCAAGGTGGTCGCGGGCTCGAATCTCAGTACGGACAGTTTTAATAAATTGATTTTCAAGTAGATTTCTGCTCGAAAGCATGGATGTCGTCCACCCCATCTCTTATAAAAGAGGGGTTGTGCCAAGTGAGTGACATATGCTTGACGAAATTACATAGAGTGTGATTAAGGCATCCAATCATGTGCCCTTTGTTTAATATCAGGACCTCGGGATTCACACTTTTTCAATCCCAAAATTGGTCATTCACCATTAAGCCGTGGACAAATTCTGGCTTTCCGAAATTTAGGTATTTTGCAGATTTTTTAAAAATCTTGCCACTGACCGATTTTGAAAATCCACGAATTTGCGTATTCCTAAAATGAAAAAAATTGGGACCTTTTTCGAAAATTTTGAACTTCTTATCCTTATTCACGAATTTGGACAGGATTCCGGAATCGGACGCCCAAAACCGTGATGTCCCCTATCTCGAGTTATAATCAATACGCGTGTGACAAGAAACGCTTTTCAGTACAGTAGAAACTCAATTATCCGGATTGTTCAAAACATGTTTTTTTTTACAAATTAACTGATTATCACGAGGCGAATCGCGTCCACTGCTGTTTACAGTACGTGATGGAATGCATAACATCTCGAGAAGTAAAAAATATCAAAACTCCGTAGATACAAGAAGAAAAACATTATCATTACTGACAATGCATCGTCTCACCCATCTATAGAATATTTAAAACAGATGTTACGGTAAAATTTCTTCAACCAAACACCACGTTGGTAATAAAACCAATGGAGCAAAGGGTGTAATAGATACGTTCATAGCTATTTCGGCTTTCGCCATCGTCAGAAATACTTTGATATTTTAAGAGAGATACCAAGTAAATGTCAAATATAGTTTCTCCCCTCTGACTGCATGCTCTGTTTCAAAAGCCACCGCACGCCACTGGAGTCCATATGCGTTGGGAGCGGACATAGCTTCAAAGTTCCAGTCAATCTTTGACTAGAAATGGTGTCTGCTGCATTCGAGATTGCAACATTGTATGTGATCAATACATTAATGTAAACAAACATAATAGATTTATTGATTTGGCATTTACTTGGTAGAACTCCATTTTAATAGGGTAAAATATCAAGGTATTACCCTATTAAACATAACTATCTGTAAGCCCGTTGACCTCAACGGAGGGATTTTTGTTGCATTTTTAAGTAGTCAGAAAAGTTACTGGCGTGAAAAATAAATTACTAACCTATTTATTGAATAATCCAGAAATTCTGATAGTAAAAGAAATATCTCGGGGCGTATATCGACAGCCCTGCCCTGCAGTATTTAAATTGTAAATTATTTATTTTTGGAATAATGTTCTAGTTTGCTAACAACTATTTTTCGTAATAGCAGAAATTTCGTAAGTTATTTAATTTTTGGAATAATGTTTAAGTTTGCTAACAACCATTTTTCATAGTAGCAAAAATAGTCCTTGTAAATTACTTAATTTTTGGAATAATGTTTAAGTTTGCTAACAACTATTTTTCTTAGAAGCAGAAATTTCGTAAATTATTTTATTTTTGGTATAATGTTTAAGTTTGCTAACAATTATTTTTCCTATTAGCAGAAATAGACCTCGTAAATTATTTAATTTTTGGAATAATGTTTAAGTTTGCTAACAACCATTTTTCATAGTAGCAAAAATAGTCCTTGTAAATTACTTAATTTTTGGAATAATGTTTAAGTTTGCTAACAATTATTTTTCCTATTAGCAGAAATAGACCTCGTAAATTATTTAATTTTTGGAATAATGTTTAAGTTTGCTAACAACCATTTTTCATAGTAGCAAAAATAGTCCTTGTAAATTACTTAATTTTTGGAACAATGTTTAAGTTTGCTAACAACCATTTTTCTTAGAAGCAGAAATTTCGTAAATTATTTTATTTTTGGTATAATTTTTAAGTTTGCTAACAACCATTTTTCATAGTAGAAAAAATAGTCCTTGTAAATTACTTAATTAGGACCGTCTTTCTTGACGTCATCGAAAAGGCGAAATCGCGAACATATACTAACGAAAAAAGTATGTATTTAGTATGAATAAAAAAATGGCGACAGCGGGGCTGGGGCGGAGGAGGGGGAGGGGAAATCGCGGACTATCATGCAATCATGCAATCATGCAATCATACGGACATTATCGAGTATTAATATATAGATAGACAAATGCAAATATAAATATCACTGCAACTTTCGCGTGTCATGTCTGCGATGATTGTTTCGAAATCTGATGATATGGTGGGGGGATTAAAAAATGTGTGACAACATTTATGAAAAGCCTCTTATTTTTAAATTTCGAATTTAATAAGAGGGGGAGGGGCGTTGTGTAATTTTACAGCGGTAAGATGGGCGATGGCTCAAATAATTTTAAGAAAATATTTTACGAAATTCTTGCATATTTGCAAAAAAAGAAATTGTCACATTCATAAAAAGCAGTCGAAAGAACACATCTCCACCAACAGTAGACATTACTCTCAGAACTGTAGATGATTTCCTATCTTTACACGGTTGCTAACTAATGATACTTCATTTTCAGATTGGAATACAGCTCTACAGAAACAGGTAAACTATTCGATTGTTTATTTATGAGTTTTGTTCTTTAAATAATTGTCTGCACGCTATCGTCAGATCTATTCTTAAACGTATTTAAGTTTACCCATATAATAATATGTTATGAGAGATATACATTATGATTATTTATTATACCACGCGGCACCTCCATGTTTTCCTGTCTCCCAACAATTGCTTTGCTTTCTCCCATGATATACCAGCATCCCTCAGTTCCGCCGAGTGCATCCTATGAATAGTACCCACCGGTCGGAGGAAAAAGCAGGCAAGTGACAAGGCGTTGCTTGTGACAGGACTGATATTATCACCAGAGGGTGGCAGAGCTTTAGAACAAGATTATAAAACTTATATTCGACATTGCTCTAAGGAAGGGAATAGATCGTGTCTCTGTGCAGCCTATATCCGGGTGCAATCGCATTAAGGCGGACTGGTGCAATATCAAACGAGCTACTGCATCAACGACTGAAGATGTTCTCGGATTCCGGAGGGTGCAACCAAAATGTGTTCCCAAAAATACATGAGAGAAAATCGAAAAGCGATTTTTACACTCAAGAACAGTGTCGTTGACCCTGATAAATTTGAAGATCGTTGCACTGATTACCGTCATCAGGACAAGGTTGTCATGTCATGAAGTCTGCGCGACTTGAAGTGAAGAGCCTTAAAACGACAAAGCACCGGGTGGAAACGGTATACACTCAGAATTTCTGAAATGTGGTCTTAACGCCATTCAACACCTTTTCTATCACCTGATGGTCAGAGTGCGGAACAGTGAGCGTTGTCTTATGGACTGGGTGGACGGTGAGGTGTTAGCACTCCATGAAAAAGGTTACAAGTATTAATTCAAATTTGTGCAGCTACATTCTCTTTTTCGCTTCACTCGAAAGAAGAACCAAAAATGAACTGCGTTGAAATGCGCTTGGCGGGCTAAAATAAAATAGTACCTCGTGTATGAAAACAACAAATATGGTTACAAATGTTCATCTACTCATAATTATGGGGTTTGATGAAATGAATTTTCTGCGATTTCCTGTTCATTCTGAGTCTTCGTCAGGCGCCATGATTCACTACCGTAAAACAGTACCGGCAGAACGCAAGCAAAATGGCATTTGGTTTTAATCGAGTACAGCTTTACAATATCAAATCATGACACCTGACAAAGACTCGAGAATATATGCTTGCGTCGGATAATGCGGGTGGGGTGGTGGGATTATGTAATTGTTGGTTGGAACTGGCTACCGGTGGGATTCCGGCGTCCTGGAAGACCGACGGGTACTATCCGTAGAATGTCCTCACCGGAACTGAGGGACGCTGGCATGTATTTGGAGGGAGCCAGCGAGATATGAAGGTGCCATATGCTTCACATAGGGAGCGAATATGGTTAATTAAGAGGAATATTTCTGTCGATCATTCGTCATATAACCAAATTTTTTTAAAAACGATTTAATGTTTTGTGAACTTTTTACGTATTTTTTATTTGCTGTTCATTGATATTTTTTACTATGAAAAATACATGAATACGTAAATGTATACATTTACATAAAATAAAATAGTTTTATTTTGACGTCGTAATATAATACATACATTTGTTATATTTACGGTCACGAACCGCCACTGATTATGAGTTGTATTTCTCCGAATATCTACTATGCATAATATGTGCATAACGGTTCCATGGATAAGCATCGCATTACAAAACAGAGCTGTGACATTTCAGAGCAATTCGAGATCATCAAATTCAACAAAAAGTGTGCAATCAATATCTGAGACAAAAACTTCACGCCCAATTTTTTCACTATGGCTCTGTTTTCTGATTAACTGCGATACTCGCCCAATCTATCACCAGACTACCGTTAAATTTGTAATATTAAAAAAACTTTTTTTTTAGATATGCCTATGGATGATGTACGTACGATTTCGGAAGTAAAGGAAAATTATTCAAAAATCTGGTCACCTAAAAATGAATATAATCAGAGTATGAGGTTACGGCCCTTAATGAATCTGCTGGTAATTATTTTCATTTTTACTAAAAATATATATATATTTTCTAGGGCATCCAATCCCGGGATTCGGGATCCCATTCAATTTTTTGATCCCGGGATTTCGGGATTGAGAAAATATGAGGAAATACCAAAAATTTACACGAAATTGGCAAATTGAGGATTTCAAATTCCTCGGTGAGCTAATCCTAATCCCGGAATCCAGGGATTGAAAATTTATCAATCCCGAAATCCCGGGATTGAAAAAAGGCTCCGGTATTGGATACCCTAGACACAACGATCATCAAAACACCTTATTGTCCAAAGTCTATTTTGCAAAAAATATTTTCCCACATTGGTATTTCAATAAGTTCATCCGTGCACTTGAAAGTCTGAAGATGCTGAAATGCGAAACCCGAGGCATTAGTGACAAAACTTGAATGAATGTTCATAATTTGAATGATTCAAATTTCCAATATTACTCATAAAGAACTAATTAAACTAAACGTCAGTGTAATTTTTTTAAGCAAAAAAAATAAGAATTCAAATCGCTAAAGTTCTTTTGCCGATTGTGAATGAATATGCTCCACATAAGGAGCGAATTTGCACAAAAAAATTTGTAACGTGTACACCTGCGTTATGTTGGACTTAAAGTTTTCGAATATCTATAGTAAAATTGTGATAGGCTATTTCACCATCGAGGCAATTCCATATGTTTCGTATCATTTTTATAGCTCTGGTGCAGTATGACCTTTCTGCCATTTTCAACTCTATATGGAGCAGAAAATCGAAAGCAGCATGGTGAGAATTCCAAATTATGCCTCGATTCAATAATATATGAAGAGCAACTCAACCAGATATATGTTTCTACAAAAAGTACCAATGTGAGCTTATTGAGGTTGTTGTATCCTGCCGAATTTGAAAATACTGAGAATGTCTACAAAGGTGAGAACTAAGGAAATAATATTTTGCATTGCGTGTTAATACGCAAAGGCTTACGTATTTGTGTGACTTCAGTGATCCATTTAAAAACAATATATGATTAGATTAAATATCTAATAAAATAAAGTCTCAACCCAACCACAATTTGCAAAGAGAATGACGCAGATGGTCCTTTTCAATTTAGTGTCAATTCACTTTCTTCCTCTAGTTTAAGCGAAAGATATTTCCTCACCGATAACAGAAAAAGTCTATCACGTGATTGATTGTGAAAATGATTGTAAACCTGAATGCTGACATACCTTAACATAGATGCTGAAAGAAAATTTCTTGCGGAGCACTGGCAATATGCTGTTGCTATTTTATTAATGAAATGAAGCACTCGTCGTTTTTGCGGTATCGGAATTGACAGAAGGAATCACTGGAAAAAATTACAACAGACTCCTAATCAACGCTTTGCCGAGGGCGACTATCGTAAACAATAATGCGATTTCGGAGGACCAATTCATAGAGAAGCTTAAATTCATGTAAACTCTTTTGGTCGGTGACAAAGCTGATATGAACATTAGTCTCAGGTGTTTACCACATAACATTTTGAAGTGTAGCGCACCAGTATGACTGATTTCTTTAACCATTTCAGCTGTGCTTCTAGAGGGTTTCAAAGACATTAGAAACTACTCAGAGAGGATGCCGTTTGCGCTATCCCTCGACAATGACACCTTCAATGGCCTATATTCCACATCGTTGTACCACGCGTTGCCAGTTGTGTTGAATATGCTTTCTAACATATTGATAGCGGAAATGACACCAGGACGGAACAGCAGTCCGTCTATATTTGTTAACAATCATCCAATAAACTGGTTTGGGAAAAGAATAGAAGATTCACGTTACACCATATTGTTTTGGTCTATCTCCGCAACCGTTGGTAAGTGTAAATATTTTTTGAAAGCATATTCACTCTGTAATAAATATCATACGTATGACATTAATTTTCTACGCCACTTATTAGACACTGACAGCGTGTGTAAAACAGTCACCTGAAGTGGGCTCTTTCCTCTCCTTTTCGATGCTAACCTTACATTTGTGATAACGATTGCAATTTCAACAAGGATCGTTGGCAAGAACTTGTTTTATGCTCAATCAGACCTGCCTTACAGCTCTTCGTAAGAATACGGTTGAAGTGTTCCACTCTCTGTATTTAATAAAAACACAATAATCCTTTGTACTTCATTCCACTTTATTTAATATGTCAGGACCGGTTTCGCTCATTACGAGCATCGTCAACTGATAAGAAATATAATTTAACAGTGCTATTTATACAAAAATGAACAGTTATAAACAACAATTGGCATTGAAAAGAAAATACCAATTACATTAAAAGTGATTCTAAAATAGCACAAAATTAAAATGTTTAACACATCTAACATATAATTAAAAAGTCATCTCAGATTAATAAATTTAGAATGGGAATTGAAAGTAATTACAAACATAATTAAAATTTGGGAATTCTTTGACAAAGTGATACAATAAAAATAATGACATTAATAATGACAATAATATAGTGAATAGGCTTAATGATAGTTAAGAAAATTTCCCCTCTTCCAAGTAGTTGGTAAGTGTACATACTTAAACAAAATCGACAGCCAGGAAGATTCTGAAAAAGAAATTTTTCAAAGACCATATCAATTCTAACAAAGATATATATATATATATATATATATATATACATACCTATATATATTTTAAATTATATAAAAGAATAGTTAACAAGGGCTAATGCAATGGATAAAGTAACGGGGAACTAGCAAATATTAATTGATCGTTCAAAAGATCTGAATCAGGTAAAAATTTGAATCTATTGATTTCTAGGATTTCCTGTTTGTCTAGTTTGACAGACTTGTTATTTAAATGTAGAACTTTAAAATTTCTACTAATATCGAAAGTGTGATTATTTTGAAACAGATGGTTTCCAAATGAAGACTGTTCATCCCCTTTCTTAGCACAACTCAAATGCTCTTTGATTCTAATATTAAACGATCTACCTGTTTGACCAATATATTTGGCTTTACAGGAATCGCAGTTGAGTAAATATATACCGCTTTGGTTCAAAAAGTTTAACTTATCTTTAGAATTAACTAAAACACGACTCAAGTTGAGTGTGTTATAAAAGGTTACATTAAATTTATTTCTATCAATTTTCCTAGCGATTTTTTCTGTAACTCTACCCAAGTAATTTAATTTAACCCACTGTTTTATAACAACAGGTTTATCCAACACCAGGCCAGAGCTAACATTTAAAAGAGCAAGTTTTTTAGTTTTATTAAATAAAAGACGATCTACTATATCCGTAGCATAACCATTGTTAACTGCTATTTGTTTAATGGTTTCTAATTCTAAATCAAAATTTGCTTTAGTCATCGGAATCATTAGAAGTCGATGAATAAAACAATGGAAGGTAGCTAATTTATGCGAAATATGATGTCTAGAAGAACTACTAATAATATTGTCGCTGTAAGTCGTTTTTCTAAAAATTTTGAAAGTATGACGATTATTTACTATTTCAATAGTTAAATCTAAAAAGTTGATTTTATTTACACCCAACTCCATGGTGAATTGGATATATTGATTAACGTTATTGATATTATTTAAAAACTGGGAGAGTTGTCTCTCCGTGCCCCCCCAAAGAACTAAAATATCATCTACGTACCTGTACCAGTAGATGACATTATTAAAAAGATCTAAATTGCAAATTTTAGATTCTAAAAAATCCATGAAAAAATCAGCTAAAATGGGAGACAGCGGACTTCCCATTGCTAGTCCATTCAACTGTTGATAGATTTTATCGTTAAATTTAAAAAAGTTTTGATCGATACAACAGTTCACTATAGATTTAATATCTCTAGTTAGTAAAGGATTTAGATTTTTGCTATCTATGAAATCTAAAAATGCTATTTTTAAATCCGGTATCGGGACGCTCGTAAATAGACTAACTATGTCGAAAGAAACAAGTTTTGAATTTACTGGCACTTTAATATCCTTAATTTTTTCTACTAATTCAATTGAGTTTTTAATACTAAATTTAGGACTGAAATCTAATTTATATCTAAAAAGTTGGTTCGCTATTTTTGCCAATTTATAAGAAGGGGCTGATTTGAAAGAGACTACCGGTCTTAAAGGGGTATTAATTTTATGGATTTTAGGTAGTCCATAAAGTCTAGGGCACTGTGGGTTCATTTGTTTATAAGCTCTTTTCATACGTTCTGTAGGAAAACATGCATTAGCATCGTTGATAACTGTCTTTACCGTTTCTGAACTTGATGTAGTGGGATCCCGTTTAAGGATAACGAACGAAGGTCCCGACAATACATCATCCATTTTTTTCACATAATCACATCTATCAATGATAACCGTTGTATTTCCTTTATCGGCCTTAGAGATAACCAAATTATTGTTTTTTATTTTATCTTTAATCGATTTTAAAGCACGCATTTCAAATAAATTATTATTTAAGTTAGTTGTTGTTTCTTTCTTCAAAATAGTAGAGCAAAGATACTTAGTGGCCATATCCGATTTTATAGCGACTTCAACGTCAATAGCAAGATTTTCTAAATTATCCGACGTTAATTTAGTGTTAGGGCAATACTTTAAACCTTTATTTAGTAAATTTATTTCATTTGAATCAAATTGAATAGAAGACGTGTTCACGATACGTTCAGCAAAAGTAATTTTTGATTTTTCAACCACCACACTATCAACCTCCTTAGATTTATTGAAAAAAGACAGACGATTTAATTTTTGTTTTTGATTTAAAAATGTTTTATCAACTAAAATTTTAATATCAAATCTAATTTTAAAATCTAAATTATCAAATTCTATGGGATGAAGTTTACTAGTAAGTAAAGAATGAATATGAAAAACGTATACACTCACCGAATCTCTGACGCTGTACCATTTCTTCGTTTCGGCTTTGATCCATGTCAGCTGGGCAACCTTCAGAGCTTTCAACGCGGCAGGAGAATTTGACTTGGTTTTTAAATTAACATATTTTGGCACAATATTACGACGAAGACATTCACGATTAAACCAAATATGTTGAGACGCTAAACACTGTTTTAATTTATATTTCTTATAAAGGACAGTAAGTTTAGCCGTACTAGCTTCATTGATCACTTTTAGGGTGTTCACTGTCAATACTTGGTGGAAAGGCATTATATTAATAAAAACACAATAATCCTTTGTACTTCATTCCACTTTATTTAATATGTCAGGACCGGTTTCGCTCATTACGAGCATCGTCAACTGATAAGAAATATAATTTAACAGTGCTATTTATACAAAAATGAACAGTTATAAACAACAATTGGCATTGAAAAGAAAATACCAATTACATTAAAAGTGATTCTAAAATAGCACAAAATTAAAATGTTTAACACATCTAACATATAATTAAAAAGTCATTCTGTTCATTTTTGTATAAATAGCACTGTTAAATTATATTTCTTATCAGTTGACGATGCTCGTAATGAGCGAAACCGGTCCTGACATATTAAATAAAGTGGAATGAAGTACAAAGGATTATTGTGTTTTTATTAATATAATGCCTTTCCACCAAGTATTGACAGTGAACACCCTAAAAGTGAACTCTCTGTATTGTCATAGATCTAGTGGAGTAGCAAGGGATGATAGCGATAATGGTACTTCCGTTTATAATACCAGGCGGTAAAACGAACCTCGACCCGAAATGAAAGCTGTAGCTTAGTCATACATATTTCACATGTATATGTTTGTTCCCGACCCCGCTTCCACTGCCTCGACCCGCTCCCGTTCGACAGTTAATCATTGCCGTTTTGGCGCTCCGCATACTGCCATAATTCAGCGATACCTTCCAAAATGACAATACGATTCGAGGCACGTGTCCCCTTACGCTTTTTATTGCCCCACTTGGCTGATCCTCACTTGCTGAGTGTTAGCAAATGTTAATTAATCGATGGTTCACTGCAGAATGTTTGAAATGTTAACTGATCTCCGAATAATGATTGTACGATTTGATCGATTTGAAACCATTACCACAACAAAGCTTTCTGTTGTCTCTACAATCTACATATACGCAGTGGTGTAGGAAGGGGTCCTACTGCCCGGGGCAGTCCTCGAATTTGCCGCCCTCCATATTTCCTCTAACTGGAGTTTTTTCTACAGGTGGCTTAGTTTGTTATGTATGAATATAATTTCTCGAAAAATATTGTATTTATTTTTGAAAATGCCGTCACCGAAAATGTGCCGCACCCCCCTTGCTACGCTACTGCATATACCTCTGAAACCCCACTGCTGTGGTAATACATGTCTCGAACTATGTCCGAGAGCAAAGTAGCTATTTTTTACTGTTATTTTAATATTTTAAAATCGGTCAAGTAACGCCCCATATGGATGTCGTATTTTAAAATCGTTTGAATCACGCCCCTACGGAGGACGAGGTGCAGCTACGATCGATGCGCATTTCGACTGCATGGCATCATCCACGGAAGTACCGCGATAATTCTTTCATCATTTTATTCACGCATAACACTTTGCTTTTGGAAATTCTGAAGTTAATCACGGAGCCTCATAAATCCTTATAAACATTCAAAGATGCTAAAATATTATTTGATACCGAAATAGACAAATGTTTTCTTCTCTGAACAGAGGTGACATATCGCTGAGATATCGTTGACATTTGAACAGAAGTACCAATTACAAGTATCAGTGAAGCCAAGATTTTGGTGACATCGATTGGGGAAAAATTACAATTTTGTAGCTTTCCCTGCTAAGCGAACAGAGCTCCGTGGAAGAAAAGTGAAAACCCTTCCAATTTTTTGCAATATATTCAAAACATCAATTTATGATTCTAGCATGGAATTCCAACTGATATTGTCATACTACTGTAAACTTTCCGTAGCTGTGAAGAGTTTTTCAAAGATAAAATTGATTTAGAAAAGTTTTTTAAGATCGACGATCAGCAAGTCGCCGTTAAAATGTCTCGCAATACTTGAGGCCGGGACTGTAGTCGTTTTTCAATTATCGGTGAAAAAAAATGATTGTTTCCTATGAATGGTCTTCACTTTTTTCAATCATTTCCATTTCGTAATTTACGTCCAGATCATTCCAGTGCATACGGTCAAAGCCCTCTATGAATATATATTTACAAGCCATAGAGCTGAAAACAGGGCCTTTTTTCAGATGAGTGGGCCGCAGTATCAATGTTCAAAGTAATCACATTATTATGAAACAATTTGATTAAGTTAATTTGTAAGAAATTCATTTATATATTTTTTCAATTAAATCTTTTTCATGCCATGCAGAAATTAACATTTCCATTTCAGGCGTTCAAGTGCAAGGATGAACTTGAACTGACGCTTAGTAAATGAACGTCTCGTGCTTATATAAGAAATAAATGTGTCATTAAGTTTAAACTGGCGAGAAGGATTGACCCATGGCAATGCCTGCAGATTTGAATGTTGGGTAATTTTTAAGAATTATTTATTTATTTTTGTTTGCCGGAGAAATTTTATGATTATATTTACTCACATATAGGGTAATTTGACAGATTTACCTGCTCATTTAGGATTAGTCATTCATAAAAAATCAATGCACCCATTTTCTTATAATCTAGCCGTATTTCATTCAGAAACTCACAGGCTTGTAAATAATCCTTTAACCAAAGTTAACTTTTATATCGAATAAAAAATCATCAAACTGATTGCCATCAACAATGGATACGATATGTCTCTTATATATAATCTTTTATCAAGAAAACAAATAAACTTGCAGAAAAAATACTGTTTGCAGGTAAATTGTCGAAGGACATAGAACATGCTAGGTATTGGCGTAGAATCATTTATTTAGGTAATACTTAAAAGTTTTAAAATTGTAAACATTTCGCTGAAACTTAAACTTAATGATACATTAATCTGTTATATAAACATGATGCATTCATTTGCTATGCGTCAGTTCAAGTTCATCCGTGCACTTGAACGCTTGAAGATGCCGAAAGGCGAAATCCGGGTCATTAGTTGCAAAACTTGTTTGAATGTACATAATTTGAACGGTTTAATCTCGAATAATCATTTACCAAGCTCCGTATTTGTGTGACGAATCACTTTTTGAATATTTGCTCCTCAATTCGTATCAATATTCATAAATTATTTTCATACTCCTTTTACCAATGTATTGTTTGTTATAAACAACTAAAACCAGCCTGTCATTCAACGCATCTTACTCAATTTTGTAATTTTATATTGTATAACAGCCATACGATTTGTGAGAAGAGCCCGAGATGCAACGGCCCACTAATGGTTTGCTGATTTTCCTATAGCACTGCTTGAAACTTAAGACTGCTATGATACGATGCATTGGCTAATTTTGGAAAATATTGACATTGCCAGGCCTCCGTGGCTAGAGTTATCGGGAGAAAACTCCGTCTAACCCGAGCTTCCAGAGTTGTGTTGCCTGGCCGTCATACATGATTTTATAATTTAGGTGACAATTTGAGACAAAGAAAAATAAAACGCTCGATCACAATCAAACTATATTAAAATTTATTCACTTTAAAGACAATAACTACAACTTATGACATTACAGTTGTTACCATCGCATTGGTGGATTTCAGGGGGTCTTTTTAACAAACAGTTTTGGCCTTAGCCGTGATAAAAAAAAGTTAGCAACAAATAATAACAGGAAGGTGCTCCGTGGTTAGAGCGGTCTACTACTCAGCCTTATCAAATGGGCGCCTTCCTTACATCTTTACCTAACCCTAGGTTCTCTAATAACCCTACCTAACAATTTTTCCTACATCTATCATTACTCGGCTCGGTGTTTGGCCACAAGAAAAATAACAATGGAAATTGTTCTGAAAAACAAATTTACTTGCCACTTAGAAATAGGGTAGTTACGGTCAGGCGGGTAACCGACGTCCAGAGACCTCGAATGAGAACAAAACGGTGGCATACCTACCGCGGTGATTCCCTTGAATCCAGTCTTTCTTCTACACTCAACTTCCAGTTGAAAGTACATCGCCACTGTGATGGAGGCTCTTGCAAAATTAATTTGCGTCTCACGTAGGGTTGCGCGCACTGACTGTTGGCTCTAAAAACTACTTTACTGACTATCGCGTTTAGTTTCTAATGGAGCTGGGGTGTAGCCGAGTGTGAATCTCTCGTGGTTGCCGCAGCCACGAGATCTTCGATCAGCAATAGACTGCCATGAATTGTGCCACCATCCGGTGCACACACACGTCGGGCAGACGTTCGGAACTGGTATTGTTTTTTTGCTTCGGGTTAGGAAGCCGACATGGAAAGGGGTTGCACGGGCTGGTCGTTACGATCTATGGCCTTACCATCAATTTGGCCTTACCATCATATCCTGACGTAACCCCCACACTTCTAGTAGTGCGCGGAGCTGTTGCCGCATCCAAGCTCCTCTCAGTAAACGGCCCACCTAATCGTCCTAAAGGGCCTCCGAGGTCCCAGGTAACGACCTTCTGCATTCGGCACGCGACGACACGACAGGCGAAGGAATGACCCAGACTTGGACTTTACATTCCACCAAGCACACACAAGGGAAACATCTCATGATACTACAGGGGCGAACCCCTACCTCTTGTGACTGCTATCTCCGAAGATAGCCCTCATTGGGTCGGTCGACCACTTGACTACCGGTCGGGTGTCGCTTAAAAACAAATCACCTGTCGTTCTTCACGCCCCTTACACACTAATGCTTAATCTAGAATAAAAGTAAAACAAAAAAATGACCTTTCCCAACGGTCGGACATCCACGCCTTGACTACGGGATTCCCCAAGGTGATACATAATTTCTTACAACATCAAAACTGGCGTATTTTTAGTAACGTTACTTGGAAACAAAATAAAAAAAAAATATCGCGTTCAATCATAATTCTACTAACCAACTGGTTTCGAGAAACTAGTACAAAATCACGTTCAGTTATAATTTATTTTAACAAAAAATTTGTGAGAGAATAACACAAGATTCAAATTCAGTTTTTAATTATTTATTTATTTTGACAAACTATTTCAACAATATACTAAGAAACCCAAGTTAGTTATAATTTATTGCGAGAAGCTATTTTCTAAAAGAAAATCAAGTAAAATTGTTCATGAAAATCAGAAAAAATTAAAAAAAAAATCTTGTTCCATTTTGATTTAGGCGGAGAATTTCCCCTGTTCGGACTTTAACACAAACAATTGACAACATTGTTAGAAAACAAAAAAAACGTTCGGCGAGATTCTCGGTGCGCAAATTTTTTCGCCCAGCACTAATGCGGGAACACCCCTATAGGCCGGAATACACTCGCCTATGCACTGCTTCGGCCGTCTACCCTTAGCGACTACCTGCTCGAGCGCTTGCTACGCAGGGCCGCCGTATTGAATTTTTGTGTTAGCGTGCCCATTATTATTTCAGCGATCTATTTAAACTTCCCCATATACCGCTGACACGGTAAGGGGTATCAACACTTTTACACAAACACGTCACCATGGAGGCAAGTTACGTTACCATAATCTAATAAGACCGTAAACACGATGGTACTTATTTTAAAACTGAATATAATAACTAATATTGTCTGTCCGGTCGGACAGCCCTGACGGCGCTCAAAATCTCACTGGCACGGTAATTAATTAATTGTGCCCCTTCAACGAAGGCCGCTGGGCCGACGCAGTCCGAACGTTTTGAAATCTTATCCCTGACTGATGCTTACTGTTGATCCTTCCTAAACCTAGAAACATCCCCCTTCCTCTTGGAAGACAAACTGCACCCCTCTCCATCCTGTCGGTATGCTCAGTGTCACTTTTTAATTCCTTCCTGGCTATTCAAAAAAATATTTACTTATTATAAGTTAATTTACAAGCGGTGGTTTAATTTTACTATGCTTTTGAAACCGGCACACAAGTGATCTATGAAAATTAATTCCGGAAAGCTGTTACGCAAAAAGCGGCAAATATCAATATGTTATATGCATAATACTTTCGATGGTTTCGGCGGTAACTTTGTGAAAGTTCATTTTAATATAAAATTTAAAATAACTTTGATTATTCCACGTATTGTGCGACACGTGTTTCGCCTCTTTCAGAGGCATCCTCAGACTAACTATCGCAAAATTTCGTAAGTAATGAAGCAAGATTGATTCTAACATTTAAATTATGAAATTACAAAATGGAGTTTGGTTTTTTTTTCTTTTTAGGGAAGCAAGGAGTAATATAATCGAAATAAAGCAAACAAATAATGATACTTATGAGCTGCAATCAATCAGATTGCGATTTTTCCTTTTTTAGAGAAGCAAGGAGGGGGGTTATAGAATCGAAACAAAGCAAACAAATATAATTATACTACTAATGACGTTAAACATTACAAACTATTAAACTAATGAGCTGCAATCAATCAGATAGGTTGGTGATACCTCTATTAATTGGAAACAATGTAAGCAATGGCGAGCAACTCGTCCTATTAAGAATATTATTTAATAATACTTCTTTTTTGTTCTTAACAAATTGTTGTCGAAGTTTTATTACAATCGGATCAGCGGTATTCAAATCCATAGCGACCGAAAGTTAAGCAACATTCATTTTTAAATATATACTAGCCGTTACCCGGCAAGCGTTGCAATGCCACTCGAAGAAAGAAAGTTTAATTGTGTTTATTGAAGTGCTTTTGGATACATAATATGTTTTATTTTTCTGTCTTGTGCGTATGCGAATAAATCAGAAGGTCTTCCTACGCGTGAGCAGGCCATATACAGCTGTTCATGGAAAAGCATGGATTTTCCAACCGGAAACTGCAAACGTTTTTATTCGAATTTTGTCGAAATCATTGGAATGCGCGGCAACAGTACATCTTCTCCTTTAAATTGATCTATTGAATTGTTCGTCTGAATTAAGCAGTGTGATCTCGAACGGTTTCTAGTCTTGTTTCTCGTTGCTCTTCTGTTTCAGACGATCGGGATTGAGTATTGCATGCTCGAACCGTTTCCAATCATGTATCCTGTTGCTCGTCTGTTTCAGACGGTAGTGAATTTTCTTTCATGCTTGATGTTTAAATCGACCAATAGCTTGTCGTTAGGATGATATAATTGATTTGACAGTGAAAGTAATGCTTTGTGACGACTATTAAAAATTCTGTTGCTGCCGCAGAAGAAATAATTCTTGATATATCGTTTGAAAGCTTGAGTTATATTGTTTAATTAGAAATGATTGATATAATGATATTTATTTTCTTTCCGACACTGAACATATTTATTGAAATAGAATGACATATAACGGAAAGGATCGATGATTTTAAATTTTATTTCGTTGACTTTATTTTTCAAGTGCTTTAGGGTAGACAATATTTTTTGTTTTTCCGTCTTTAGCAAAAACAAATAAATTTGTTGGCTGTCCGGCTCGTGAGCATGCAACATACAACTGACCATGTGAAAAACACGGATTTTCTAGATTCAATCCGCACACTTGAAGTGATTGACCTTGTGCCTTGTTTATGGTCATTGAGAATGCAAGTCGAATGGGGAACTGCAGCCATTTGTAATCGAATGGCATTCCGGCAGGAATGACGGGAATGCGTGGAATGAGCACATCTTCTCCTTTCGACTTTCCACTAAGTAATAGTTGCCTCGATGACATTCGGAATCAGTTTCTTCACAGCTAGTCTTGTTCCATTACACAAATGGGATGGATTAATGTTCCGCATAAGAATAATTGGCACGCCAACTTTGAGTGACAATTTATGCGGTAGCATACCAGGAAGATCCAATGAATTTAAAAACTCGATTGGATAATTTACAACTTCTTTCTCATTCATGACGCTGTCAATCGATTTGTAGGTAATAGAATCGCCAGCAATTTGTTCTTGAATTACGTGGTTGATTGCATTGACGTCGGTGTTTTTTGCTGCCAAAATTGCACGTTCGCAAGCCATTTATGATTTATTGCTGAAAATTTGCGGTAAAACTTACTGAATGAGTTGTTCGATGGTTGGTACAACGACGCTAAAGTTCAATGGAAATGAAATACATTTTGTGGTAGCATCAACCGGTACGTTTCCTTCGCCAATGTCCAATAGCTGTTTTGAAAATGTGGCTGCTGACTCATCGTGCTGCAAATGTACGCGCATATTCGTCTTTAATGTGTGTTTTTGCACGGTTCGGTGATTCTACCGAACATTACTTTTCCGAACACGAACACTCCGAACAGGAATAGCCCGAACACGAACTCTCCGGCCAAGAATACCCCGACCACCGATTCTTTCGGACTCGGAATCTTCCGCACACAGAACCTTCCGGATATAGAATACTTCGCACACCGAATACTCCGAACATTTAAATATTTTTAATAGAAAAATCATTGTTTTATTGTAATGTGGAATGTTTTATGGCAATTATGCCAAATATTTTTCAAAATGAAAACAAGAAACGTATTTAATTTTCATGTATATAAGCAGTTTATAATTTTATTCGTATTTTGGCTTATTAATTTTGAAAATTGTGTTGTATTATAATTGTGCTGATATTTTTGATTATATTAAAAGAAAATACCATGCATATAAACATTTAAAATTGCAAATTGATATACACAGTACTTTAAACATAATTGTATTATCTTATTGATACACATATTATACATATTTTACATTCACTTGACAAATGCAAAAATGTGTACATAAAATTTTAAACATATTATGTGTTTATAATTTTTTTATTGCAATGACTTTAATAAATAATTTTAGCAATTATTATTATTGAAAAAAATGAAAGTATAGTTGAAGTTATTCTTAGATCTGTTTATTACTCTGTTTTTTGATGATTAATATTATATTCCCCCCTCCCACCCATCCTATCTTATGAACGGGGCGTATCGAGAGCGATTAGGTTACCACTAGTCCTGTCCAAGCCCTATCCTTCTATCCCTATTCTCTTTGGAAAAAGAGAGATTGGACAACTGAGTAACAAGCAGTTCTCGTTTAAACACTTATGTTGAGATAAACTGATGGCCATAGACTAGTATACTTAGGACTGTGACTTTTTCTTTTAATTTGCAATACTTCTTTGTGAATTAATGTTATACAATGACAAATGTAGGTATTATAGCTTTAAGATAGATTTTTCTTCTACAAAAGGTCCAAAAAACTATGATATAAGAATACCTTAATTATAAACATTGCATCACCTATATTAAAATAGATATTTAAGAAAATGTGGGTACTGGGGTCGCATTTCTTGAGCTTAGAACCGGAAAAGTTAAACATATGCAATTCTGGTAAGTCAATTTATTTTCATAATTCTTCTGTCACATAAACTTCATTTTATGAGAGGGGTGATGTCTCATAAATCCATTTCGGAGAATTTTAATTATAACCTTATCGCTAAATTTAAAAACATACATTCCTTTCTGATATTCTTTGTTAAAAAGGGGAACGAAAAACAGTCCCAACGAAAACAAATCATGTTTTATTACATTCGTATGTCAATAAATATACACTCAGAGCTGTTGGAAATCAATGTTTGAATTTATCATAATATTTCTGCATATTATATTTATTTTTTAAATTTTTACTTCTTGTCGAGTTTTAAAATGGTTTATTTTTAATAACCTTCCTAATTTACTTTCATTTATGTAATTAAAAAAAATATATTTATCAAACTAACTGAATAGGAAGGAAGAAGCTCTACCTTAATTTGAATATCTTTGATTATTATATCATTAATTTGGTTAGCGTATATAAAAACACACAACTGCTTTATTATTATGATTAATATTAGTCTGAAAGTTTTCATAAATATCTTTTACTTAGATGGTGATATATTTATGAAACACCGTGCTTAGAAAAAAATATAATTGACTGGGCGTCGAATTAAAGCAACCAATCACAGATTATTTTGCGATATATGAGTGCAAATGCTATTGCCAGGTTGTGAATATAATACGCTTACTAACAATGGTTTTATTATATTATTATGTATGTACACCTTACATATTTACATTTTTTCAATAAAACATGCGTAGAGCTATTTTCATGTTTATACGGACTTCATAATAATAAGTTGATAAATGGAGTTTCAAACCCAAAAACAAACGACTTGGAACGGAAACTAAAACGCATTCAAACTACCACGACTAATTTGTTTATTGACGTCTGCGTGTAATTAAAAAATGTTTTACAAGATTATTTCTGTGGGAAACTTTTGCATTCGAACGATTATTGCGCGCAAGGCATGATATATATGATCCACGTAATAGTATTTTTTACGATTGTTTATGAAAAACACACAACTGTGTAAAAAATGATTTGTGATGGTCTATTATGCAATATGTGGGATATATTTTCTAATACTTAAATATATTTTATTACATATATCATAAATACTTTTTCACTAAATAACATATTTTTAAATAAAATTGTCAGTATTTAATATAAATAAATATTAAAGCAAATCAAGTTTGTTATAGAAAACTATTTAGACGGGTATGTAGTTTTTTTACATTTAATTAATAAATTGACCATTGACTTTTTCCAGCAAATTTTGCTCTGAGCATATTTTTTGTTAAAAAGTATAGGGTTATATGTTTTTTAATATGTTCATATGTGTGTATGTATTTATTTCGAAACAATATATAAATATGTTCTTTATAAGCGAAAAAAATATTTTGCATATATATATTACATTGAAGAAAATTACGGTCTAAGAAGAACAAAATTCAAATAAATAAAAAAGATCTTCAACGTAGAACAAAAAACGGATTGATGTGTTCGAATTTAAAGATAATAATTTATGTGTCATCGAATACTATTCTCAAAAAATTCACAATATCTTTCGTCTAATTTTATATAAGATCTGGCAACATGTGAAGGCGCAATCAGCAATCGCTCGTAAAATTGAATTTGCTATGATTGGTTAGCTAAATTTCATCAGTAGCGATTACGCATTTGCGTTGGAACGACGTCCTTTTTACGCGCAACTTAAAATATGACTATTTATTAAAAAACAAGGATTTTTGTCAAAAAAATGTATGAGGAATGATGCAGAAAGATATTTTAAAGCCTTTAGACTATTCTTTTTTTGAAATTCTTAAGAATAAGGCCAATAATGAGGAAACCACTGGGGTCCTAAAAAGACCCCCATCGCCAGAGACGTATTTTTCTAGTCTCCGAGCCGCGAGAGTTAAATGGAATACTAATTCTTTCGAGATTTTAGAAGGAAATGTTTGTTTATGCGTTAACATGAGTAGGTAAATACTTTAAAAAAAAGGAGTACATATGAAATATAATTACCTACACAACATATGTTTTAATGATTGTGTTTTTACCAGTAAAGTATCATCATATATCAAAATAATTTCTAATTTACTAAAAACATTATATTTTTTACCTTTTAGTAACCTATTGTTATTTTTCCTTTGAACAATTAGTTAGCTTAGTATAATATTATTAAATATAAGTGGGAATCAGTGCAAATGTACATTTTATTTAGTTGAATATCTAGTGCGTGAAAGAATTGGTGGTGATGAATTCCACTCAAAGCCTGATTTTGAAATAAATAATGAACTATTACCACCATTACCACTATCATCATAATAATTATCATCACTATGCCCTTCATTAAAATCATTTTCATGTTCATCTTGATTCTCAATAAAATCTTCCACGTCTGTAATATCGTCAATTAATTCAAAATCTGTATCACTATCACTTTCTGAATCCCTATTGTCTCTTGAATTTAAGCCTTGATAGAAAATTCGACATGTTGCTAGTTAAAAAAATCTTTCAAAAAACAATAATTACACAATTAAAACACACTCCACAAAACGTAAGCAATGTTGTTTTTATAAATACGTATTAATTATAAGAACACTTTAAAAATTTAACTAATATCGAAAGGCCCGCTAAAACAGTCCGTTAGATTTGGATCCTACTGTAATACTAAGGCGGGCTTAGAAATAAGGTCAGAGCGATAACACTATAAAAGCGTTGACATATATGAATCCTGCAAATTTGTAGCGCAGAAAAAAGTTTTTCGGTTGAAATTCATCAGATTTCTTTTCTGTTTTATTTAGTAGAGACGGAACTAGCAATTGGATATATTTATTTTCTTCTACAAAAGCTCCAAAAAACTATGATATAAGAATACATTAATTATAAACATTGCATCACATATATTAAAATAGATATTTAAGAAAATGTGGGTACTGGGGTCGCATTTCTTGAGCTTAGAACTGGAAAAGTTATATTTACACAAAATTAAAAATAAAATGATTAACACCTATAACATACAATTAAAAAAATATCAATAATAAGTGGCAAATGATATCAATTATAAATACAATTAAAATTTGGGAATGTTTTAAACAGAATGAAACTACATTACTAAAGTGAATAAATTAATGATGATTTAGTGTTTTTCCCGCTTCCATGGAGTTCTTTGTTGTTGATGGATAAGCATATGTCTTCGATTTTGATCAGAGCTTGATTGAAAATATTGTCCGAAAACTCAATGGAATTGTCATTGGTAACGGTACGAACACGGTGCAAAACGTCTTCGCTCAAACCCTCTCTGAATTTTTCCCACAAATATTTCGGGTTGGATGGCGAACATGTGGTCAAAATTATGGCGAATAATGTTCTAATTTGTCGCGGATGACAGCTGGCACATGCGTTCGCCAATGTTGTTTCCCAGTGTTGGTCATTTTCGAGCAAATGAAGCTTTTGGCAAGCTTCTCTGTACGTCTGGCATTCTACGCCATCAACCGTTCTCAAATTTACAAATGAAGTAGGACCTTTGACATTAACCAACAGCATTCTTAAATAGTAGCACTCGGCATTATCATCGGATGTACTGTGTAAATACGGCCCAATGCATCAGACGTATACAGATTTTGATAGTCTTCAACACGCATGCCTTGCTTACGTCGTTGGAATTTTTTGGATGTAGCATTCCATGTATAGTACTTAAGAACTTCTGAGTACAATAATGTCTTGGCAAATATATCTTCTTCACACAGCGCGAAAAATGCTGTTAGTGTTGTGTGCGCTGGTTTACTAACAACATTTCGTGCAGTTTCTGCCGTGAAATAGACTCACTTCATCGTTGCGCGCATCGGGTCTATCTATACTGACTACTGCCATATCACTGCCTTTGTTGACGTATTTGCATATATATTTGATAGATTTGACAGACTGACAATATTCGACGTTGATATGAGCTTTGAATGTTTTCGATAACAAAGGAGAATATGGCACAATCCATCTGTTGTTGATTTCAACGTCAACATTTCTCATTCTGATTGTAGCTGTACGACCTCCATCTTCTGGTTTTCGACGTCTGTATTGTGCATCACCAGTGCGAGTTTCATGAACTAAGTCTCTGGGATACTTTTTCATGCATTTACTGTTTACCATGCAAGGAGATTGTGGATTCATTGCACCGCATGGTCCATACACCATGTTTTTCGTCACAATATCGAACAGCAGTGGATCTTTTCCAGGATTCAGAATTTCTGCACAAATAGCATCATCAATTTGAGCTGCGTGTATTTTCGTTTTGAGCCATATGAGAATATGAGCATGTGGAAGTCCTCTCTTCTGCTATTCAATTGCATACATCCAGCAGCGAGTTTCACCATAAATGTGTTGCTTCACAATTAAGTCCATCAATTTAGTATGTTTTTGTTTGAATATTCGTGCAGTCAAATCGTGGCGATCGGATGGAAACTGACCGGGTAATAGAAGCTCTTTTATCTCGTCCCATGTTGGGTTGCATGTAAATGTGATGGAAAAATTGGGGCGGCCATATGAACGCACATATATGTCATGGCATCTTGTGCATATTCATGCATATGCCGTGGGCTGCCATTGAATGTTGCTGGAAGTATGACTATTTTGCCAATGTCGGAAACATTTCCATCTTTTGCAATTGCATCTCGTAAATGTATGTATTCTTCTGGACGCAACGATGTTTGATTTAAGCGAATGAATAACAAACGTTCGGATTCAATATTGGCATACATTTCTACCACGTATTGATGAAATAATTGATGGCATTGCAGAATATGATTTGTTCCATTCTGAGGTATCATTATGCGGTATGAATAATAATTCATCGCCAAAACTTTTTTGTTGGGTTGTTCACCTGTAAAAATAAAGAAAACGAAAGATTTGAAAAATGTTGATTAAATTGTTAAAAAAAATATATATTTTCATTTGATAAAATTAAATAAAGATATCTTTAGTTACCTGTAATTGGATAAGTTTGCATAATATTGAAGAGATATCCGTCCTTCCCCTCCCAAAACATTATGAGATACTGCAGCGCATCATATGATCGATGTGTTTCAGCGACACGTTGAAGAATTCTATCACGTGTATCACGTTCTTGGCCAACTATGACAATCGCAACTTCATTTATGGTTGGTGGATTGTAGCGTCCGGCGTGCTGTCCGCGTAGTGTTTTGTCAGCTCGTATTTGAATTGCGTAATTATCCGTCGGTAGATTTTCAATTGATGTTTTGAATAATTTTATCAATGCATTCTGTTGGTGTAAAAATGTTTGCAAATAGGATATAACGTGGCGTTTGGTTCCTGCAATTGCATCGCAGCGTTGATTAACTTGTGCATCATTGTCACCCATAAAGTAGATTTGTAGAAATTTATGTTCAGCGTCGAAAAGCGGTAGAAATGAACACGGTGATATATTTGTCCTTGAATTTTGAAAGTAGGCAAATATTGATCTTGGAAAACTTTTTCGGCTCCAAAAGATTTGAATCGCTGAATTATATTTGCGAATGCTCTGCAAAAAGTGTTTGGAATTAGGCGAGTCGACCGAAAGCAATGACAGCAATGGATCAGGTGGTGAATGCAATGTTGGCAATTTAACTTTGCCATTCGCGCAGCACATTCCTGGTGTTTCATTGTTGAATTTAAGTAAACCGCAATGCCTACACACCTTATCCATTTTGCCGATATTTAAACTGGGATGCAAACTGTAATCGTAGTTAACATCATATTGAAATCCAGCAAGATTCAAATCTACATTTACTGTTTTTCTATGTCTTTTAGCTCTATTGCGATTCTTGCGGCATGTCGATCGTTTGATTCTGATGCACTTGAATAAGCTATTTGTAAACGATCTGCTTCATTGCTAGCTTGTCGCGAAGCTCGTCGCTCATTTCTACGTGCTGCGTTGGTATTTTTAATAAGTGACAAACGTTTGGGAGGCATATTTTTTAACGACACAATTTAAAAAGAAATTAGCGCTGCCTAATTACACTCACACTGAATTGTCAATACAACAAAACAAAATGGCCGTCGTTCAAAAAGAATTTCGAATTTTCGAATGCGCTGCAGAATATACTGCGGTGTAAAAAACATACGATTTGACAGATCTGAAATCAAAACAAAATGGCAGCCGTTCAAACGAAATTCAAATTCGAACGGCGGCCATTTTTCTTTTGGAATATTTGGGAGTTTGACTGGTAAAAAACATTGAAATCTATGAATATTTTAGTTTTTCGACACTAATCAAAACTAAAACTAATAGTTTTGTTAATTTTAATACGCCTATAACCTTCCCGGAAGAGCAAGCTAAATTATTGTCGAAGTTTTATCGCAATCAGACCAGTGGCTTTCGAATCCATAGACGCCAAGGATTCAAAAACATACATACAAAAAATCATTTTTATGTATATACTAGCCGGTACCCGGCAAGCGTTGCAACGCTAATCGAAGAAAAAAAGTGTTTGCGTTTTAATTGTGTTTATTGAAGTGCATGCTTTCGTTTTCTGTCTGTTTGACATTTGCTGCCGATTGTCTATGATACAACACACGCGCCACCTACTGTAATTTAATTGTACTATAACCTTCGCGCAAGTGTAAACATACATTGTCAAAATGAACTGTATGGCAGACATACAAACATTGATTTTTATATATGTTCACCGAATCGGTGAAATTGCCTATTTCACGCAGTTGGCAGACATTTTGCTGAATGCGTGAAATCAGCAAGCTCGTTGCTTATTTCACGCATTCGGTAAAATTTCTGCCGACTGCGTGAATTCCACATAAAATCTTTTGCTTATTTCATGCATTCAGCAAGGAAAATTAATAGAAACTTTGTAGGTTGTCTATGATCACCGCGCTCTGGCGGTGATTTTTGCAACTATCTAAATGTCATTTTATAGCATATAAAAGCATATTGTTAATTAACTACAATGTCGTTCATCTTCATACAACTTGCAAATAAGTTAAAACTGTAGCGTCAATAAGCCGCACCCATTAGATAGAACGACATTCTGAAAATGTTCTGTTCAAAATAAACCGTTATCATTGGGCGAATTCCACGCCAGGACCCACATTTAGCGCTATTAATAATATGAAGATTGGCCCTTTTAGTTAGTTCGTGAAAAATGGTTGGAACATGGTATAAAAATAGTCTTTTCAAAACGCGTTTAAATCAATCATTCTGCATTCATAATTAAAAACAATAATGACAATATTACAGCCAAGCTAAATTTGACTTCTGTGTCAAAATTATTTTTTCAACTGTCATGTTGACAGTTAAAGAATTTATACACTGACCATAGACAATAATTATACACCCTGGCGAATTCACTCAGTCGGCAGAAATTTTACCGAATGCGTGCAATAGGCAACGGGCTTGCTGAATTCACGCATTCAGCAAAATTTCTGCCGATTCCGTGAAATAGGCAATTTCACCGATTCGGCGTAACATATATAAGACCTATAACCTTCCCGGAAGTGCAAGCAAAAAGTTTGTCAAAGTTTTATTGCAATCGAATGAGCGGTGTGGCAACGCATAAAGTGCAAACAAACAAACATTCATTTCCATAACTTTCCACGATTTGTTCCATTCTCTGATCATGATTGTTTTTTTTTTTTTTATTTATTTATTTATGATTGTGTGACTTTGATTTCATACGTTCAGTCTTTTTTCGTATTCGAAATTAATGTTCTATGATTACCGTTTCTAAAAAGATGTGCCTCACTAAAAAACTGCCTAAAACAAGTATAAATAGTAAAAATAGTGTTATTGTGTTCTTAATGTTAATAATCTGTAGTATATGGGAACCTTAAAAATATTAATTCCAGAATATAAGATATATATTTTTTCATCTACACTTATATGACTTGACACACCTAATAGATTAAAACCTCGTTCAAAAAGACTCTCAAACCTAAAACGTATAATCAATGCATGCATAACCATCAAAATACTCTTAGCATTTACATATAATAGTTGACATAACATAAAAAAGAAATTGTACATTATATAAACACGAAACATTCATTTACTAAGCGTCAGTTCAAGTTCATCCGTGCACTTGAACGTCTGAAGACGCCGAAAGGCGAAACCCGGGTCGTTAGTGACGAAATCTGTGAGAATGTACATAATTTGAACGATTCAAATTTAATATTGAAATTTCACCAACACCTTCAGTCGAAATCTTAAATTGTACAATATTCGTTGAACATCATGAAAATAATCACTTTAAACTCTCTTTGTTAATAATTTCGCATTCGAGATTATATAAGAACATTTAATAAGAGAAACAACGTTTAATAAATGTAGAATGAATACAAATTAAATATAGAATGCTTTTCCATCAAGGACAGTGACAGTGGAAACAGGAATTATGTACGTAGCTTTTAAATTTTTAAAATAACCATAAAATAATGGCTTACTAACGTTATGTAATATAATTCACAATGTACCTTTGCTGTCAAATATCACGAAATATTTTTTTGACGTTTTATACATAAATAGTATAGTATTAATTGAAGTGTTTGTCAAAAGAGTACAGTTTCTAATTCCAAATAAAATTAATCTAAGAACATCGCATAAATAACAAACAAACAATCATACCTAATACACGAAACACATTCAAATGTAATGTCTATACGATTTGACAGATCTGAAATAGAAACAATCGAACATCAAATTTGAAATCAAACGCCGTACGGTGTCGGTGTCAAAATTCAAACGGCGGCCATTTTCGTTTTGGTATACTCGGGAGTTTAACCTGTAAAAAACATTGAAATCAACGAATATTTTATTTTTTCGACACTTTGTTAATTTTAATACGACTTTAACCTTCCCGGAAGTACAAGCTAAATTATTGTCGAAGTTTTATCGCAATCGGACCTGTGGCTTTCAAATCCATAGACGCCAAAGATTCAAAAACATACATACAAAAATTCATTTTTAAATATATATTAGATAACTAGCTGACCCGGCATGCGTTGCAATGCCACTCAAAGGAAGAAAGTGTTTGTGTTTTAATTATGTTTATTGAAGTGCTTTTGGATATATATTGTTTTTTTGTCTGGTGCGTATATGAATAGATCTTAAGGTTTTTCAACGCGTGAGCAGGCCAGATACAGCTGTCCATGTGAGAAGCATGGTTTTTAAAATTTAGTCCACACACTTGTAGCGATTGTCCAAATGCGAGTCGCACCGGAAACTGCAAACAATTTAATTCTAATGGCCTATCTGCCGGAATTATTGGGATGCTTTGAAACAGTACATCGTATCCTTTAAATTTTCCATTTAAAATTGTAGCTTAGATGATATTGTTCATTAATTTTTCACTGAAAGCCTGGTACCATTGCAAAGTCGTGGTGGATTTATATTTTGGAGAAGAATGATAGTACGCCAATTTTCAGTGTTAAAACGTGCGGTAGCATGCCTTTTTGTGCGCCATAGTAAATTCGTCCCATTTAATGAGTTAATATGATTAAAGTACTTCACACATTCAGGATTTTTTTTTTGATATTGCATGTTGGTGTTCAAAGGCAATTTCTTTGCTGAATGCTCTGTTTGACCACCATCCAAAAGATTTGCTGCAATTGCAGATGAAGCGATTGCCAATGCAATATTGTTTCGGATCCAACGTTTTGGCTTGTGATTGATTGCATGCATAATTCTGTCATACGATGTCATGCGTTGTTCTGGGACCAATTTCGGAAGATTTGTTTGAACGAATGTACCCAATTTGTCGACATCAAATTGTGTTTCTCGTTGCAAATCACGGTCAAAGGGGTTGTTTGCATATCATTGTATCAGACGATCGGGCTTGAGCAGTGCAAGCTCGAACGTTTTCCTAACTTTCTCGTCTGTTTCTGAAGCTCGTGATGTCGTTTTCTTGCTTGCTTGAGGTCTAGATCAACTAATAGCTAGTCGTTTAGGTGGCATAATTGTTTGACAGCGAAAGAAATGCTTTGTGACAACTATTACAAATTCACTTGATAATTGTTTACAATACCTTTTGACGTAACCATGGCTCGTATCAAACGTAACTATAGAGTCATACGCAACTTGCTTATTTTGGACAACAACATAAATAATTTCGTTCTGTTTGAAATACGAACGACGGACGTCAAAAATATTGAAAACAAATTCTGGATAGGGACATCCTTCACCTAGCGGGATGAAATATACTTAAAAACTTATACTACTATCTAACAAATATACATTTAAAAAATCATAAAACTCGGTTATCTCTAGAGATAGAGATAATTTTTAGAATAATTGAAATGTTTATGTTTGCTAACAAATATATTTCGAAGAAAAAGAAAAAGATCTCGGGATATATATCGACAGTCCTGCAGTATTTTAATTGTAAATAATATTTGAAATGTTTTAAGTTTGCTAACAAATATATTTCGTAGTAGCAGAAATTGACCTCGTGGCGTATATCGACAGGCCTGCAGTATTTAAATTGTAAATTATTTAATTTTTGGAATAATGTTTAAGTTTGCTAACAATCATTTTTCGTAGTAGCAGAAATCGACCTCAGAGAATATAACGACAGCCCTGCAGTATTTAAATTGTAAATTATTTAATTTTTGGAATAATGTTTAAGTTTGCTAACAATCATTTTTCATAGTAGCAAAAAAAGACCACTTGTCGTATATCGACAGCCCTGCAGTATTTAAATTGTAAATTATTTATTTTTTGGAATAATGTTTAAGTTTGCTAACAATCATTTTTCGTAATAGCAGAAATAGACCACTTGGCGTATATCGACAGCCCTGCAGTATTTAAATTGTAAATTATTTAATTTTTGGAATAATGTTTAAGTTTGCTAACAATCATTTTTCGTAATAGCAAAAATAGACCACTGGGCGTATATCGACAGCCCTGCAGTATTTAAATTGTAAATTATTTAATTTTTGGAATAATGTTTAAGTTTGCTAACAATCATTTTTCGTAATAGCAGAAATATATGACGTGGCGTATATCGACAACCCTGCAGTATTTAAATTGTCAATTATTTAATTTTTGGAATAATGTTTAAGTTTGCTAACAATCATTTTTCGTAATAGCAGAAATAGACCACTTGGCGTATATCGACAGCCCTGCAGTATTTAAATTGTAAATTATTTATTTTTTGGAATAATGTTTAAGTTTGCTAACAATCATTTTTCGTAATAGCAGAAATAGACCACTTGGCGTATATCGACAGCCCTGCAGTATTTAAATTGTAAATTATTTAATTTTTGGAATAATGTTAAAGTTTGCTAACAATCATTTTTCGTAATAGCAAAAATAGACCACTTGGCGTATATCAATAGCCCTGCAGTATCCAGAATATCCAGAATAAAACATAGGAAAATGTACAAAACTTGCACTGGTTCTATATGTATATGTATGTACATCTTTACTTGTAACTTTAAAAAAATCTTTTTGCCGCTCTCAAAAATGTGGTCCCCCTCCCTCGCAATCGCGTCCCCCCTGCTGGGTCAGGCCATGAGCTATCCCAGCAAAGTAAGACAGATTACATATGATTTATATGGTTCGGTGATTCTTCCGAACATGATTCTCCCGAACACGAACACTCCGAACAAGAAACGTCCGAACGCGAACTCTCCGAACAGCGATTCTTTAGGACGCGGAATCCTCCGCACACAGAACCTTCCGGATATAGAATACTTCGCACACCGAATACTCCGAACATTTAAATATTTTTAAAAGAAAAATCATTGTTTTATTTTAATGTGGAATGTTTTATGGCAATGATGCCAAATATTTTTCAGAATTGAAACAAGCAAAATATTTATTTATAATGCATGTATATATTGTGTTTGAACAGTTTATCATTTAATACGTATTTTGGATTATTTATTTAGAAAAATTGTGCTGTATCCTGATAGGGCCGATATCTTTGATTATATTGAAAAAAAATCATTCATATAGGTATTTAATATTGAAAATTCACGTACACAGTATTTTTACGTTATTTTATTATATTATTCGCATATATTATACATTTACTTAAAAAATATGTAGGTATATCAAATTTTAAACATATTTTATCAAATTGTAATTTAAACAGTAGACTATAGTTATTAATTAAAACAATTTTCAATTAAAGAATTAACAATATTAATGTTGGTAAATATAAAAATCTATGTGCTCCTTGTGTGGTCAACGTCGTTGGTTTCGGTTATGGAGGTCACGGGCTCGAAACCCAGTACGGACAGTTTTATAAATTGATTTTTCAATCGATTTATATATTTCTGTTTTAAGGCATTGATGTATGTGATGTCTTGAATTCCCCCCTCCAAACCCATCCTATCCTATGAACTGGGCGTATCGAGAGCGATAAGCTAACCAACAAGGCCTGTCCTAGCCCTATCCTTCTATTCCTACTCTCTTTAGAAAAAGAGAGACTGAGTAACAAGCAGTTGTCGTAAGAACACTTCTGTTGAGATAAACTCCATTAGGAGTCCATATGATCCACATTGGGAGCGGACATAGTAAATATACATACATATATCTATATATATAAAAATCTCGTGTCACATGTTTGTCTCCAAACTCCTCCCAAACGGCTTGACGGAATTTTATGAATTTTTTTATATATATTTTTCAGATATGACAATAGGTTGTAAAGTATATTTTATCCCGCTAGGTGAAGGGTGTCCCTCTCCAGAATATTTTTTCAATATTCCTGACATCCGTCGTTCGAATTTAAAACAATTGAAATGGACGTCTTTTTATCTTCGAAATTCAAATTTCCCAGCTTAAAACTGAAGCATCGTAATAATATTGAGAGAACTTTATTTGAAAGTTTGCATCGCTACGAAGTTTTTTAAATAATCAAATATACTGATTCGATTTTTTGAAGCTATAATTATTGGGCTGGGAGCTGATTTGACAGATTTTGTTCAGTGTCATTGATTGATACATGCATAAAGAATATTCTAACGACAGTATGTATATTTTATAAAACTATATTTCGACTTTTATTTTAAAATCTTCTACTACGAAAAATAATTATTAGCAAACTTGAACATTATTCCAAAAATTTAATAATTTACAATTTAAAAACTGCAGGGCTGTCGTTATATGCGCCGAGGTGGATTTTTGCTATTATGAAAAATGATTAAAAGCAAACTTAAACATTATTCCAAAAATTAAATAATTTACAATTTAAATACTGCAGGGCTGTCGATATATGCCTCGACGTCTATTTCTGCTACTACGAAAAATTATTGTTAGCAAACTTAAACATTATTCCAAAAATTAAATAATTTACAATTTAAATACTGCAGGGCTGTCGATATATGCCCAGAGGTCAATTTCTGCTATTACGAAAAATGATTGTTAGCAAACTTAAACATTATTCCAAAAAATAAATAATTTACAATTTAAATACTGCAGGGCTGTCGATATATGCCTCGACGTCTATTTCTGCTACTACGAAAAATGATTGTTAGCAAACTTAAACATTATTCCAAAAATTAAATAATTTACAATTTAAATACTGCAGGGCTGTCGATATATGTCCCGAGATCTATTTCTTCTTTTACGAAATATATTTGTTAGCAAACTTAAACATTTCAATTATTCTAAAAATTATCTCTATCTCTATATAGGCTTATCCGATTTTTATGATTTTTTTAAATGTATGTTTGTTAGATAGTAGAATAGATTTTTAAGTATATTTCATCCCGCTAGGTGAAAGATGTTCCTATCGAGAATTTGTTTTCAATATTTTTACGTCCGTCGTTCGTATTTCAAACAGAATGAAATTATTTATGTTGTTGAATGACAGATGGTGCTTAGTGCGCAGTCCAAAATAAGCAAGTTGTTTATGACTTCTTAGTTACGTTTGATACGTGCCATGGTTCCGTCAAACAATCAAAGGGGTGAATTTGTAATAGTCGTCACAAAGCATTTATTTCGCTGTCAAAAAAATATGCCACCTAAACGACTAGCTATTAGTTGATCTAGACCTCAAGCACGAAAGAAAACGGCATCACGAACTTCAAAAATAGACGAGCAAGTTTGGAAACCGTTCGAGCTCGCACTGCTCAAGCCCGATCGTTTGATACAATGATATGCAAACAACCCTTTTGACCATGATTTGCAACGAGAAAACAATTTTATGTCGACAAATTGTACATTCGTTCACACAAATCTTCCGAAATTGGTCCCAATACAACGAATAGCGTATGACAGAATTATGCACGCAATCAATCACACGCCAAAACGTTGGATCACGAAACGATATTGCATTGGCAATCGCTTCATCTGCAATTGCAGCAAATTTTTAGATGGTGTTCAAACAGCGCATTCAGCAAAGAAATGGCCTTTGAACACCAACATGCAATATCAAAAAAAAGTCCTGAATGGATGGAGTACTTTAATCATATCAACTCATTAAATAGGACGAATTTACTGTGGCGTACAAAAAGGCATTTGAAAATCATCACTATATGTACAATAAAAGATATGAGAGGAAATTAACAGGTCTGGTTGCGCACCTTTTTTATTGTCTGGTGATTTTCGACAAACTCTACCAGTTATACCACGTTAAACAGCTGCTGATGAATCAAGTGTCATGTGCAGAAATTGTCAATCAGTTTTATGGTGACATGTGCAGAAATTGACTTTGAAAGCTAATATGCGTGTAGAATTACAATATGACGCATTCGCTGAACGTTTCAAAAAACAATTGTCGGATATTGGTAATGAAAATTGGAAATCGATGAATCCACACATAGCCACCAAGCTTCTGTAAAATTACAGGAACCATAAGCGAATTGATGCACAAAGTTTTCCCAAATATCGCACAGATTTACAAAAATCATCAGTGGCTCAGTGAACGTGTTATATTAGCAGTCAAAAACAACGATGATAATGCCATCAACTTCAGGATTCCAAACGAAATACCAGGCAAAAAAACAACGTATAAGTCTATCGATACTATAAATTGATCAAGACGAAGTTGTCAATTATCCAACTGAATTATTAAACTCACTTGATTTGCCAGGCATGCTACCGCACGTTTTAACCCTTAAAACTCGTAATTTTTTTCAAAGGTTGGTAGCGCCAACTCGTATTTAATTTTAGATTTTTTCGGAACATAATTTCTGAAAGTAAATTAAGAAAAAAACACCTTTTCCTTGGCTATTTTTTCAAAAGTAAAATAAATAAATATGCAGAATATATTCAATTCATATTAAAAATATTGTTTAGTAAATAAAGAAGTCAAATATATGTTTCTGAAAGGTTCTAACCCAGCTGCACACATTTTACACCTATTGTATCAAAATCCTTCTGGGACTTATTAGACATTACTTTAGATACTATCTGCTTAGAAAAACATTTAAACAAAGATTGTTTCTTATTGCCTGTAATAATATACAATAATAAAGGTAACAATAAGTCCACAAATTAGGATTTGAAAACGATGGAAATTTTGTCATCTGACAGCCGATGTCATCCTAACCTCAATTTTATATAGCTAGGTAATTCGTAATAAACATTCGCGTTGCTAAGATACGTTGGGCGTACGCTGGTGTATCATTGGTTCAAAACCTTTTCCTCTACAAAATTATTTATTCATTTTAATAAAAAACACAACATTGTAATATAATATATTTATTTGTCTGTATAATTAATTAATATAGATAACGTTATAACGCTAGATATGATAAGAAATTAATTATATGGAAATCGTCGAAACAAATGTTTTTCTGCATAAAGTAAAAATATATTTTTTATCCATGTCCGCTTCCAATGTGGAGCATATGGCCTCCTAATGGAGGTATCTCAACAGAAGTTTTTTCTATGAAAACTGTTTGTTACTCAGTCGCTCAAAATGTATACATACAAAAAATACACAGCACAATTAGATTTAATTGAATCGTAATATTTTAATTCGTCTATAAAAATAATATGTATATTACTTTATAACACTAGATATTACAAATAAACCATCCGGAAATTGTTGAGACACGTGTTTCTGCCTAAATTATAAATGGGTTATATATAATTGAACTAAAACAAATAAAGGACGAACTTTGTACACACGAACATATATTTTATACTTTTGCCCACTAGCACGAGAGAACGCCTAAAAATATTTTTCAAAGCTTATCACTAAAAAACTCACAATATCCACTTTGTACGGACAAAGTGGATAATTTAGTTTTTTTTTTTGATAAGCTTACCTTTGCAAAGTGGTGGATTTATATTTCGGAGAAGAATGATAGGTACGCCAATTTTCAATTTTATAACGTGTGACAGCATGGCTGGCAAATCAAGTGAATTTAAGAATTCAGTTGGATAATTGAAAACTTCATCTTGATTCATTACAGTATCGATGGACTAATACGTTTTCTCTTCGCCTGGTATTTCGTTTCAAATCCTGAAGTTGATGGCATAACATCGTTGTTTTTGACTGCTAATATAATACTTTCTCTGTGCCACTGATGATTTTTGTAATTCTGTGCGATATTTTTGGGAAAACTTTGTGAATTCTTTTATTGTTTTTGTAATTTTACAGAAGTTTGTTGGCAATGTAATACATTGTGTGGATTCATCTATTTCCAATTTTCCATTCCCAATATCCAACAATTATTTTGCGAAACGTTTAGCGGACGTGTCATATTGTAGTTCTACACGCATGCTGGCCTTGAAAGCCAATTTCTGCACGTGTCGCCATAAAACTGATGATTTGAGACATGCATTTAATTCATCAACAGCTGCTGAACGTGATATAACTGGTAAAGTTTGTCAAAAATCACCAGACAATAAAATAAGTGCGCCACCAAAGAGCTATTCATTTCCTCTCAAATCTTTGAGTGCATAGTGTAGTGCTTACAATGCTTTTTTGTGCGCCATATTATGAGTTGGCACAACTCAACTACTTCACCCATTCCGTTTTTTTTTTTTGATATTGCATGTTAGTGTCTCAGTGATTTGCATTAAAATGCAATTTCAGTGCTGAATGCGCTGTTCGACCTCCATCCAAAAATGTTCACACCAAAGACACGCGAACTGACGCTAAACCATATGAAATACACATATTTGCTTAATTGAGAAAAGTCACCAGAAAAGGCGATAATTCTTAGAAAATGCGCCACAGAGAATCCTAAAAATAGCCAATCAACGGATCCAAATTTCACTTTTCGCGACCTATGATTTGGCATGAAAATGATAGCTGTAGCACCCAGATCGCTTTATTCGGCAAAACTTCTCATTGTAAAATGGCTGCACTCTGGGGTGGGTTGGAAAAAGCTCAGAGGGGCTCGCGCAAGCCTTTTGCAAAATTTTGCAAAGGTCGGCCAGCCCCTTGTTAATTTAAGAGAAAACAATATTCTCAAATCAAATGAGTACATAACTGCAATTTCTGATTTACATACAGTATCTCTGACATCATCAGTATACAGTATACACAGTAGTACATTTTCGGCCATTTACATTGATGAGTTTACAGTATATTGCATATTGTTACGTATTGTAAATGTATTAGGTAAAAATCGATTGCTTATTTAAGTAGTGTATCAGAGTGATAAAAAACTCACTGCTTCCCAGAATATCGAGAATTGCTTTGATATAAAGCGAGCACCTTGTAAACGCATTGGCAGCCTACCGCTGGCTGTACTTATTCAGAAAACTTTGTGGGCGTCCGCGCAACAACTCATCAAAGTTTTATTGCAATGGGATGAACGGTATAGAAACAGGAACGCATAAAGGAAAAACTACCAAATTAGTGTATTGGCAGCCTATCGTCTGTTTTGATTCAAAAACCTTCGCTGGTGTCCGCAAAACAACTCATCAAAGCTTTATCGCAATCAGATGAACGGTATAGGAACGCATACGAAACAAACAAACAAATAACGTATTGGAAGCCTACCGCTGGCTGTATGTATTCAGATACCGCTGCGAGTGTTCGCACAACTCACCAAAGTTTTATCGCAAAAAGATGAATGGTATAGGAACAGGAATGCATAAGGGACAAACTAACAAATTAACGTATAGGCAGCCCACCGCTGATTCATATACATTCGCAGGCGTCCGCACAACGGCTCGCCAAAGTTTTATCGCAGTCCGATGAATGGTATAGGATTGCATACGGAAATAAACAAACAAATTAACGTATTGGCAGCCCACTGTTGGTTTATATAAATTTGCAGGCAGCCGCACAACAACCCACCAAAATTGTATTGCAGTTGGATGAACGGTATAGAAACGCATACCAGACTAACAAACAAATTAACGCATTGGTAGCCCACCGCTGATTCATAAATCTATTCTGGCGTCTGTATAACAACTTCCCAAAAAAATTATCGCAATCGGTTGAGCGGTATAGGAGCGCATAGGTAACAAACAAACTAACATTCATTTATATACATATATATATAGATAACCAACAATTTTGATAATTGTTAATATATTTTTCTGGCCATGATGTATGTAATCATTGTAGTAAAACCATGGATTATTTTAATTGTAAATAAGCAATAATTCATTAACAAACTGTACGCAAATCTATGGTTGTGTATTACTGCCGCCGAAGCAAAGTAGATCGAGCGATTTGAAATGTTGTGCTGTCTCGTTTGCACAAGATCCATCTCACTCGCACTTGCGCACATAAACACACCGACAACGCACTCATTGCGATGTTTTGAAATTGCATATTTTGGCATTAAATGCATAAAAATAATATAAAATTTGATCAGCATATAAAGATCGAAGTATCTATATGATAAATAACACGAAAATAAACAAGTATAAGTTAATTTGTGGCCAGTAAACGAGGTTGAAATTATGTCGACTATACGTCGGTTCGAGTGGTAGACCCGAATCGTGATGTCGACTATATGTCGACGTTCGAGTGCTAGGAGTTAACACTGAAAATTGGCGTACTATCATTCTTCTCCGAAATATAAATCCACCACGACTTTGCAATGGTACCAGGCTTTCAGTGAAAAATTAATGAACAATATCATCTAAGCTACAATTTTAAAAGGAAAATTTAAAGGATACGATGTACTGTTTCCATGCATCCCAATAATTCCGGCTGATAGGCCATTAGAATTAAATTGTTTGCAGTTTCCGGTGCGACTCGCATTTGGACAATCGCTACAAGGGTGTGGACTAAATTTTAAAAACCATGCTTCTCATATGGACAGCTGTATCTGGCCTGCTCACGCGTTGAAAAACCTTAAGATCTATTCATATACGCACCAGACAAAAAAACAATATCTAGCGAAAAGCACTTCAACAAACATAATTAAAACACAAACACTTTATTTCTTTGAGTGGCATTGCAACGCATGCCGGGTCAGCTAGTTTACATATATAAATAAGTTAGGAGCTTCGTTTTCTTTTTATTTGGAATATTTTATTGTTATGTTTATGGAGTGAATTATTTATATTTTTTTTAAACTTTTTATAGTTAAAAAAAAAGAATGTATCAAAAATGTTTATTTAATTTTGTATTTTATTTCAGAACCGACAAATCAATTTATGTCAGTGGAAGTGGTATGTATATTAAAGAGTTTTAATATACATATTATGAATATGGCTAAAGTGATATAAAAATATTTTATTCTTAAATAAAAACTAACAAATACTTTTTTTTTATAAGTTTTTGTAGAATAATGTTAAATGAAAATAAATTTATATTAATAACAGTATCTAAGTAAAATAAATTGAATTACAATAATAACAATATTTAAACTTTTAGTTAATTAGCTTAATAAATTGAGGTGCCTAAATCGAAAATTAAAATTTTTCTATGTCCTAACATTTGGGCAGTCAATTCGATAATTAAAGAATGGCAAATAACGCCATCAATTATAAATAAAAAAATGTGACTTTTTTATAAAAATACTCGATTTAAAATGTGAAAAATTTACTACCAGAATGTAAGGGGTCTACGGACTAAGTCTGTTGAGCTACGGAACGCTCTTATGGCGGTTAGCTATCCAGTTGTTTGCCTGAGTGAGATGTGGCTTAATGATTCTGTCTATGATGCTGAGCTCTTTGGTAGTAAATTTATTGTTTTTCGTCAAGATCGGAGATATGGCCAAAGAGGTGGTGGTGTTTTAATTGCCATACGCACTGACAGCGTTGATAGTGTTGCTAGGATTGAGTGCAATCCGTGCATTAATGTTGATGCTGTTGTTGTTGAGTTGATGTGCGGTGAATCTCATCACACAATTTGTTGTATTTATTTTCCGCCGAAATGCTCTATAGAAACATATGAACAGATGTTTAACTTCCTTCAAAATTTACCTGTACGAAACTCTATTGCTATAATCGGTGATTTCAATTTGTATTCATCAGCGCCCAGGGTAGAGTTGGAGTTTGCTCATTTTTTGAGCTGTGTGAATCTTAAACAGTTCTCACAGATTAGGAATGCAAAATCAAGAATTTTAGACTTGGTACTGGCTGATGTAGATTGTTGTGTCTCGGTGTATGCAAGTGGTGATCCACTTGTCCCCGAAGACACATATCATCCTGCTTTAGTAATTGAGTTTCCTATTTTTAAAAAGAAATTAACCGGTTATCACCGCAATCAAAGTGATATGAGTGAAGATTTTCCTGATAACACTTTAAAAAAAGCTTCATGGAATTTTCGCCGGGGTGACTTATTGCACATGTACAACACCATGCACAGCATCGGGTGGGACGATATGTACTTGATCAGCGATATTGACAAGGCTGTCAGTGTATTTTATAATAAAATTAATGATGTCTTGCAATTGTTTTTTGATAAAAATGTTAACTCGGGCTCAAAACGGGAGTTTCCGAAATGGTTTTCCAAAAATGTAATTCAATGTATTATCAAAAAAAATAAGTGCCATAAAAAATGGAAATGCTATAAATGTCCGAATGATTATAATATGTTTTCTGAGCTGCGCAGTAAAGTTCACAAACTCATTAAAAGCGATTACAAATTTTATATTAACCACATCGGTATGAACATAAATTCAGACCCTAAAACTTTCTGGAACTATGTCCGCCAAACACGTGACTCTTCTGCTCAGCTTTCATCTATGTCTCTCGATGGTAGTATATTGAATGGTCACCTGGCCATTGCTGAGGGTTTTGCTATGCATTTTAAATCAGTTTACTCTAATATTCCACCAAAATACATCCCTTCCCAATCGGAGTCTGTACATTCTTCTTGGCCTACTTTTGATATCAATAATCTTAATGAGTCCGATATGCGGTATGCTTTCTCTCGTCTTTACCCAAAAGCTTCAGTGGGTCCTGATGGTATTCCCCCATGGTTGCTCAAAGGCTGCAAATCTATTTTAAGTGCACCTCTATTGTATCTGTTCAATTTAAGTTTAAGTACCTTCACTTTTCCAAAATGTTGGAGCTTGACTCGCATAAGACCAGTCCATAAAAAAGGCTCTCTGTCTGAAATCACAAATTTTCGACCTGTAGCAATTTTATCAGCACCAGCTAAACTTTTTGAATCTATTTTACATAGGTATATTTATATGCATGTTGATTGTCAATTAACTGATTCTCAGCATGGTTTTAGATCAGCACGTTCAACTACGACCAATCTAATTGTGTATACTGATTATATTTCGCAATCCTTGGATTCTCACTGTCAGGTTGATGCTATTTATACGGATATTTCTAAAGCATTTGACCGTCTAGACCAGTGGTTCTTAACCGGGGCGCCAGCGCCCCCTTGTGGGCGTTTTAAAGGTCTGGCGGGGCGTTTTTAAATTTTTAGCATTTATGGGGCGCTGCGGCCGGTGAAGTGGGCGTTGTGTCGCTTCTGCATATTGCACGAGTCTGGGCCGGCTGGGCGCTCGCAGCGCGCGCGGCGGCGAGCGGGCCAACTGCACGGAGCGCGGCGGGGAGGCCGGGGTTGGGGGGAAGCGCAGGCCGCTAGCTCCGTCGCTATATCGGCGGGTCTCACCAACGCACCAACACACGCACAGCTATTCGTACGATAGACCGAGTCTTTGAGTGTGTGTGAGCGTAGTTCTCATAATCTGGGAGCACTGATGCACTTAGTCATCTCTGTCAATCCGTTGGAGACGGTCGCGTTCACTTATAAGCGTTAGTTTATCTGAGGGGTTCTGCTTTAAATTCGCAAATCGGCCTTTATTTCAAGATGACAATATTCTATTGACTATTTAAAATTCGGTTTTATTCCATCTCCTACAAATCAACAATTGCCAATGTGTTTACTCTGTCAACACGTATTTTCTAATGAGGCAATGAAGCCATCGCGGTTAAATGAACATTTTTTAAAGAAACATCCCGACAAGAATAATAAAGATATATTGTACTTTCAAGAACTTAAGAAAACATTTGAAAGCCGTTATACTCTCAGTAATGTTTTTAAGAAGATTTCAAGTCGGAACGATAAAGGACTAATAGTATCTTATGAAATAGCACAAATTATTGCAAAATGTGGTGTACCACATATATATGGAGAAAAATTAATACTACCAGCTATACGTGTATTCATTAATAATATGATCGGACAAAATCAGCAAGAGATTCTTTCTTCAGTCCCATTGAGCAATGACACGGTTTCAAAAAGAATTGATGAGATGGCAAATGATATCGAAATTCAGTTATGTGATGAACTACAGTCCAACGATTTTTCATTACAATTGGATGAGAGTACTCTGCGTGATAATGAATCTCTACTACTTGCTTATGTACGATTTGTGAAGAATGAAAAAATTATCGAAGAAATGTTATTTTCAAAATTACTTACTACTGACACGAAAGGTTCGTCAGTATTTGAAACCCTTGAAAACTTTTTCACTGAAAAAAAGATTCCCTTTACTAATGTTATTGCCTGTGCTACTGACGGAGCACCAGCTATGGTTGGTCGGCATCGTGGTTTTATATCAAGGTTGAAGAACGTTGCACCAAATGTTCTAGCAATTCACTGCATCATTCACCGTCAACATTTAGTCGCAAAGAAGCTTAATGGAAGATTTCATAAATCGCTGAGTATTGTTATAAATGTCATCAATAAAATAAAGTCTCATCCCTTGAATGATAGATTATTTCGTCAACTGTGTAAAGAAAATGATGAAGAATTCGAACGACTTATCTTACATACAGAAGTAAGATGGCTATCAAAAGGAAATTGTTTAAAAAGATTTTATGCATTATTTGATACAATTGTGGAATTTTTGGAAGTAAACAATGAAAAAATATGCTATGAATTAAAATTACTGCGAAATGATGTGGCCTATCTTTCGGATATATTCGAAAAGATGAATGAAAATCTCCTGAAGCTTCAAGGAAACAATATCAGCCTTATTAAAGCCAAAGGTGTTGTACTGAGCTTTATTAACAAACTCAAATTATTTAAAGATAATCTTTGTCGGCGACAACTCCATCAGTTTCCTTCTTTACAACAATTAAAAAAAGATATACTTAAGGATTCTGATTTGGAAACATACTGTAGCCACATTGACGCCCTTATCGAAGATATGATAATACGATTCAAAGACTTGTATGAACTTTTAATACCAGATTGGATAATTAATCCATTTTTATCAATAGAAAATGTCAGTGAAAATTTAAAAGAGCAGTTTATTGAGCTACAAAATGACTGTGAAGCTAAAATTGTGTTCAATCAATGTAATTATGATGTTTTTTGGGTCCATTTTCGCCATCAATACCCTCTTCTGTGGAAAGAGGTAAAATTACCCATCGTAGCATTTCCTTCATCATATTTAGTGGAAAAGGGTTTTAGCGCAGTAACGCATATATTAAAAAAATCTCGAAATCGATTACAGATAAGCCAAAGAGGAGATTTAAGACTATATTTAACTAAACTTGAACCTAATATTACGAAAATAGCCCAATCACATGAGGCTCAAGGATCTCATTAATTTTTTTAATAAAAATTCTCATTTCCATTGAATTATTTACTTTTTAGTTAAAATAATTATATAATTTTGTTTGTAATGTTAATATGACATAAATGGCAATAAATACATAATTTTTATAAAAATAATCTTGTTTTTTATTTGTTTTTCTTATATTTTTTTATTTTTAAAGAAATTCATTGCATGAAATACATTAAAAAGATAGTATTTTTTTTTGTGGTTATGGGGGGGCGCTGGATAATTTTACTGTGGTAAAGGGGGCGATTCTTTCAATATGGTTAAGAAACCCTGGTGTAGACCATGATATTCTCTTGGATAAATTGAGTGATGTAGGAAGCTCAAACAAGAGGATTAGTTTTTTTGTTTCCTATTTGTCAAATCGACACCAATATGTTGATTACGCTGGGTGCGTATCAAACATCTTTCCAACATATTCCGGCGTACCCCAGGGATCAAATCTTGGCCCAATTTTATTTCTTATCTTTATAAATGATATTATAGAATGTATACGTGGAATAAAGTATCTGCTCTTTGCTGACGATTAAAAATGTTTTTACGTATCAGTAATGAGTCTGACTGTACTATTCTGCAACAGAATATGAATGCTGTTTTGAATTGGTCTATAAAAAACAAACTCGACTTCAACATTTCGAAATGTTTTTGCATTTCCTTCTCTCGCTCAAGATTTCCCATCTTATATAACTATGTGATATCTAATGATGCTTTAAAGCGTTTGTCTGAAGTTGTTGATCTTGGTATAAGATTTGACTACTCTTTCAACTTTCATTCACATATTACTTATATTGCACTGAGTGCAAGCAAACTTCTTGGGTTTATTGTTAGACAAAGCAAACCATTTGAAAACCCAACTGTGTTTCGCACGCTTTATGTTTCTTTGGTCTTAAGTAAGCTTGAATATGGATCCATCATTTGGAGTCCATATGAAAGTTCATACAAGCTGCAATTGGAGAGAGTCCATAAGAAATTTCTTAGATATTATTATTTCAAAAAATTTAAATTCTTTCCCTTTGATAATTCCTTAAATGAATACTACCCCACCAAATTTCTTTTAGGAATGTTATCATTTCACTCTCTTGAAGCTCGAAGATCGTTTTCAAGCTTAAAGCATTTTTCTCTTCTCCTTCGGGGCCGAGTTAATAATCCTGAAATTCTCATGACTATTAATTTACATGCTCCCAATTTATTTTCACGTGGGCGAAATTATGAGCGAAAACTTTTATTTCTAAAGACTTATATATACCTCGCTTAGGAGGTATCAGTCACCAGTTCCTAGGGCCGTTCAATTGATCAACTCATTGCCTAGTGAAGTGGACATTTTTAGTAATAGTATTTGTGAACTGTTTGTGAAATTTTACTATTTTATTTCTTGATTTTTTGTATTGATTTTTATGTATTATGTAATTTTATTTTATATTCTGTGTCTTTTATTTGTCAAGTACATGGCGAATTGGCGTAAGCTGTTATGTCATGTACCATAATTTTAATTTTAAACAATAAATAAATAAATGAATAAATAGTAAAATAATAAAGGAGACAGCGAAAAAATGGTATGGTTAGTATTGAATGTATTTTATTTTAAAATGAGTGATGTTATTCATTTCACAGTTTCAATGTATTATATATTGATGTAATAAGTCACTCATGATCCAATGAAAAAGTATTTAAAAAATGTTTATCCTAAAATAAAAAGGCATTATATTATATTAATTTAATACAATTGAGTGTCAGCAGTTGCATTAGATTGAAAGTGATATTACGAAGGTTTGTTTACCGAAAATAATATTATTTTTATTTAACAATCATTCAGTACAAACATAATGGTTTTCTGGCATTGGAAACAAACCCGACCCTTATATTCACAAAGCAATAAAAATGGTCATTGGAATGACATTGGAATGTCATTTTTTGAAAGGTAAGAGATAAAACAAAAACAAGATTATTTTTGGTATTCAAAATTCCTTTTATCACTACTTCTAATCCAAAACAGCTGCTTATAAAAAAAATGTATGTGTTAGTTTTTATTTAAGAACACAATATTTTTATGTCACTTTAGCCATATTCATAACATCAACATATAATGTGTACATTAAAACTCTTTAATCAGTCCACTGACTTATATTGATTTGTCTGTTCTGAAATAAAATACAAAATTAAATAAACATTTTTGATACATTCTTAATTTTTCATTATAAAAAGCTTAAAAAAATAGAAATTCACTCCATAAATACATATAACAATAAAATATTCCAAATTAAAATAAAACGAAACTCCTAACTTATTTTTATATATATATATATATATATATATTTACCATTTCCGCTTCCAATGTGGAGCATATGGACTCCTAATGGAGTTTATCTCAACAGTGTTCCTACGAGAACTGCTTGTTACTCAGTTGCTCAACCTCTCTTTTTCCAAAGAGAGTAGGAATAGAATGATAGGGCTAGGGCATGACTAGTGGTTAGCTTATCGCTCTCGATACGACCAGTTAATCGGATAGGATGGGTGAGAGGGGGGAAATCGAGACATCACATACATCCATGCCATCGAACAGAAATTCATAAATCAATTTATAAGACTGTCCTTACTGGGGTTCGAACCCGTGACCTCTGTAAACGAAGCTAACGACGTTGACCACTTGACCACACAGGGGGCACATAGATTTTTATATTTACCAACATTAATACGTATTATTAATACTTTAATTGAAAATTGCTTTAATTAATAACTATAGTCCAATGTTTAAATTACAATTTGATAAAGTTTGTTTAAAATTTGATATACCGACACATTTTTTAATTAAATATATGATATATGAGTATCAATAACATAATAAAATCATATAAAAATATTGTGTATGTGAATTTTCAATATTAAATACCTATTAGAATGATATTTTTTTTCAATACAATCAAAGATATCGGCCCTATCAGGATACAGCACAATTCTTCTAAATATATATAATCCAAAATAATTAAAAGATAAACACAATATATACATGCATTATTAATAAATATTTTGCTTGTTTCAATTCTGAAAAATATTTGGCATAATAACAATAAAACAATGATTTTTCTTTTAAAAATATTTAAATGTTCAGAGTATTCGGTGTGCGAAGTATTCTATATCCGGAAGATTCTGAGTCCGAAAGAATCGGTGTTCGGAGTATTCTTGTTCGGAGAGTTCGTGTTCGGACGATTCTTGTTCGGAGTGTTCGTGTTCGGGAGAATCATGTTCGGTAGAATCCGTTCACCGATTTATTTATAGGGCTAAGTGCGCTAATAATTTTAGCAAGCTATTTAAATTCACTTAATATCAATTCATTATGTTTGATGATTTGGTCCGGCCCTAGACTCGGACCTAGGAAAGATTGCAGATGCTTATGTGCTAATAATTGTACATTTTCACATTATTCATAGAAAAAATATATTTTGTTTTATTTTTTTGGATATACTAAGAAAAATGTATTACGTTGAACAGGAGCTTTCGTCGTACACATAAACTTTATGCCATTCGGAATCAAGAAACAGATTTCACTTTTACGAAAGGCAACAATGAATAAGTTTCTCTACTGGATCAGAATTTTATTACAAGATGTAGCGTCATATTTTGGCATAAACATATTTACTTTGATTATATTATGTCTCATCCTTGGACAAGATATTGCGATACTAAGTGGAAAAAGTAAGTAAAACAATCTATTCATTATCATCTTAAAGGTTTATATTTACATACAATTCGATTGTCTACCTAAAGCAGTGACGCACAACCTTTACCTTCTAGCGGGCCGCAAAAAACAAATTATCGTGGCTTCGGGCCGCAAAGAAAAACATGATTTAAAGTACGATCAATCCTTTTTTTATACAGAACATTTGTACGTTCCATGTAAAACAGCCTTAAAATCGTGTAAAAAAGATCAAGTGAATAATAGGTTCCATTAAATTATTTTGACCGTGTTATTTCGAAAATAAATAAGCCATGCAAAAAAAGGATTATGAGTACGTGCTTATTAAAAATCTTTTCATTGTGAAATATTTATGTATGCAAATCATAAGTTAATGTGTTCTTGGTCTTTGTTAATTTTTAACTATTTTTTTTAATTTAACATATTTGTTTCTATGAACCGATTTATTCTCCTTCATTGAAGAAAAAGCTTGCTTGCATTTGTTTAATAAATGTTTTACGTGAAAAAAGTATATTTGAAAAAGAGATTTAAGGGCCGCCACAAATTTCAAAAAGGGCCGCATGCGGCCCGCGGGCCGCGTTTGTGCATCACTGACCTAACGACTCCACTTTAGGAGGCATTTGGGGGAAATGAAAAAAAATATATATATGGATATGTACATAGTTATGTCGGAAAATTTATGAAAATTAAAAAAAAAAGAAATTATGTCAATATGTGTCGGAAAATGTTGGGAAACGCATCGGGACCTATCAAACTAACTACAATTATCAAGTATTGATGATTCTGTCGACAATGGTCTAGTAATGTGTCGGTTTTTTGAGTATCCAAGGCGTAAAGACATTTTTCATTGAAACCCGGTTAACCGTCTAAAATAAACCGGGATTCGATTTTTGCCGGCTTTTTTCAGTTTCAGTTAAAACCCGTTTGGATTTCCCACTTGTGGAGTATTTCACCAATGTTACTGCTAAAAGTACTTTTGGAATTAAAAATTGTTGTTTTTTTTCAAACTTTTATTCAGATTTAATCAAGTAATACACTTTAAATGTCATTAACTATCTAATTTTACACAGACTTTTATTAAAGTGCAATGTATATTTATCGATTTTTTTGTCCCCGTCAGCCGCCATTCCTTTGATCATCCATTTAAGCTGTCAGCTTATATCAGGACTCTCGTTCACCTATATGATGACCTTTTACTCAGATGATGGATATATGGAAGTTTTGAACGTTGTTTTGATTGGTAAGTAAATCATCAGTAGAATATGATTGTTCGAGCATGTACAGAATTTAAATCCATTCTTACAAATAAAGAGATGCATAAAGAATACATAACCCGGGTCGTTAGTGACAAAATCTGTGTGAATGTACATAATTCGAACGATTCAAATTTAAATAACTTAGATTATTTTACGTATTGTGCCACAAACTGTGACACGTGATTGTCTGAGGATGCTTCTGAAATAGGCAAAACACTTGTCACAGTTTATAGCACAATACGTGGAATAATCTAAGCTATTTTACATAAAAATGAACTTCCACAAAGTGACCGCCATATCCATTGAAAGATTAAATTTTAAAAGATGCATTTATTATGACATACATATGTTGCTAAGGAATTCACAAGTACTATGTGGTTATGCGATTAATATTTATCTTTCAATTACAGGTACGATTTTATCAATGATCTCATTATTTGAGGAAATGTCCAAATCATTGTCGATTTACAACACATTCTTTAAATATATTTTTTATATACTTCCAAACTATTTCTTCAATCGTGGATTATTGAAAATTGGAATGGTTGCCTACCGGAATGAAGAGTGTCTGCGACATGTTCCTAACTCAACTCACCTGCAGTTGGATGAAGAGTTGTGCTGTGGTATGCTTAAGCTTATTATAGTTTTTTCTTATTCCCTAGGAATTACTTTCACAAAGCTTGTTTAAGTACGTTACAGTAAGTTTAAGTAAGTTACAATATAAATAAATATTTTCGCCGCGCGCTTTTACTTTTAATCCGAAATTAATAGCACTAATCTACCGTCGACTACTAGCGATAGTAGAATTTGAGAGATGGTTTGTTTCCCAATTCTCTCGAGAGTCAACGATCCGACTTACTGTGCTGAAGAGTGTCATGTGGTACGAGGGAATAATTTTGAGGGAATAGATATCGGAATTATTTTTATCTTTTTAGTACACTTCAATAAAAGCTTATTTATAAAAATATTTTTACATTGATTACCCTCACACAAACATAGCGCGACCGCGGAGAGTCCTCCTACTGAAACCTCCTTAGCCCCCCCCCCGATCCCCCACATTCACATGTTTGGTTATCAACATCTGCTAAAACCCCAATCTCCAAAACCTGAACGACTGCCGCAGACACTGTAGGTTTGACCTCCTCTCGAGGATAAATAACAAAAAAAAGAGGGAAAAAAGATTAAAAAAATAATAATTATATAAAAAAAAAAACAGATCAAAAAAAATATATATTAACTGATCAGATAAGCATAACCCCAATTAATTGCAGCTCGAGGTTACTGAATCAACCACTAGTGTCACATATAGTGCCTACGAATGAGAACTAATACCACCACAAAAACAAAACAAAAACCAAAGACCACGCACCCGCCTACGCCCAGGTAAATCCATGACGCTACGCGGGAAAAGCAACATCAAAATACACCAGATGAAAGGGAAATTGGAGCTCGGCTCCACCAGCCCCATAATTTGATGTATAGATATCAATCAAAAATAAAGAATTATTTTTAATTTATTTTATGCTTTTCAGTCGTTGCGTATATAAATATCATGCTAAATTCATATCAATATACAATTAATATTGTGTTCAAATCATTTTTTTAAATGAATTAATTGTAGGAGTTGAAAGTCCCCTGACGTTCCAACTTGATTTTTTACCTAGGGATCGGAACGGTCACATAAAGCTCTGCATCTGAGATTTTGGCTAATTCCATGAGTGGATCCATAGTAAAGTATTACTTAATATTACATATTCTTTATTATTATTTAACTAAAAATTACGTAATCTATTCATTTTGGCAAGATCATCGGCATTACCCGGTGCTTTTCACTTCATTTATTGCAATCTAAATATAAGATTCGCAATCCGTCGAGTGACTTTTGAAGGCGACTCAGGCCTGACTAACAGCAAAAAGTTTTAATTCTATATATACGATCGCATGATCAACTGTAGTGTCCTGCATCTTATGTACAGAAGAAAATAAGCCATGCAAAAAAGAATTGAGTATTTGCTTAAAAATCGTTTCATTGTGAAATGTTTATGTTTCATTTGTATGTAATTCAAAAGTTAATGCGATCTTGGTCTTTGTTCATTTTTAACTATTTTTTTTTATTTGACATAATATTTTTAGTACTAAGCAGCACAGTCAAATCCAAATTTTCACCAGTAAGCCTGTTTTTATGAACCGATATATTCTCTTTTATTGAAAAAAAAGCTTGCTTATATTTATTAAATAAATGTTTTATGTGAAAAAAATACGTTTCAGAAAAAGATTTAAGGGGCGCCATAAAATTAAAAAAGGGCCGTATTCGGCCCGCGGTTTTCGCATCACTGATTCAAATGTTAGCAAAGATGGTGCAACCTTGTTGTCTCATGTTTTTCGTTCATTCAACTAACGTGAGCTTCCACCATAAATGAGTTGCGGACACTAATCTATCTGTTTACTGGAATACTTGATTACCCCTTACCGGTGGTAATTGCATTAAATCGCCAAATAGTAATATGTTGATACCACCAAAAAATTCTTCGCTGCTCTTCAATTGTCTAAATCGGGAGTCGATTATGCACAGCATTTCATAAGGAACCAACCATGGAAATCTCATCGATGAACAAAAATTAAACAGTTTTCTAACAAATTAAAAAGGAATGTTTATCCAATCTGCATCGATATTAGACGAATTAAATGTATACCGTTTCTCCCAAAGTCGAATTTTCCTTCAACTAAAATTCGGTCAACTATTTCAGTGATTTGAATTTTTCGAATTCTGTAATGTTCCATTGGCAAAACAGATAACTGTTTTATCGACACAAATGTCACCGCATTTTTGATGTTCAATCGACAGTTAAAGATTCGATATCCTGCACTCATATTCCATAACACTTTATCCTTTTAAAGCATAATCTTATAAACTAAATATAGCGCTATAATATTAAATTACATTGAGACCGACTATCGCTTCCGCAAAGGCGTGAGATCATTTCAAAACAACTGACGTTTGCGTTAAATTTTGACATTTCAAAACATCCCGACAGGATTGTCGGTCCTCCCTTGGCTCTTGGCGACTAACAAAGCAAGTTAAGAAAAAGCTTATAAAAAATAGGTGTCAATCCGGATTTTTTTTAGCTGTTGACTTTGACAATATAATCTTTCGTTTGATTCATCATAGTTTTGCATATTTTAACAAAGTGGGGTAAATATTATGCAGAATTCAATTTTGAATAATTTACATATTATAAGATACTAGCTGACCCGGCATGCGTTGCAATGCCACTCAAAGAAATAAAGTGTTTGTGTTTTAATTATGTTTGTTGAAGTGCTTTTGGATATATATTGTTTTTTTGTCTGGTGCGTATATGAATAGATCTTAAGGTTTTTCAACGCGTGAGCAGGCCAGATACAGCTGTCCATATGAGAAGCATGGTTTTTAAAATTTAGTCCACACCCTTGTAGCGATTGTCCAAATGCGAGTCGCACCGGAAACTGCAAACAATTTAATTCTAATGGCCTATCAGCTGGAATTATTGGGATGCATGGAAACAGTACATCGTATACTTTAAATTTTCCATTTAAAATTGTAGCTTAGATGATATTGTTCATTAATTTTTCACTGAAAGCCTGGTACCATTGCAAAGTCATGGTGGATTTATATTTCGGAGAAGAATGATAGTACGCCAATTTTCAGTATTAAAACGTGCGGTAGCATGCCTTTTTGTGCGCCATAGTAAATTCGTCCCATTTAATGAGTTAATATGATTAAAGTACTTCACCCATTCAGGACTTTTTTTTGATATTGCATGTTGGTGTTCAAAGGCAATTTCTTTGCTGAATGCTCTATTTGACCACCATCCAAAATAATTCTGTCATACGCTGTCATGCGTTGTTCTGGGACCAATTTCGGAAGATTTGTTTGAACGAATGTACCCAATTTGTCGACATCAAATTGTGTTTCTCGTTGCAAATCACGGTCAAAAGGGTTGTTTGCATATCATTGTATCAGACGATCGGGCTTGAGCAGTGCAAGCTCGAACGTTTTCCTAACTATCTCGTCTGTTTCTGAAGCTCGTGATGCCGTTTTCTTGCTTGCTTGAGGTCTAGATCAACTAATAGCTAGTCGTTTAGGTGGCATAATTGTTTGACAGCGAAAGAAATGCTTTGTGACAACTATTACAAATTCACTTGATAATTGTTTACAATACCCTTTGATTGTTTGACGTAACCATGGCTCGTATCAAACGTAACTATAGAGTCATAAGCAACTTGCTTATTTTGGACAACAACATAAATAATTTCGTTCTGTTTGAAATACGAACGACGGACGTCAAAAATATTGAAAACAAATTCTGGATAGGGACATCCTTCACCTAGCGGGATGAAATATACTTAAAAACCTATACTACTATCTAACAAATATACATTAAAAAAATCATAAAAATCGGTTATCTCTAGAGATAGAGATAATTTTTAGAATAATTGAAATGTTTAAGTTTGCTATCAAATATATTTCGAAGAAAAAGAAAAAGATCTCGGGATATATATCGACAGTCCTGCAGTATTTAAATTGTAAATAATATATATTTTTTAATATTTGAAATGTTTTAAGTTTGCTAACAAATATATTTCGTAGTAGCAGAAATCGACCTAGTGGCGTATATCGACAGGCCTGCAGTATTTAAATTGTAAATTATTTAATTTTTGGAATATTGTTTAAGATTGCTAACAATCATTTTTCGTAGTAGCAGAAATCGACCTCTGGGCACATATCGACAGCCCTGCAGTATTTAAATTGTAAATTATTTATTTTTTGGAATAATGTTTAAGTTTGCTAACAATCATTTTTCGTAGTAACATAAATAGACGTCGAGGCATATATTGACAGCCCTGCAGTATTTAAATTGTAAATTATTTAATTTTTGGAATAATGTTTAAGTTTGCTAACAATCATTTTTCTTAGTAACAGAAATAGACGTTGAGGCATATATCGACAGCCCTGCAGTATTTAAATTGTCAATTATTTAATTTTTGAAATAATGTTTAAGTTTGCTAACAATCATTTTTCGTAATAGCAAAAATAGACCACGTGGCGTATATCGACAGCCCTGCAGTATTTAAATTGTATATTATTTAATTTTTGGAATAATGTTTAAGTTTGCTAACAATCATTTTTCGTAATAGCAAAAATAGACCACTTGGCGTATATCGACAGCCCTGCAGTATTTAAATTGTAAATTATTTAATTTTTGGAATAATGTTTAAGTTTGCTAACAATCATTTTTCGTAATAGCAAAAATAGACCACTTGGCGTATATCGACAGCCCTGCAGTATTTAAATTGTAAATTATTTAATTTTTGGAATAATGTTTAAGTTTGCTAACAATCATTTTTCGTAATAGCAAAAATAGACCACTTGGCGTATATCGACAGCCCTGCAGTATTTAAATTGTAAATTATTAAATTTTTGGAATAATGTTTAAGTTTGCTAACAATCATTTTTCGTAATAGCAAAAATAGACCACTTGGCGTATATCGACAGCCCTGCAGTATTTAAGTTGTAAATTATTTAATTTTTGGAATAATGTTCAAGTTTGCTAACAATTATTTTTCGTAGTAGAAGATTTTAAAATAAAAGTCGAAATATAGTTCTATAAAATATCCATACTGTCGTTAGAATATTCCTTATGCATGTAAGAAATTAAAAAGATTTTCAAGGCCGGATGCAAAATATAACCATACCTTCCAATAATCGAATCAATAATGACACTGAACAATATCTGTCAAATCAGCTCCAAAAAATCTTCGCCCAGCCCTATAATTATAGCTTCGAAAAATCGAATCAGTGTATTTGATTATTTAAAAAACTTCGTAGCGATGCAAATTTTCAAATAAAGTTCTCTCAATATTATTACGATGCTTCAGTACTAAGCTAGAAAATTTGAATTTTGAACATAAAAAGACGTCCATTTCAATTGTTTTAAATTCGAACGACGAATGTCAGGAATATTGAAAAAATATTCTGGAGAGGGACACCCTTCACCTAGCGGGATGAAATATACTTTACAACCTATTGCTATATCTGAAAAATATATATAAAAAAATTCATAAAATTCCGTCAAGCCGTTTGGGAGGAGTTTGGAGACAAACATGTGACACGAGATTTTTATATATATAGATTTAATAGATATTCGATATCAGACGAAGAAATGTGATAAAACTGAACCGAATACTCAGCCTTAAAAAAACAACTCAATTTAATTTTCTCAAACGTTATAAAGGTGAAACGGAAAGAAATGTAAATATAAAAAAATATTTACAAAAACCATACAATAATATTCTGTGAAATAATTTCTGTCATTAGGTATGATTTTCGTCCACAAAATAGGCCGTTTTTTTAAAACCTTTTTTCGTAAAATTAAAATCGCTATTAAAATATGAATCCAAGTGATTCTTTACTTGTAAAATTCCTTTTTTGTAATAAACTTTTATGCAGCTTCATCGTTAGTCTTTATGATTGGGCACGACACATCTCAGCAGTAGCTAGCTGACCGAATTTTAATAATTCGTAAAACATCCCATCAAACAAAAAAATCTCCTTTTTAATGTCCATTTTGGTCGCGGAGTGGCCACAGGTACCTGTTTCGATGACAATATTTTTTTTCTCCAAAGATTACCTTAAAGGATCCATTTCTCCTGCTTAGCAATGATTCTTCTGAAAAATGGATCCGTTTCATGTCTGGACAATAGAGATGAACAGATTGTTATGCATTGCTCCAAGGTCGTTGGAGGTTCGTGCAGCACCCAAATTCCTTGTCTATATTTCCCCAGATCCTTTTGAAATGATCTGGCACTGTAGTTGGTGAAAAACCAAGATCTTGTGACAATTCCTTGGTTGTTTTGCGAGGATCAGATTCCGCTGATGAGTTCAAGGTGTCATCGTCGATTTTGAGAGGTCTTCCTGTTTTTGGTTTGTCCTTCAGTTCTCTATCACCGCTTTTGAACATTTTAAGCTATCCAAAGCACTTCCAAAGATTCAAGACGCCTTCATAAATTGAGATTTGCGCTCCTTCGTCTCATAGCTAGCGAGGCAAACTTTGAAGGGTGTATTTAAAGTATTTGCGCGCAATACGTTCGCAAAGCGTGATTTTTTCCTCAAATATTTTTTGTATACGCAACAGACTCATATGCACATAGGAGCGCAGTACACTTTTTGCTCTTACGCACGAGCCGTCCTTGGTATACATGTTGTATTTATAATTAAAAAGTGTAGGCGATCTTTGCCATTGTATATTTTTAATTAAGTGGGTAGACTTCGGCATTTGAAGTAATGGGCTGCAAAATCAAATTCTATACTGATCCATTCTGCTTTATCAACGAAGAAGCCTGCTCACATATTTTGCTGAATGAAAGATTTAATTTAATATATGAACTTTGATTTAATTTAAGATAAAACAATTACAGACCACACAAATTTCAAACGGTCCGCAGGTTGTTCAACCCTGCCACATATTCATTAATTTCAAAACAATTGAAACTTTTCAGGAACAGACAAAACAACAGGACGCTGCCTTGGCCTCAAAAGCTTTTACACAGATAACGAATATGGGATAAATGAAGACATTGTTTTCTCTCTTATCTCAGCGATTTTCCCGGTGAGTAATTTTAGCGAATACTTCTACCATCGTCAGCCCTTCTCTGTTAGAAGAAGGATCTCAGTTTTGCGATTGAAAATATCAAGATTTTTTTCAATTAAATTTTTGAAAGTAGGGCACGCATGTTTGTGCTAATGTTTTGTTACCATCCTGACGAGATTAACTTTTTCAAAGGACAACTAAATTTGTTTCTAAAAGTGCTTGGCGATCGACTTATTGCTTCATAGATATTATATATTTTTTTAAGATTTATAAAATAAAAGACAACGCAGCAACTGTGCGATGTTTCCGCTCATAGGGTTCATTAAGAGTTGTGATTCTGCTCACTAGTTCTCGTGCAACGAATTTGATGTTATCAATCCCAAGTTGGACAAGAAAACGAGTGGAAACTCGAAGTTGAAATCTTTAATACCTTCTTTGCTTCACTAAAATGCAACATTTTTTCAGGTCATTCTCATTGCATGGGAGCATCGGATAGAATTAGGAAAGATAATTTACAAATTGGTCACTAAACTTGGTAAGCATTTGAGCACATTTATTTTATTTATAATCAAGATTGTTTATTTTTTTATATTATGTCTATAGTGTGCTTAATAATTACCAACAATTAATTTGAGCTGCGACCGTCATATTTATCGACGATAACTGTGACACAATATTCCTTTGTATTTCATTCCACTTTATAATTAAGGAATATTGTGTGTTTACTAATATAATGCCTTTCCACCAAGTATTGACAGTGAACACCCTAAAAGTGATAACTGTGACGATCCAAAGCTATTGCCCCCCCCCCCTCCACTAGGCAAAGTTTAAAGTAGATCCCTAACTATTTTTCAAAATGTAAATTTAAAATTCTTAAAGCCATAAGAGTATAAGTGACCTTTTTTATTATTATTTCTCATTTTTCTAAGAATATAGTAATTCGAATCCTCTAATATAAAAATGTAAATTTTTTGACAAAATGTGCAATTTGGTGTCTGAATTTTTTCAAATCTCGAACAAATTCGAATTATGATATTTCACATACATTTTGGCAAATTTAATAAAGTTTTGATAGCAAATATAAAATATGATAATTTTCATACATTTTGGGTCGAATATTTTTGGACATTTAACATACATTTTCATAAATCAAACATACAAATTGTGACGATGGCCATATATAATATATATAGCATGTATATAAATAACTTATATATATAAAGAATGTATGTCAACTATCAATATGCAATATTTGGCAAAACACACAGTCAGCATGACTGCACTGGTAACATGTAAAGTAAAAGTTATGCTGTGTGGACAATATTGAGTATCGATAGATGCAACATGAGAACTATTGTTAATGACGAAACCTCGAATTATGAAAGCACAATAGAATTAAAATATAGAATTTTGTTAACGTAGCATTTAAGAAATTAGTATAAATAATTGGGAAAATCAATAAAGAAAGTGACTACTATTTCAGAGTCAGAAGTCAACCCAACAAGAACGTTTTATTTCTTATAAGAAAATGAAGCTTGAACCTGAGTTAGAACGGCGAGCGTTACGAATATTCGAATTCTAATATTTATGATATCTATATCTTCTATACATATATATAAATGAATGTTTGTTTGTTTGTCTGTTCCTTATGCGCTCCTATACAGCTCATCCGATTGCGATGAAATTTTGGTGAGTTACTGTGCGGACGCCAGAAAAGGTTTATGAATCAGCGGTGGGCTGCCTATGCGTTAATTTGTTTGTTTGTCCGATTTGCATTTCTATATTGTCCATCCAATTGCGATAAAATTTTGGTGAACTTTTGTACGTCATCTCAGCAAAAATACCAAATGTCGATATTGATCAAGATTTTTTTGAAGTCATCACCAAATACATGATTCATGGACCATGTGGCTGACTCAACAACAATTCACCGTGCATGGCTGATGATAAATGCACGAAACGGTACCCAAGAGACTGACTTGCCGAGACCATCACTGGTAATGGTGGATATCCACTCTATCGTCGGCGATCAACTGAAGGCGGTGACAAATCCGTCACTTTAAAAGTACAAAACAATGATGGAACAACAAACGATCAATGCGCAATAATTTAACATTATTTTTGTGGGTGTTGGGGAGGAACAACGGAAAATAAACGTTGCATGCGGAAAAGGAAGAATGTGAGAACGGTTGATGGAGGTAATGGTGACTCTCTCATGAAAGGGCTGGAAATTTAGAAATAATATGTGTTCATTTCCTATGATTTATACTCGACAGGTCGATGCACAGATGTCTCTGAAGCCAATGAGATTGGAAAATCAACCATATTGAAGATGCTTCTACCTGAAAATATGTTTGTGGAGGAGTTATACCACGGAAATGTATGCATTCACAATTTCATTTTTTAATATTAATACTTATTTATATCATAGGATCACGCCAACAAATTATCATTACAAAGGTTAAAATGATAATTTGAATGCGTAATGATGAAACTAAAGTTTGTCTACGGTAAAACAAATATCGTATTCAGAGGCATTGTGACTAGGGAATCCAATCCCGGGATCCCGTACAGTTTTTGATACATTTCAATCCCGGGATTAGAAGACATGATCCCGAAACAAACGTGTTGGTTTTCAAGCCGAGCGGCAGTTTACATTCTTTGCGACAAGACTTACCGCATACAAAAACGTAATTGGATCCCAAACATATCAAATTTTCTTATCGCATTTATTTGAATGCATTTTACAACAGTAATAATTTTTCGGTACCTTTGTTTTCTATATCTTCTTAATGAATGTTATCAGATATCAATCGCAATGTTTTTTTTTGCGTGCTTTTATGTTTCTTTTGTTCTATTAACATTAATTACGTAATAAAACACGTGTCAAGTAAAATATATTTCCGTTAGCTTTCTATATAAACAGTATGATTAATATCAAAGACGCGCCGCCGACTTCATGCGACTAAAGTCATCAACAACCGCATATAATATTATCCAATTTTTTTTTCGACTAATATTATTGCAAGAGTTGAAAATGAATTCTTACTTTGACTATTTCTATTGAATGTTCTTATTATTTTCACTGTAAAAAATGATCTTTCTACAAAAGGACTTGTCGCCGGATACAATAAATATAAAAATATATTTTATTGGTTCTTTGCACAATGAAACCGTAAATAAATGGCGAAACAATTGATGCTCTGGTATTAATTTCGGGCATATTTTAAAATAAAAATAAAATTACTTGGTCCAGTGGTTTCCAACCTTTATGTTACTGCGCCTCCATTTAAAGAAAAAAATCTTTGCGGCTCCCCATTCTTTATTTCATATAGTAATAAAGACACGTTTTAAAGAGAAAATACATATTTTGGACTGTTGGCGACTCCCAGGCTGGAAATCGCTGACTTAGTGTTCTCTTAGGCACTCTTGCAGTCTGAAGTACGTGGATACTTTTTTCACCTATTGACATAAATTATTTAAAGTTATATTGCTTATTTTTACATACTGGATGCATATTAAGTTCGTTTAATAATTAAGATGGCGCATATTTTTTTACGAGTTATTAATAAATCCACTCATTTACCTGTACATCGTGAATAACTGAGATTATGAGAGCTTTTTGCTTACATATTGGCAGCCCACAGCTGGTTATATAATATAGAATAAATTGTTTAATGTATTTTTCACCAATATTATCATTTTTTATTTCTTAAAAAAAATGTACTGATCCCGGGATTGAAAAATTCTAATCCCGAAATCCCGGGATCACCATTTTGGCTCGGGATTGAATTCCCTAATTGTGACAAAAGACTATTGAAAGGTCATTCAAAATGTCAGTACAGAGCAAGATGCATAATGATGTGAAATTTTGCAGTAAAAAAGGATACATATTATTTTTTCAATTTTGGTTACTGAATATACCGACTTCTTAATTAACCCCCAGAGACGAGAGCTTTTTTTCGATAAAAAAAAATATTTTTTAAGCCACATTGAAGTAACGGATAACTTGTATTCCTAACAAAAATTTTTAAAAAAAAAACGTAAAGTTGTATAGAAACCCCGCATGACTATATGGTTATGCTCATCCTTTTATTAGTAATATTGTGTACGGGCAGTAGTAAGGTCGTGCATAATTGTATGGGCATGCAAACATTCGGGGTTGAAATATAGCTAAACGTATTTTTTTTTTTAAATATTTACAATTTGACCTCTTTAGATCAACATAATTTTAATACAAATATATTAGCAAAAGAACTGTAAATAATTTGATGTTTTGATAAAAAAAATAACTAACAGTTTCAAAAAGTTCATTAAAAAACGGAAATTCAAAAAATCGCATGTGCTTTTGGTGGCCGTTTCTGTCCCCGAGGCTGATGACTTACTGAAGTCTGTACCCTTTTTTACCAAATGTGAGTAAAGGCAACGATATTCATGTAGAAAAAGAATGAATAGTGGGATCAATAGACAACGGTGTTGACTGTGACCATATGGTCACGCTCGTCCTTGGAGGGTTAAGGCAATACATGGCACAACCAAACGGCCCTTGCAATTTTGTTCTCTTATGGAGTTTTTTAAAAAAAAATGTTTTTTTTATGATTTCTGACACGGACAATTGGTTCAATTGCTCTTGCAATCTATCTATTTATATTCTAGCAATATATTTATAATACGATGCTTATTTTTTATTTTTAGAGTGAGCTGAAAAATTTTCCACTACTTGACAATATAGACAAGTCCCTGACCAGTCGGGAAGTTTTGATACACTTTTGCGAACTCCAGGGCGTGGCACTAAAACACACCAAGAAAGAAGTACAGGAACTGCTGGACTTAACACGTAGGTGTATTTATGGTTATCTTAATGAATAGCGTCGTGAAGCATTTGACGTTTAACCGAAATTGCCGCCAGCACAGAAATCGTTCGTGAATAATTTGTTTTAATTAATTATACAAATCTAAGAATCATTATGACCTTTGATTACTGTCAGAATAAATAAAAAAAAACAAATGTATTATATATTCAATCGTATCTTAACTCGATGGTTGCCACATACGAGATATCTCGTGAATTTTTTCGTGCTCAACAGGCCAAATACGAGTTATTAATAGAGAAATTAATAGTCGCAAATTATAGCCGGCCTGCTAGGTAATTACTATTAATTATTTACGGCAACGAAAAAGTTAACTAAGATGTATAAATAGTTACACATAGCTTCCAATTAGGGATTCCAACTATTCGTCATTTTCAACTATCCGGATATCGAATAGTAAAACTGAAACTATCCGGATATATCCGAATATCCGGATAGTTTCAGTAAGTATGAAATAACAAAACATTACTACATATATAAATTTATGTACTAAAATAATACATTAAAAACGAGTTCATTTGTAATATAAGTCATTTATTCACAATTTATTCACAACTAGCTGGCCCGACGAACTTCGTACCGCCTCAGAATCAATAAATGTTGTGTTAATTTATTGGATGAATTAAATTCAGTTTGAATGAATACTCAAAATGAATTAAGTTCAATAAATGTTCAAAATTCAAAATGAAAAGTATTTTAATTACATTGAAATGATGTAATTCACGTGGCACAGTCGATAGATTTAAAGGAATGCAGTAGATCAACGATTTGATTTTGAATTGTGAAGTTTAAATGATCCATATGTTTTTTCTTAGCCCCAAGAATTGCTCGTTCACTCGACCAATTGCGATTTTTGTGATTAGATGTTTGGGAACATTTTGTTGATGAAGCCGTCCTTCGTTGAGACGAAATTGCAAAAATTCGGCGGAATCGAAATCAATCCGTTCGATTCGTCAACAGGAACACGGCCGTTACCGACGATAGTCAGCAATTGCTTGGAGAAATCTTCGGCAGATGGATCGTTTAAAAATGCAACTCGCATGTTTATCGTTAGCTGAAGTTTCTTCACATAGCGCCACAGAGTCGATGTTTTGAGGCAAGCGTTTATTTCATCGGCAGCGGTCGATCTTGGAATGAGTGGTAGTGTTTGGCGGAAATCGCCAGATATTTAAATCATTGCGCCTTCAAAACATCTTAAGTCATTGCACAGATATTCGATTGAGTGCTTCCAATGCGCGTCTGTGCGTCATTGTGCATAAATCCCAGGTGATTTTGGTCATTGCTGAGTGTTTCGCAATCTTGCATGTCAGTTTTTCAGTCGTTTAAAGGTTTAACGGATATTTCAGCACTTAATGAGCCGTTCGCCATCCTTCTATCAACGTGGCCGCTATTCCAGAAGATGAAACTGCTACAGCATTTTCGGATCTCGCACGAACAGTCGCCATAATCAATGACATGAGGAATATCTTCCCAGTCCCACGATGTGGCGTTGGCATTCCTAACTTGACTAACAAAATGCCTCACATGAGGTTACACATGTCTTCGATCTAAATCAAAGCCTGATTATCTTTTCCGGTTTTAAGCTCAAGAAATGCGACCCCAATACCCACATTTTCTTAAATATCTATTTTAATATGGGTGATACAATGTTTATAATTAAGGTATTCTTATATCATAGTTTTTTGGACCTTTTGTAGTTTATATAAATACGATAAGATAAGAGATAAGCGCCCGCTTATCAGCGATCGTTCGTAAGATTATAGGCTGAACGCCGCTAAGCAAGCAGGCCAGTCGCGCATTGACATTTGCACTGAATCCACGTATATTTTACGCGCAACTTAAAATATGATTATTTATTAAAAAACAACGGATTTTTATAAAAAAAATGTATGAGGAATGATGCAGAGAGATATTTTAAAGCCCTTAGACTATTTATTTTTTTAAAATTCATAAGAATAAGGCCAATAATGAGGAAACTACTGGGGTCCCTAAAAGACCCCCATCGGCTGAGAAGTATTTTTCTAGTCTCCGAGCCGCGAGAGTTATTTATCTCTTCATTCACCTCAAGACCGGGATTCCCCAAACTGACACGAATTCGATGTTAAATGTCTTCCGACATGTCATCCTTGTACGTGTTCCACAGATCACATGGATTCGATGTGAAGCATGTCAAAATAATGATAGAAAATAATGTGCGTATCTGACTTGGAGATTCAGAAACAATTTCTTCAGCGATTGTCATGTCCCAATGAGTATCACTTTCAAGCAAATTGAGCTGTTGACATGCAAGTAGAAAGAAGCATTCGTCATTTTTCGGATGAACTGTGTAAATGCGGCCAAGAGCATCAATAGTTATTCGGGTGATCAGGAACCGCATCGCTTTGCTTTTGACGTTAAAATTTCTTCGATATAGCGTTCCAAGTGTAATAACGTGTCATCTCAGAGTAAAGCAACGTTCGTGCAAAATATTGTTGTCAAAAATTTATCATACCTAATTATAAACATAACCTTATTTCAATATTATCCGATTTTCTTTCGTTTTCATTTCATATCATCGATTTCTTTTATTCTAATCCATATTCTAAATTTAAAATTATTTATAAGTCAATCGTATGCAAAAGAAGCAAAAACAAACAAATATAGAAAACAGTGCGATCTGGTGAATTTTTCTGAAACCAACATACGACATTTTATCGTTTGAAGCTGTTCGTCATTTGAAAATCTTGTTCTGTATGAAAATATTATTTTATTTATAATTTCTTTTACTTGATATTTTTCCGATGTTTTAATGCTTATTCTACTATTCTAGGTGGACACAAATTTAATAAATCAAAGATCATTGAAATCCGTGCAGCAATTCTCGAGATATACGTGGTGTAAATAACCCCACTTTGTTATATATATATAGATAACAATTCATATTTTAAAAATAAGAGAGCATTAAATGTATCATATTTTAAATTTGACCTTAATTTAGTTTTAACATACTCGGTCCGTTGCAGTTGATGTTGGTTTTATTGTTAGAAGTGTTTTAAGCAACACGTACAACTTTTCTGTCCTTTTTTTTAAATTGATCTAAGTATTTAAAATCTTTTTTCAGATTATTTGTACATATTGTCATTTGTATTGTCATCGGTTTCCGCGAGAGATAAAATAGAATTAAGCATTTCATGTTGCAATTCGGAAGTCGAAAAAGAGAGAGGTGTTATTTCTACAACAGAGTCCTGAGAGATTTCATCATTACTAGATAACAAATTTGGGTGAATTCTCTTAATAATACTCTGTGCTAAAGAAATGGCCTCATATTTATTTGAGTATCGAAAATGTTCATGAGAACTGGGAACATTTCCACTTTGTATATATATCACGAGTGTTATTATTTTGTTTACGTCGGCGTTCGTTCATTCTCTTTTTAATCGCATGCAAAAATTCTTCACTTAATGAACTTCTAAATTTTTCCAACTTATTGAATACAAATTTATAAACTCCTAAAATAACATTGCATTATTATTGCTAAGTTCTTTATTATTATCCTCACTAAATCATTTCCCACTTCTGAAATGCCTTAGATAGAGACAATACACATTTCAATACTATTTCATCATATTAACATATTGAAAATTTGCAGCTGCATGAGATTATTGCAACGGCATTTCTTCAATGAATGAAATTTCGGCATTAAAGGTTTTTTTTGCCTCGAGTCCGAGCCGATTCGTCGAACTTTTAAGTATTAAGATAACAAGATGAGATATTTATTCATAATACCCGAGTTTGGGGAAGTCAGATACGCACATTATTTTCTATCATTATTTTGACATGCTTACCGTCGAATCCATGTGAACTGTGGAACAAGTACAAGGATGACATGTCGGAAGACATTTTACAACGAATTCGTGTCAGTTCAGGGAATCCCGATCTCGAGATGAATGAAGAGATACATAACCAGGCTTTGCTTTAGATCGAAGACATGTGTTACCTCGTGTTCGGCAGTTTGTTAGTCAAGTTAGGAATGCCAACGCCAGATCGTGGAATGAACGACGCTTTCAATCGAGAATTGGAAGGTGAACGTAAATATGATCGAGATGCATTGAACTTATCAGTTTGAACAAATGTACCACTGTTGAACTCACAACAGAAGGAAATTTACGGTACGTTAATGAATGCAATTGATGATGGAAATGGTGGCTTATTTTTCCTCGATGCGCCCGGTGGAACTGGGAAGATATTCCTCATGTCATTGATTATGGCCACTGTTCGTGCGAGATCCGAAATCGCTGTAGCAGTATCTTCTTTTGAAATAGCGACCACGTTGATAAAAGGATGGCGAACGACTCATTCAGTGTTGAAATTACCGCTAAACTTTTAAACGACTGAAAAACTTAACACGCAATGACCAAAGTTTTGGTAGCAAGTAAAATCATCACCTGGGATGAATGCACAATGACGTACAAACGGGCATTGGAAGCATTCAATCAAACTACAAAAGATATGTGCAATGACTCAAGATGTTTTGGAGGCGCAATGATTCTACTATCTGACGATTTCCGCCAAACACTACAAGTCATTCCAAGATCGACCGTTGCCGATGAAATAAACACTGGCCTCAAATCATCGACTCTGTGGCACTATGTGAAAAAACTTCAGCTGACGAAAAATATGCGAGTTGTATTTCTAAGCGATCCATCTGCCGAAGATTTCTCCAAGCAATTGATGACTATTTGTAACGACCGTGTTCCTGTTGACGAATCGAATGGATTGATTTCGTTTCCGCCGAATTTTTGCCATTTCGTCTCATCGAAGGACGACCTCATCCACAAAAGTGTTCTCGAACATCATTGCTAATCACAAACATCACAATTAGTTGAGTGAACGAGCAATTCTTGCAGCAAATAACAAAGATGTGGATCATTTCAACTTCACAATTCAAAATCAAATCGTTGGTCCACTGCATTACTTTAAATCTATCGACTGTGCCACGTGAATTACATCATTTCAATGTAATTAAAATACTTTTCATTTTGAATTTTGCACATTTATTGAACTTAATTCATTTTGAGTATTCATTTAAACTAAATTTAATTCAGCCAACACAACATTTATTGATTCTGAGGCGGTACGAAGTTCGTTGGGTCAGTTAGTATATAAATAAAAATGAATTTTTGTATGTATGTTTTTGAATCTTAGTAGTATATAAATTGTTTTGCGGATTTCGTATTTCCATTGACCTTGTGAATCTAGAATCCAAAATCTCAGGATGATCCGTTGGTTCCAGATAGTGGCATGTAAAAAAAACTCATTTTCATATAATTTGATAAATCGGTTTCAAATTCTTGTAAAAAAGTACCAAAATGTATGAAAAAACGTAACGGTGCCGTCCAAAAAATCGCGGAAACTCAAAATCACCCAAAAATAAATCGCGTAAATAAAAGGATTGGGTGTATATTTTACTGAATGCGGGGAATAACAATATTTTTTTTATCAGAAAACTTAGTTATTCCACTGATTGCTTAGAATAAAGGTAAACATCATTAACTAATAGCTTGACGATTAATAGTTGGTCTGAAGACGCTTCTCGAAAAAGCCAAATACGTGTTACAATTTGTAAACGATCAGTGGAATAACAAAGTTTATTTGTTATAAAATGAGTTTTTCTTAAGTGACTACCGAAACTATCGAAAATATTCATAATCCATGTTAATAATTCTTTCAAGCCATTAGCAAATTTTATTATGTGCTTATTTTTACTTCAAGTTTATATATAGCCTAACTCAATAAGGAAGAAACTAAATGAATATTATATCTGATCAAAAAAAGTTACTCAAAAAATTTATATCGAATGCATAAATATATTCGTATGTTTTGATAATGTTTGGGAACTTTCTCTGTCTCGCCAATATACAAGTTCAAAATTCAGGGTTGTGCCAAGAAAACATAATACTAATAATATTAAAAGTAATTCAAACCATGTGACTGATTTGAATATTAATGTATTGTAGGTATAATATTGTTACATAATTTGGTAAGTTATCGAAAAAATATGGTTTTCAATCATTTAATATAATAGATAAATTAAAGTCGTTAAGTTATATCGGCCGTATCGGACTAACTTTGTTGGGTGGTACAAAACAATGACTTAAATGTATGAATAAAAATATTTAACAAGTTTACTATGTATCCATACATATGTATATATATTTGTCATATAACAATTTCAAATATTTTATAGCATTCTGTATTGTTCAATTATAAGTTTAAAAAAACACGTTTGACGGTAGAAAAATGTATTCAATTAAAAAAAACCAGGGCTGTGGAGTCGGAGTCGCGGTATTTTGGCCGGAGTCGGAGTCGTGAAAATGAGCGGCTCGATTTTTTTTTGAAAAATATATTTAATGATGTGTATTTAAACAAAATAGTCAAAAGTGTAAAAATTTCATGCTTGGCTGACTAAAGATGATCTGATGGTACACATGGTTAATCATTTTTACGTGTCTTTATATAATGTTTTTGATGTATGTTTCACAAGGAAGTCACCATGTCGTGGTATAAGACGATATCCGAGGTGGTTTTCTGGAGAGATTATCGGGGACATTAAAGTAAAGCATTTATATCATAAAGCCTGGAAGGCTTCTAAGAGTCCTCGAGACTATCAAATTTTTAGTAAATGTCGATCTAAGCTGAGACAAAATATTCGATTAGCCTACCGAACATATTTGAAAAGGATGGAAGATTGCATACGCGAAAATCCAATTTTTTTTTGGAATTATATCAAATCTATCAGAAAAGATGGTGGATTCGCTGAGACAATGAATTGGAAGGGTCATGAAGTGGCAGGTCTGGGGGTGGCAGAAGCATTTGCTGGCCATTTCAGATCTGTATACTCAAATGATATACCACACCTTAATATTGAATCAATTTTAAAAAGTCGTACAAATGGTGCCCAATGCATTGATGCCATGCAAATCGATGAATCAGATGTAATTTTTTTTACCAAAAAACTTAAAAACACCCGCTCGCTCGGTCCCGACAGGGTGCCTACATGTTTTTTAAAAGGATGTATTGACCTCATCAAAAGTCCTTTGTGTTATATATTTAATCTCGTTATGAAATCAGGCATTTTCCCTGAAATATGGAAAATATCTAAGATTACACCAATTTTTAAGAATGGCGAAGAATCATCAGTGGAAAATTATAGACCGGTGGCTGTTCTCTCAGCGCCAGCTAAGGTTCTTGAGATGATTATGCATCATATGATTTTAAAAAGGATTGAACCATTTATAATTAGTGAGCAGCATGGGTTCAGAGTCGGAAGATCAACCGACACAAACTTGATGGTGTTTACGGATTACGTGTCGACAGCGTTAGATAAAGGACTGCAAGTTGACTGTTCTTTCAAAATCATTTCTCGAAGGCATTTGACAGGGTCGATCATGACATTCTTTTGGAAAAACTCCAATTGATCGGTTTGTCTGATGGTTTTGTTAGGCTTTTTGGTAGTTATTTTAAGAACAGAAAACAATACGTATCGTATGGGCTTTTCGAATCAATGCCGTTTTGCACGTACTCTGGTGTTCCGCAGGGTTCAAACCTGGGGCCATTGCTGTTCACTATTTTCATAAATGATATAGCAAGCGTTATTAAAAATTCTATGTTCTTGTTATTCGCTGATGATTTGAAACTTTTTTTGAAGGTTGTCACCTTAGATGATTGTCATCGTCTTCAGTCTGATATAGATAATATAATAGATTGGGGGCGGTGTAACAAACTCGATTTCAATATTGATAAATGCAATCTTTTATCCTTTACAAGAGGGTCACGAGTGTTATTTTTCCGTTATTCAATGAATGGCCGAATTCTCTCGCGAATTTCATCAGTCAGAGATCTTGGCGTACAATTTGAGAGCAAACTAACATTCAATAATCACATTAAGATTACTTGCAAGAAAGCATTACAAATGTTGGGCTTTATCATCCGTACCACCAGAGTCTTTTCGGGAGTTAAAGTTCTAATATTAATGTACAACGCTTTGGTTCGAAGCAGACTTGAGAGTGGGTCAATTGTTTGGGCCCCAAGATGCTCGAAATATACCCTTATGGTGGAGAAGATTCAGAAGAAATTTTTGAGACTTCTCTATATGAGGGTGTATGGATATTACCCATGGCTTTATCCAACTGACTTTCTCTTAGGCATGCTTAACTTCAATAGTTTGAATGTTCGAAGAGAAATGTATCTGGCCATATATTTCTTTCGACTTATACGTGGCCAAAATGAGAATTCCACCATTCTTGAGAATGTGAATCTAAATGTTCCTGATTATTTTTTGAGAAATCGTGGACATGAATTGTTTGTTCTCCCAAGGTGTAGAACCAGCCTGCCAATGGGGATGCCACTGGGGAGAGCTTTAACGGTGTTCAACAATATTGCTTCGGATGTCGACATATTCCACGTAGACGTGGGTGAGTTCCGACGAATACTATTTTTTATGTATTAAAGTAGAGTTCGTCGGAGCTTACTCAGTTGACTTCTTTGCCATTTTTTTTTCTACTGATTTTAATATTAAATTGTACTATTTTTTTTCTCCATTGTAAAAGTTTTAAATTTATAATTTGTCAACCTTTTGCAATGTTAATTAAATAAATAAATAAAATTAAAATAAATATATATAAGTTAAAATGAAATTATTTTAAAAAATCCTCAGAATCGGAGTCGTTAACTATTTTAAAGCTGGAATCGGATTCGTCAATTATTTTAAAGCCAGAGTCGGAGTCGTCTTTGCTACAAACTACTAATGTGAAAAATCCTTTTATTCAACTACTGTTACTATTATATTGAATAGAATTTATTTTTAAAAGCATTTCCAAATAATTATTTCAAAATGCTTATCCATTAAGTTAAAGTAATACTGGTCTTTAAAAATAATCGCTATTGAAAAAGACATTATTGTATTATAAATAATAATATTATTTGTCAGCGCTTTGGGCAACCCTAACCCTTACCGCTTTTTTGCGCAACAACTTTTTTATGGCAAAATAAAAAAAACATTTCTTCGATTCATTTGTATGACTAGTGGTTTAAGTTAATTCAGAATAACATCTGACACGTCCACTCAGCATGATGCTCTCACGCGGACTGCAAAATTTACGGCAAGAAAAACACATCTCCGGAAAATAGTTATTATTTATTGGTATGACAATTTTTTTTTTTTTTGCTTTTAAATGTAAACAATATTATTTTTTATTATTCCAACTTTTTGTAGAAGTATTTATGATCCAATTATCCTTTAAAAATCAGTCAGAAAAAGTGGGTAAAATGGTACATTTCAAATGGATGTACAATCATTAAATTACATAAATTGGAAATTCTCCTCAAATCACTTTCTTAAACAAACCTTTATCTGCATTTTGTTCTAAGACATTAAACTTCGGTATCTTACAATAGACTCTAAAAAGATCACGACGTAAAGCAGTTCAAAAATTCCGGGTAAACTGTTTGCCGTTTATTCTTGAAAATATTACTATTTTCATGAAAAAAATCAATAGTGTAAAAAAGCGTTTGGAAAATGTAATTATTGAAAAAAAAAAATTTTTGAGTGAACGGTTCACGAGATTTAGTCGACGGCAAACGATCGATTTACTCTGTTTTCAGGCGTGAAGGACCTATATCCTCTTAAACACACATTTTAATTATTCTAAAAATTCCAAAATAATTAATACTGCATATATTTTTCTGTAGTGTATTTTTTTAGAAGAAAGAATTTTTCAAGTGTTTATTTCTTCTTTGACGAAATATATTTGTTAGCAAACTTAAACATTTCAAATATTCTAAAAAATATATTATTGACAATTTAAATACTGTAGCGGTGTCGATATATGTCCCGAGTTCTATTTCTTCTTCTACGAAATATATTTGTTAGCAAACTTAAAGATTTCAAATATTCTAAACATTATATTATTTACAATTTAAATACTGCAGGGGTGTCGATATATGTCCCGAGATCTATTTCTTCTTCTACGAAATATATCTGTTCGCAAACTTAAACATTTCGAATATTCTAAAAATTATATTATTTACAATTTAAAAACTGCAGGGGTGTCGATATATTTCCCGAGATATATTTCTTTTTCTACGAAATATATTTGTTAGCAAACTTAAACATTTCAATTATTCTAAAAATACACAAACAAGCCTGATGGTTTACCCACGCGAGAACATGCCACGTATAATTGTCCGTGTGAAAAACATGGTGTGCCCAAATCTAAGCCGCCAACAGACATCGTTTGGCCTTGCGACTTATTGATTGTCATTGCGAATGCCAATCTAATAGCAAGTTGAAGGCATTTGAATTCAATTAACTCGTCTGTGAGAAACATTGGAATTCGTCGCAGCAAAACATTTTCGGCTCGGAATTTGCCATTCAAAATGGTGGCTTCGATAATGTTTTTCATCAATTTTTTAATGACCAATCGCGTGCCATTGCACAGCCGTGGTGGGTTCAAATTCTGAAGTAAAATAACCGGAGATCCAACTTTCAGTCATAGAAGGCTTAGTGACATGCCTGGCAAATCCAGTGAGTTCAAAAACTCTGTTGGGTAATTTACAACTTCGTTGGCATCGCAAACTGTATTTATCAATTTCTATGATTCCAAACTCACCTGGTAACGACTGCTGTATCTTGAAGTTTAAATCACTGACGTCCACATTTTTTGCTGCCAAAATGGCTCTTTTTGCCAGCCACGCATAATTTATGTTTTGTGTGCGTACATCGGGAAATATGGCGGTCAATGAGAGAATTTTGCGAATCAACGATTGTGCAGAAATTAGTGAGCAATTTTATGCATCCAGTATTTTCATAGACAGCAACTTTTCCATCGCCGATATTTAACAATTGGTTCGAGAATGTGTCAGCGGACGGATCTTGTAGCATTTGGACACGCATGTTTATTTATAGCTTGACCTTTTCAACATTACGCCACAGTAGCGATGATTTCAAGCAAGCGTTGATCTCATCAGCGTACGTTGAACGTAGAATGATGGGAAGTGTTTGTCTGAAATCACCATTTTAGGTGATTTCAGACAAATTTAGGTGATTGCGGCGGTGGGCTGCCAATACGTTAACAAGGGGCTCGCTTAATCACAAAGCCATTCTCTGTGTTCTGGGGAAGGAGTGATTTTTTTTATCACTCCTATTCAATTATATGCATTACTTAAATAATCAATAAATTGTTACTTAATACTCTTATAACATGTAACAATATGCAATTTACCTTGTTAATTGTTAACAATGTACTTGTGTATACTGAAGCTGCCGTACATAATATATGGCAGAAATTGAAGTTATGTACTTATTAGATCTGATAATAGTTTTCTCATAATTTACCAAGGGGCTCGCCAGCCTTGGTAAAATTTTACAAGGGGTTCGCGCGATCCCCCTCTAGCTCGCCCCTGCCTGAAAGGAGTAACATAGTGCCGTCGAATAGTTTTTCGTTGTTTTTTTTTATATCTTTGAGTGTTCTGTTCAACGCCTCAAGAGAATGTTTGTGTGCCATAGTGCATTCATCTCAGAGTCAGTAGTGGGACATTGCGAGTAACAATCGCTGCCATTTCTGCAGTATCGTACTGCAGAAATGGCAGCGATTTATTTCGGTATCCATTAAATCAGAAGCACTTCGATTTGGCAAACTCATACCGAAATGACTGAGTGGTAAATTGGCAATGACAAAGCAAAGATCCTCGATAGCAATCAATGCTTCATTGTCCATAGCAGTGGCGTTACTAGGCTATGTGCCGCCCCTAAAAATAGCGCATTTACTATTTTTCTAAATATATTTTTTTGAAATTACATTATTTGCCGCCTATAGTGCTAAGATCGGTAAATGTCATATTTAAAGAAGATTTTTGCGATCAATTCAACTGTTGTTAAACCATCGGTCACAATATTATTACCATTGAAAATGTTTTTTGTCATCATTTGCCGCTCTCTAGGACTTGCCGCCCCTAGACAACTGCCTACTCGCCTATGCCCACGTAACGTCCCTGGTACATAGCGTCGCTGAATGTAATCGTTAGAATAAAATGCTTAAATATAAATAACATGCTTAAGACATCGCTTTGAGACCGAGTTTTGAATATAATATTTGAATTTCATTAAAGCTGATTGTATGCCTTTATTAAAGCATTTATAATTAAAATGAAGGTGAAAATGATACCTAGAATATATTTGCAAGCATAAATACATTTTTAAAATTATTTTTTAGCTACTAAAATAGGTTCAAATACTATCAATAAACGGTGAAACTGAGGTGCCATCGTGGCAGGGAACGTGATTTTCTAGGACGGTATGTTACGGGTTAAAAGCATTGGCATACATAAGACCGACATCGCGTGACCCCGCAGGATCCCCGTAGGCTTACGATCAACTTTCTGCAGACACAGTGCTGAGAAAAAACGCCAGGTGTCGCAAATCACTGGTAGACTTTATCCGATGCTTGGTCACAAGAGTTACCTCGAGCACTTACTTATGGGCAATGGGCACACGCGGGAATGAATCGTATACGAACACTAAGGAAATACAATACGAAACAAGACACTTCGCATTACCACGGATGCCCCCTGCTTCATGCGAGTTTCCACGTTACACAAAGTCACGAACCTAGACCCGATGTTCGGTCACATCATGAAGCTGTCGGAGAAATTCTACAGTGGCATAGCGAATCACTCCAACCTATCTATTGAAGACTTACTTACTATTAAAACAACAACATTGATTACCCTCACACAAACATAGCGGAGAGTCCTCAAACCTCCCTCGCCCCCTCCGTCCCCACTCAATCACCAACTGCTAAAACACCGATTTCCAAAACCTAAAAAGCCATTGTAGATTTGACCTCCACTTCAATAACAAAATGACAAAGGATAAATAATAATTACAAAAAAGCGAATGAATTATATATTTTACAAAAAAAGTAATATTGTATCGAATCAGGCTGTGACAAACTATCTTTTGATCTACGAAATAAATGCTTTTCACAAAACATAGCAGTTATAATTTTACCAATGTTCAGAACCAATTGATTCAAAATTCAATATGTCGGTAAATAATAGAAAAGTATTAATTTAGCCTAATATCTATATATATAAAACAAAGTCGGGTTATTTACACCACGTATATCTCGAGAATTACTACAAGGATTTCAATCATATTTGATTTATAAAATTCTTATTTACCTAGAATAGCAGAATAAGCATTAAAACATCGGAAAAATATCACGGAAAAGAAATTATAAAGAAAATAAATATCTTCATACAGAATAAAATTTTCAAATGACGAATAGCTTCATCAAACGATAAAATGTCGTAAGCTGGTTTCAGAAAAATCCACCAGATCGCACTGTTTTCTATATTTGTTTGTTTTTGCTTCTTTTGCGTACAACTGACATATAAAAAAATTTAAATTTAGAATATGGATTAGAATAAAAGAAATCGATGATATGAAATAAAAACGAAAGAAAATCGGATAATATTGAAGTAAGGTTATGTTTATAATTAGGTATGATAAATTTTTGACAACAATATTTTGCATTTTTACAATTCTGAAATGTGAAAAGACGAATGAAAGTACATAAAATCAGAAGGTATGTAAAAAAAATCAGTATACTTTTCATGTATATTATATTGTTATAGAATACTATCAAATCATTATTTTATTTTTGATCCCTATGTACAGTCAATCCTGTTTTTATGCGGTTTTTTTATGCGATTTCGAAGTAATGCGGTTTTTTAGAAATGCATTTTTTTAAATGTACCATATTTTAAATAATAAACACAACCGACATTTGAAAAAAAAATACGATTTCGGACTGTTTAAATCATGTTGCATCTGCCATCGCTGAATTAAGTCCACCTAATTAGGTGTGTTATAGTCGATGAAACCATTGAAGCATCGGTAATATCAGCTGAAATGATTACTTTAGCACCTGAACTTGGCGAAGAAAGGTTTGATACCTTTAGCGAAAATTATATCGACGAATTACTTACAGATAAAGCTATAAGTGACGAAGATTTTCATAATTTAAATTTAATTATTGACAAAAAACCAGAAAACAATGACGAACTGAAAGAAATTCCAGTTCCTTCACTGCGAAAATAATTGAAGAAGGTATCCAACTTTTCAGTAAATTAGAAGATCATTTCTTTCTAAATGATTCAAATTCTGATCGCGCATTCAAGTTTCAACGATAACTTTAGAATATATTATATATATGGGTATAACAAACTGCATAAACAATTAATTATCGAAAAAGAAAATCTGAACAAACTCTGATCACTAATTTTATTGTTAGAAAACAACCATAGTTTTATGAAATTGATGCGCATACTATTTCTTCTGAAAAAGAGTGATTTAGAACCACATGCTTTAAAACACACATAGAATTGTCATACAGTGACTATTTTTTAATATTTTTACGCCGTGGTTTTCCCCTAATTTTCTTATACTTTGCGATTTAGTGTATATTTTAATTCGCTGTTTCAAAGTTATGCGGATTTTAAAATTTAAGTAACGCACCCCACTATTTCTATGGAAGTCAAGTTTTTTTTATGCGATTTTTTTTTTGCGATATTTCGTGGAACACATCTACCGCATAAAAACAGGATTGACTGTATAACTGTTTGTATGTGTGGAACATTAAACAAAAATATATTTTTTTTTCTAATGAAAGATAATCTCATAAATATAATATTGAAGATTTGGAAAATGTTGCGTTCTTTGTTATAATGAGAATTTATGTCATTTCGTAATATAAAAAATATGAAAATTTAGAATGAACTTTCGTAAAATTATAAAAAAGTATTATTTGAATAATTTTCAATCGCTGAAGCAATTGTTTCTGCGTCTCCAAGTCAGATACGCACATTATTTGCTATAATTTTTTTGACATGCTTCCCATCGAATCCACGTGAATTGTGGAAAAAGTACAAGGATGACATGTCCGAAGACACTTTACACCGAATTCGCGTCAGTTCAGGGAATCCCGATCTCGAGGTGAATGAGGAGATACATAACCAGGCGTTGCTTTTGATCGAAGATATGTGTTACCTCATGCGCTGCATGATGCGTCGCCAGATCGAGGAATGAACGACGCTTTCAATCGAGAATCGGAACGTAAACGTGAATATGATCGAGATGCATTGAACCAATCACTTCGAACGAATGTACCACTGTTGAACCCCCAACAGAAAGTGTACGATACTTTAATGAAGGCAATTGATGGTGGCTTATTTTTCCTCCGCATTGGAAGCACTCAACCGAACTATGAAAGATCAGCGCAATGACTCAAAATGTTTTGGAGGCGCAATGATTCTACTATCTGGCGATTTTCGCCAAACACTACCAGTTATTCCAAGATCGACCGCTGCCGATGAAATAAACGCTTGACTTAAAACATCGATTCTGTGGCGCTATGTTAAGAAACTTCAGCTAACGACAAACATGCGAGTTGCATTTCTAAACGACCATCTGCCGCAGATTTCTCCAAGCATTTGCTGACTATCTGTAACGGCCGTGTTCCTGTCGACGAATCGAATGGATTGATTTCGTTTTTGCCGAATTTTTGAAATTTCGTCTCATCGAAGGACGACCTCATCAATAAAAGTGTTCTCGAACATCATTGCTAATCACAAACATCATAATGGGTTGAGTGAACGAGCAATTCTTGCAGCAAATAATTAAGATGTGGATCATTTAAACTTCACAATTCAACATCAAATCGTTGGTCCACTGCATTACTTTAAATCTATCGACTGTGCCACGTGAATTACATCATTTTAATGTAATTTAAATACTTTTCATTTTGAATTTTGCACATTTATTGAACTTAATTCATTTTAAGTATTCCTTTAAACTGAATTTAACTCATCCAATAAATTAACACAACATTTATTGATTCTGAGGCGGTACGAAGTTCGTCGGGCCAGCTAGTTTAATTATATATTGAAAGCGGATAAAATATTCGCTTTTCACTCACTTTTCACTTTGTATGTCAGGACAGGCCACGGCCGCCATTTTGGTTTTCTTCTTCTTCTTCGATATTTATCAAAACTCGCTTTTTTACATTCTTCTCTAGCATCAATGAGTGGATATTTGAAGCCATGATATGGAATAAGTAATGTTATGTGGAATATGTATGGATTTTGTCGAGATATTACGTAACTCGAATATTATGTAGATATTACGTAACTCGGGTATTTTATAGAATAATATTTTGTCGTTTTTTCATTCATTTGGATAAAATGTGCAATCGATTTTTCATTGAAAATTTGCATTTGATTTTTTGGATTTTTATATATTTTGACCATCTTCCATCTTAGATAAAATATATAAATATAATCTGACACGGTTTCTCAACATTTTAAGAATCGACAACCCGGCTCCCTGTCCCTATGATTTTTGTCATCTAATATGTGATTTTCACTGTCTTAACTCTCGCGGCTCGGAGACTAGAAAAATACTTCTCTGCTTTCCTCATTATTGGCCTTATTCTTATGAATTTCAAAAAAAAATATTCTAAGGGCTTTATAATATCTCTTTGCATCATTTCTCATACATTTTTTTATAAAAATCCGTGGTTTTTTAATAAATAATCATATTTTAAGTTGCGCGTAAAAAAGACGTCATTTCAATACAAATGTGTATTTGCAACTGACGCGTTCAACTGAACTAGTTATCTTACGAACGATCGCTGATAAGCGGGCGCTTATCTTGTTATCGCATCGCGTTATAGTGTATTTATATAAACTACAAAAGGTCCAAAAAACTTTGATATACGAATACCTTAATTATAAACATTGTATCACCCATATTAAAATAGATATTTAAGAAAATGTGGGTATTGGGGTCGCATTTCTTGAGCTTAGAACCGGAAAAGTTAATGAGTTTTATCATCCTATATGTGACACGGTTCTCAACATTTTTGGAGTCAACACCCCCGTTCTGTCTTAATGATTTTTGTCACTAAATGTGACACGGTTTCTCATTATTTTAAGAGTCGACACCCCCGCCCTCTGTCTTGATGATTTTTGTCATCCTATATGTGATACGGTTTCTCAACATTTTAAGAGTCGACATCCTCCATTGTCTTTTGTTACTGTCAAGGTTGAATGACACACTATTCTTTTTTTTTACTATGGATCGAATTCTTTTTAACATTTTTTTCCAACATTTGCGTATTTTTTTACAATTCCGTTTTATTTTAATTCTTAAATAAGATTGGATCTATTCTTAAAAAAACTATTTAGAAAATTAATTAAGCTAAAACCTTCTGGTTTGTTTAATAAATAAGTTTGCATTTGATTTTTCACGTCAGTAAATATCTGAATGCAAGAAAAATCCCCCATTGTGGGCAACGGGCTTACAGCAAGTTTGATATAATTATTTGACATAACCAAACTATTTTAAGATTCATAATATTCGATGGGATAGACAAAAAAGATGATAGGCAAATGTTTTTTTTTATAAAATAATGTTGTCATTTCCATGCCTAACTTACCTGGTTTTACCGTTTGGCATTCTCATGCACAGATGAACTTGCACTGTCGTTTATAAAGTAAACGGGTGTATATAAGAACAGAAAGGTATTACATATTACCAAGTTTGTAAGTAGTTGTTAAGTATTTCTACTTAAAAAAATAATTCAGATCGTCTTCAATAACTATGAAAATGTATAGAACTGTAGCAATCCAAATTTAATCCACAATTTTGGCCTTAATTTGCCAGTTAATTTGTTATTAATTACAATGGTTTGCATAATGTACCGATAAATTGACCATCGAAAACTACCGGTAAATTGAAAAATGTACCGGTTATTTTCGACAGTTATTTTATCGCGAATTAAGGACAGGTACAGGCAAATTACAATAAAGGATTATTGCATCCTAAATGTTAAAATTTGATTTTTCAACTCTAGCAACATTTCAACACTCATAGTGATCGTTACTGGTCATGGTGCGTCATGGTTAGGGCCACCGATCCCGGGATCCTGTGCAATTTTATGATCCCGAAATCCTGGGATCGTGGTAGTACTAATCCTGAAATTTCAGGATTGAGGAAATTTTAGAAACTTGCGCGAGAGCATTAATAGGTCCCATTTTTTTAATTTTGGCAATTCCATTTTATATCTAGGGTTTTCAAAATCGGAAATTTCGGAATAGCTAATGAATATAAAATAGCCGAGCAAAAATTTCTCCATCACGAATACCGAACTTCTACACAATTTCATGGTGAATGTTCAATCCCAAGATTTGAAAAATTCTCAATCCTAAGATCCTAGGATTACAAGAAGGTTCCGGGATTGGATGCCCTAGAAATGGTGTCATCTGCCATCTCCCATCCATCTTCAAAACGATTATATTGTTTATAATAATATTATAAGATTTTGTGTATTTATTTATGTGTAATATATGTATTTTTCATTGTTTGTTTATTGTTATTATTTTTTTTTAAATTTCAATGACTTAAAAAAATTAAAATTATCCAAAATTTGTATCGTTATGCGTAATTTATGTATTAAATACGTTAATAATAAGTCAATTGATTAAAATTTCAACTAATATGAAATTAAAAATTTTAACTTCCCACAAAATTAACCACGACCTGTAAGCCGATAATGTGAAAAATATTATAATTATGAATAAACTATTTACCATTTAGCTGTAATTGAAATTTGACGGTAAATTGTAAGTTACGTGCCAGTAATAATAATTTGTTTATAATTGTCATTTTTTACAACAAAGAATAATATTAAGAATATTGAAAAAGTGATTACTTGAGATATGACGTCACATCATTGATAAACTGAATGGAAATCCTCCAATCTATCTACCATATTTTCGAAAGTGCGTTTGTCATGCTTAAGAAATCTTTTGTCCAACTCAATATTTTACTAGCCATTAAAGCAAATAAAATATCGCTTATTTTCTTTCTTTCTTACAGGCCTGACAGAATTGGCAAATGTTCTAATTGGAAATTTAAGTGGCATTGATTTGTGGAGGTTGAGCATGGCCATTGATTTTATTGCCTGCAAGATAGTGCTGTTAGATGAGATGTATGACAGATTGGACTCATACTCCGAACGTTATGTTTGCTCTTTTGTCAACAGAGCAACGGGAAAAGAAAGATCAATTGTTATTTTCTCAGACAGGCAAGTTGAATAACAACATTTAAAAGATTCATCATTGTTGTTTTCATGTATAAAGTTAAAGAAATTCACTGGCATATGGGTCAGAGGCCTGAAGGCCTTTCGGAAGCTGCAATAGTTTGAACATAAAGTTTTACGCTTTGGATGCTGTTGGCACAGGTGAATACCCTCCATGGTGAGCAGCGAGAACTACTCTGAGCTGGATACGTATGGCGTAAGCCTCCCTCCATATTTTATACTCCTGATGGAATACGGAGCGTTGGAAGACCACAACTTTGTTCTGTGAATGTCAGTGCTGGGGGTAAGCGGTCGTAGTAGAAATATGGGCAGCGAACAGAGTGGATGGGGGAGGAAAGAGGGATTCATTTAGATGACCGAGGTTCACGGCGGACTGTAGTGCCAGGGAATAAAAAAATAATATGAGTGTGCATAAACCACAAATCGAATTTTTGCAATCATTGTTGAAATATGTGTACCAAAAATACTTCATATGCTGCAAAATAAAAAAAAAACTTAATTTGTCAATATTCAGAATTACAGTAGGCGTCACATTATTTATACAGTGGCGGCTCGTCCATACGCACTGCGGTACTGCAGCACCCCCAAGTAAATTGATAAAAATGTAATATTATGTATTCCATGCCTTTATGTATGTTGTATGAATTTTACAATGAAATAAAAATACATACTAAGTATAACTTTTGATGTTAAAAATAAAATATAATCCAAATGTACATTTTTTTAACTTTTAATCTACCGCAGTACCCCCAGATATTTTATCCACGAGCCACCACCGCCGGGTTAATATGCGTAATCAATTTATTCCGGTAAGAAAAACTGAACTTTTCATTTTTCTTGTTATTGAGAAAACAAAACAACATTCAAATTCTTTGTGGAAATTTGTTTTTGATTTGAAATTGATAATTTTGTTATTCCTTAGAGTCTACGGCGTAGACTATGTCACTAGGCGTGACACGTGGTTTGCCTCTTTTAACTCTCGCGGCTCGGAGACTAGAAAAATACGTCTCTGGCGATGGGGGTCTTTTTTGACCCCAGTGGTTTCCTCATTATTGGCCTTATTCTTATGAATTTCAAAAAAAAAAATAGTCTAAAGGCTTTAAAATATCTTTCTGCATCATTCCTCATACATTTTTTTGACAAAAATCCTTGTTTTTTAATAAATAGTCATATTTTAAGTTGCGCGTAAAAGGGACGTCGTTCCAACGCAAATGCGTAATCGCTACTGATGAAATTTAGCTAACCAATCATAGCAAATTCAATTTTACGAGCGATTGCTGATTGCGCCTTCACATGTTGCCAGATCTTATATAAAATTAGACGAAAGATATTGTGAATTTTTTGAGAATATTATTCGATGACACATAAATTATTATCTTTAAATTCGAACACATCAATCCGTTTTTTGTTCTACGTTGAAGATCTTTTTTATTTATTTGAATTTTTTATTTAATTTTGTTCTTCTTAGACCGTAATTTTCTTCAATGTAATATATATATGCAAAATATTTTTTTCGCTTATAAAGAACATATTTATATATTGTTTCGAAATAAATACATACACACATATGAACATATTAAAAAACATATAACCCTATACTTTTTAACAAAAAATATGATAAACTGCTCAGAGCAAAATTTGCTGGAAAAAGTCAATGGTCAATTTATTAATTAAATGTAAAAAAACTACATACCCGTCTAAATAGTTTTCTATAACAAACTTGATTTGCTTTAATATTTATTTATATAAAATACTGACAATTTTATTTAAAAATATGTTATTTGGTGAAAAAGTATTTATGATATATGTAATAAAATATATTTTAGTATTAGAAAAAATATCCCACATATTACATAATAGACCATCACAAATCATTTTTTTACACAGTTGTGTGTTTTTTATAAACAATCGTAAAAAATACTATTACGTGGATCATATAATATATCATGCCTTGCGCTCAATAATCGTTCGAATGCAAAAGTTTCCCACAGAAATAATCTTGTAAAACATTTTTTAATTACACGCAGACGTCAATAAACGAATTAGTCGTAGTAGTTTGAATGCGTGTTAGTTTCCGTTCCGAGTCGTTTGTTTTTGGGTTTGAAACTCCATTTATCAACTTATTATTATGAAGTCTGTATAAACATGAAAATAGCTCTACGCATGTTTTATTGAAAAAATGTAAATATGTAAGGTGTACCTACATAATAATATAATAAAACCATTGTTAGTAAGCGTATTATATTCACAACCTGGCAATAGCATTTGCACTCATATATCGCAAAATAATCTGTGATTGGTTGTTTTAATTCGACGCCCAGTCAATTATATTTTTTTCTTAGCACGGTGTTTCATAAATATTTCACCTTCTAAGTAAAAGATATTTAAGAAAATTTTCAGACTAATATTAATCATAATAATAAAGCAGTTGTGTGTTTTTATATACGCTAACCAAATTAATGATATAATAATCAAAGATATTCAAATTAAGGTAGAGCTTCTTCCTTCCTATTCAGTTAGTTTGATAAATATATTTTTTTTAATTACATAAATGAAAGTAAATTAGAAAAGTTATTAAAAATAAACCATTTTAAAACTCGACAAGAAGTAATAATTTAAAAAATAAATATTATATGCTAAAATATTATGATAAATTCAAACATTGATTTCCAACAGCTCTGAGTGTATATTTATTGACATACGAATGTAATAAAACATGATTTGTTTTCGTTGGGACTGTTTTTCGTTCCCCTTTTTAACAAAGAATATCAGAAAGGAATGTATGTTTTTAAATTTAGCGATAAGGTTATAATTAAAATTCTCCGAAATGGATTTATGAGACATCATCCCTCTCAAAAATGAAATTTATGTGACAGAAGAATTATGAAAATAAATTGACTTACCAGAATTACATATGTTTAAATGGAATACTAATTCTTTCGAGATTTTAGAAGGAAATGTTTGTTTATGCGTTAACATGAGTAGGTAAATACTTTTAAAAAAGGAGTACATATGAAATATAATTACCTATACAACATATGTTTTAATGATTGTGTTTTTATCAGTAAAGTATCGTTACGGTAAAAAATATGGATATAAATCAACACATCATATATCAAAATAATTTCTAATTTACTAAAAACATTATATTTTTTACCTTTTAGTAACCTATAGTTATTTTTCCTTTGAACAATTAGTTAGCTTAGTAGAATATTATTATATATAAGTGGGAATCAGTACAAATGTACATTTTATTTACTTGAATATTTTATTTTACTAATACTAAATATTTATACTGCTTTTTATTTATATTTGAAAATGTCCGCAATAAACGAACCCAGTGTTTATTACTGTGATTTTATTATGTTAGTAACGGATTGTTTACATATTAAAAGTCGTCGAATTATAACATATACATGTTAGAAGTATTACAATATATGACAGTTAATTAAGTAAACTTACGATTATGGGGAAATGTGAAATTGTTCACTCCTCTCTGCATATTCCGGCTTACTGCAGATTGGACAAAACAACTTTTTTTCTTCATACCTATGTACTTTACAAATAAAACTTTTACACTTTGAACATTTTGTACTATTTTTTTTATCACAGCTTCGAGGGCAAAATCCACATCTTCCTCGTTTCATGGTGTGGGATTCAACACCTGTTCTAGAGCATTCCTGACTTGGACCTGCATCGCTCTCAGTGAAAAGATTAAGTCCATACTTTTGATCTTTATGGAAATGGATACCGCTATTTTTTCTATCTTCCACGTTTTTTCTTGTCAAATCAACTGACAATTCCCGTATAAAAGATTTTCTCCTACTACGGTCATTTGATTTCCATTCCGGATATTTGGCAATCCATAAGAGATATGCATTTAATGCAGCCATGTCTAAAATTTCCATGAAAATTCTTAATGGCCACCGTCTTGTTGACCGAGCACAAGAGTACTCTCTCGTCATTTTGTCTCCTGTGTCGACCGCTCCCTTTGTTTCATTGTAATGTAGAATTATATGTGGCTTTTTGCGTTGATTGTCTTCTTCTATTTTTTTGTCGTGAAACTCCGATGACAATAAACACACGGCACGACGTTTTTTCGCAACATATGACAGAATTGTAAATTTGTCCGTAAACCCAAATAGAGACGAAAATTCCTCTCTTGATGGAGAAGGCAAAAATTCTTTAGGTATCTCCCGTTTGTTTGCGCGGAGTGTGCCCGTAAGTGAAAGATTCCTTTCTAACGATAAGCCTGCTAACGGCACTGAAGTGAAAAAGTTATCCGTTGTAACTCCACGCCCAGATCCATAATACGGAGACGTCAGATCCAACACTACTCTTTGACCCAGAGTTACTTCTCTAATATTATAAAATTTTCCGGAGTACACGTGTACATTTAAAATATATGCTGTCTTAGAGTCTGCAGCTACCCAAAGTTTAATGCCATATCGTCCCGGCTTGCTTTTCATAAACACTCTGAATCCGCAATTACCCCTATACGTGGCCAAACGTTCGTCAATTGTAATATTTAAATTAGGATTGAAATTCCGCACACAACCCGCGGAAAATTGTTCAAAAATAGATCTAATGGGAAGTAGTTTATCACCAGTTTGAGAAAAACTTGCCTGCCTCGTTGTTTTATTATCAAATCTGATATTGCTATAAATATAAATAAATCGGTCTCTCGACATTGCAGCAGTGTAAAAATATTGACGAAACAGTTCTTCAGTGCTCCACAACTCTTTCATATTTATTCTTCGTCCACGATTTCTCCCCGATGCCAGTAAAATTCCCATAAAAGCGTTTATTTCATTTAAAGTGATGTCTCTATCTGCCCGTAATAGTTTTCGTCTATGATTATTTGTATTTAAACAAATTTCATCCAACATACCTGCCGTGACAAAAAGTTCAAATGAACTTCTGATTGAGTTTATTTGTAGACTATATGCAGTTAACCCTGGCCGAGAAGTCACAATATTGTGCAATCTAGTGCGTGAAAGAATTGGTGGTGATGAATTCCACTCAAAGCCTGATTTTGAAATAAATAATGAACTATTACCACCATTACCACTATCATCATAATAATTATCATCACTATGCCCTTCATTATAATCATTTTCATTTTCATCTTGATTCTCAATAAAATCTTCCACGTCTGTAATATCGTCAATTAATTCAAAATCTGTATCACTATCACTTTCTGAATCACTTTTGTCTCTTGAATTTAAGCCTTCGGAAAATATTTTTTCTAATTCCGCATTTGATAGAAAATTCGACATGTTGCTAGTTAAAAAAATCTTTCAAAAAACAATAATTACACAATTAAAACACACTCCACAAAACGTAAGCAATATTGTTTTTATAAATACGTATTGCTTATAAGAACACTTTAAAAATTGAACTAATATCGAAAGGCCCGCTAAAACAGTCCGTTAGATTTGGATCCTACTGTAATACTAAGGCGGGTTTAAAAATGATTTCAAAGCGATAACACTATGAAGGCGTTGACATATATGAATACTTCAAATTTGCAGCGCAGAAAAAAGTTTTTCGGATGAAATTTATCAGATTTCTTTTCTGTTTTATTTTGTAGAGACGGAACTAGCAATTGGATATATTTTTTTTCTTCTACAAAAGGTCCAAAAAACTATGATATAAGAATACCTTAATTATAAACATTGCATCACCTATATTAAAATAGATATTTAAGAAAATGTGGGTACTGGGGTCGCATTTCTTGAGCTTAGAACCGGAAAAGTTAAAAACGTTTTCAATGCTATGAGTTTTTATTAAATTTAGTAGGTACTTGATTTGGTATTAATATATTTTTGTTATTATGTTTTCAACAGCATTGCGCAATGTGAGAATATCTGCAATAATATATTTGATTGGTCTGCTATGGACTACAAAATTTCCGGTGCATTGGGAGAGCTGGATAAAATGGGATCGATCATTGCAGTTGCTATTGAAAAACAAGCATCATCGGCGCCGACAGTTTCCGAGGATTGTGGTTAGATATTTTTCAATTTAAGTACATTGTAGAATTTAGTCAATACATTTTTCATTGAAATTGTTCGCTTCATCGTCTAATAATGATACTTGATAAAATGTTATTTGAAAAATTATTTATACTTGCATTCAATGATAAGGAATTACTCAAGCATATAATTGTCAATAAATTTTAAGATTAGAATTAATTTTTACATTAAATAAGTTTTTTGCTAATTTCTCAATAATCCATTTGTCAAGCTATCGGTAATAATAATTCATTTTGTAATAATATAATGTCATTATATTTTTAAATGTAGATGAAAGATAGATCTATCGATGATGTTAATCAGTTGTGTTCTTTTTATGAAAGATTCTTCTTCTTCTTCTTTGACCATATTCGCTCCCTATGTGGAGCATACGGCACATCCATGTTTTCCTGTCTCCCGTCGATTGCTTTGCTTCCTCCCGTGACATGCCAGCGTTTTTCAGTTCTGCTGAGTACATCCTATGGAGAGTACCCGACGGTCGGAAGATGAGGCAGGCAGGAGTAAGGCTTCCTGGAGGCATTCGCAGCACGCGACCAAGCCAGTTCCGACATTTCTCCGTTACCACTGACGCGAAGTCTTGTACATTCCCTCATATCCGGATTCCTCACAAAATCAAACCACCTCACCCCTGTTATCCATCGCAAGCATCTGTTCCCGAAGCTCAGTAAACGGTTTTTCTGAGTCTTTATCGGGTTCCATGATTTGCTTATAGTAGTAAGGCAGCACTGTTTAAATGCAAGTAGTGAACGAATGGCTTTTGGTTCTAATCATGTACAGCTGTGTGCATTGTTAACAGAATGGTGAGCTCTTTTTTTGTACTACCGTCTTCCGGTAGATGTATGCCGAGGAATCTTAATCTTTTCTTTAAGACTCTCTCGATGATTTGTCCCGCGCTGGTTAGGGTCCTATCAGAGTCACGGCAGGTTCTGTCTGACATTACATTGGTCTTACTAGTATGATTTGAAGACCAATGCGACCTGAGTTAGTTCATAACCCGTCGATAATCTCCTGAACGCCCTTAACAGATTTGTCAAATATGACTGCATCATCGGCATATTGAAGGTTTCACAGCCTCGGATCGGGACCGACAGCTACAGGTGACTTTGATCAGGCGGAATTGGCCTGCGAAGTATAATCATAGATTCATACAAAAGGCATTCAAAATATGTATTATAATATATTATTGTATACAAATCGAACATAAAAAACTGGTACAAATGAGGCATCTAAAATTAAAAAAATAGTTATTCCATGTAGAGTTTGCTTTAATTTGATTTAAGATAAATCAGAGTAGATAAAAAAGTATGTGCAATATCTTAAAAATTTTAAGAACCCATCAAAATTAATCTAATATCAACTTCCAGGAGGTATAGTATACTAATGGGTGAATTGTTGAACAATTCACTCATCAAAGGGTTAAAAAAAATTAAATAATACCTATCATTCACAATTTACATTTTTTTTACAGATGCCCCAGCTCCACGATCATTTAGTATGAAAAGCATAAGGAACTGCTTAACTTTATTAAAAGAATCTTTAAAAAAGACTCTTACTACTTCTGAAGACAAACGTACGGTATGTTTTATTTTAATTCTTACAACATTTCCCACCAGAGACGGGTCTAACGTTAGGCGGCCGCGAGGGAGGGGGGGGTCCCGAGATCTTGGAATGTCTTAAAACTAGAATTCGACAAAAATACGTTTTTTTACAAAGTCCTCTCTCCATAGAATGATTTTCATATACAGTATCTATCAATGGCAAAATAAAAGAACGCGATAAAAGAGTTAATGGATATTATTACAAAGAGGACAATTATGTCCGTACTCTTGAAGATGAATTTGAACATTTTTTAATATTTCTAAATGAAAACAAGGACACTTTACAAACCACATCAGACATCTATTGAGCTGCCAAAAACATGTCGTGCACATACACAAAAGCAAGAATACTGTCGGTTTTTCTCAATTTTTAACAAACCCCTTAAGTAATGCGTCAGGTGAAAGATTGTTTTCTGTTTTAAAGTGTGTGAAAAAATATTTGAGTGGTACCATGGGAGAAGAGAAACTAAATAATAAGCAAGAAGTTTTAGGCCAAATTGACACTGCCAAAATAATTGACGAATTTGCAAGAAATAGTACAAGACGTTTTTTAAAATTATATTTAAGTAATGTTAATAACATGATGACACTGCCGCCTGTGTGGTCGAGTGGTCAACGTTGTTGGCTTCGGCTACGGAGGGCCCGGGTTCAAATCCCGGTGCGGACAGTTTTATAAATTGATTTTTCAATCGATTTATGAATTTCTGTTCAAAGGCATGGATTTTTGTGATGTCTTGAATTCTCCCCTCTCACCTATCCTATCCTACGAACGGGGCGTATTGAGAGCGATTAGCTTACCACTAATCCTGTCCTAGCCTTATCCTTCTATCCCCACTCTCTTTGGAAAAAGAGAGGTTGAGCAACTGAGTAACAAGCAGTTCTCGTAGAAACACTTCTGTTGAGATAAACTCCATGAGGAGTCTATATGCTCAACATTGGGAGCGGCCATGGTTTAAAAAAATATTGATAAACAAACGAGAGTTTCTATGTATATTTTTTTTAACTTGAGTTTGAGGGGCCCTCACTTGACTTGATCTGCCGCTGTTCCCTACATTCAATCTATATATTATATATATAAATGTATGTTTGTTTGTTTATCCCGTATGCGTTCCTATACCGTTCATCCAATTACGATAAAATTTTGGTGACTTGTTGTGCGGACGCCCGCAAAGGCTAATGAATCAGCGGTGGACTGCCAATACGTTCATTTTTTTGTTTGTCCCGTATGAGTTGATATATCTTTCATTCAATTGCGATAAAACTTTGGTGAGTTGTTGTATGGACGCCCGCGAAGGTTTCTCAATAAATATAGCCAGCGGTGGGCTGCCAATACGCTTAAAAGAGGCTCATTATATATCAAAGCAATTCTTGGTGTTCTGGCAGTAATTTTTTTATTGCTCCTATGGAATACTTAATGTAAGCAATCGATTGTTACTTAATACACTTATAATATGTAACAATATGCAATTAACCGTAAACTTATCAATGTAAATAGCTGAAAATGTACTACATACTGTGTACACTTAACCTGCCCTAGATATTATGTGTCAGAAATTGTAGTTATGGATTCATTTGATCTGAGAATATTGTAAATATATACTAAAATTAACAAGGAGCTCGCTGGCATTAGTAAAAATTCAAAAAGAGCTCGCTCGAGCTCCTCTGAGCTCCCTCCAGCACACACCTTTGTACAGCCATTTAACAATGACAAAGTTTGCCAAAGAAAGCGATCAGCGCGCCACGGCTATCATAACAAATTATATATCGTGAAATGTAAAATTTGGACACGTTGATTGGTTATTTTTAGGATTCTTTTTGGCTCATTTTTCAAGACTTATTGCTTTTTCTGGCGACTTCTCTCAATTTAACAATTGTGTGTATTTCACATAGTTGAACGTCAGCTGGCGTGTGTTTGGTGTGAACTGTATGCGCCTTAGATACGTCATGTTTACTGAGAAGTTAAAAAAAATCTTACGTCCAAAATAAACAATTTGCGTCCAGTCGCGGATTGATTAACCAAGCGATTTGTAATCGGTTCTTACTCAGATAGCTGGCCAATCATTGAGATGACTCGGGCGCAAGCTGTTTTTGACTCCTTAATAACGTTGATACGCGCCAAAAAAGGTATCACGAGCTTCTGAAATAGACAAGCAGGCAAGGAAACCGTTCTAGCTCGCACTGCTCAAGCCCGATCGTCTGTTACAATTGGGAATTTTTGCTCCGAATCGATCTGCAAACAACTTTTTTTGATCGTGATTTGCAACAAGAAACACAATTTGATGTCAACAAATTGGGTACATTTCTTCAAACAAATCTTTCGAAATTGGCTTAGGAACAATGCATAGCATATGAAAGAATTAGGCATGCAATTACAAGTCAACGCGTTGGATTGTATTTTCTAGATGCGCCCGGAGGTACAGGCAAAACTTTTTATACCACGTTCAACAGCTGCCGATGAAATAATTGCATGTCTCAAATCATCAGTTTTATGGCGACACGTGCAGAAAATGACTTTGAATTGGATTCATAATTGTTGGATATTGGGAATGGAAAAATGGAAATCGATGAATCCACACAATGGTATCACATTGCCAATAAGCTTCGGTAATATAAAATTAAAATAACATAAAATACTTTCGATGGATTCGGCGGTAACTTTGTGGAAGTTCATTTTAATATAAAATAAAAATAACTTATTCCACGTATTGTGTTACAAAATGTGACACGTGTTTCGCCTCTTTCAGAGGAATCCTCAGACAACTACTTTCGCAAATGTTTGCTTAAGTACGAAAGTTCGTATGTATTTTAATGTGCACATTTTGTATTCAAATTTCGATCGCTTATTTTATTGCCCCAATATAATTTTATCAAAAAAAAGGAAACAAGATGTTGACTGTCGCATACCTATTGAATGAACAGTGGTCAATTCAATATATCTTGTGCCAAGCAAAGGAAAATGCATTTGTCTAATTTGCAATGAAACGGTATCTTTTTTAGATAATAAAATTTAAAGTGACACCACACTTCAAAACAAGGGATGAAATATGACAAATTTGAAGAAAATTCACGAAAGAAAAACTGGAGGAAAACAATCAACAAAAAAAATGTTTGTTTTCAGTAATAAAACAATATGCAGGATTACAACAAGTTTTCGAGCTTGTCAAATCATAGCCAAAGAAGGAAGACCATTTATTGATAGATCTTCAAGCAAATGATTTTTTTTACGATAAATTATAAGAATCAAACTAAAAACAATGCTAGGAAAATAATAACAATTGTTGGTAGCACATTACTATTGGTACACAAATAGACCACGTATAACCAGTGGTGTAGTGGGGCCAGGTCGGCGACCTGGCACATGAAAATTAAGAAGGCGCCCTGCCACCTTTTTGACTTGTGACTTAATTTTCAAGTACATACATATATTTAAAATCGTTTTTTTTATTGATTTATTTGTTAAAACTTGTGGTTTTTTAATTTCGGACGGATATAAAAAAAAAACAAAAAAAAATAGGGAAGAAATCAATGACCGACCTGGTACCTATTTATGTACTACTACACCACAGCTAGGGAATCCAATCCCGCGATCCCGTAGAGTTTTCGATACATTTCAATCCCAGGGACTGATTTTCTTATAAAACAAACGTGTTGGTTTTCAAACCGACCGGCAGCTTACATTCTTTGCAATAAGACTTACCGCATACAAAAACGTAATTGGATCTCTAACAACAGTAATAATTTTTCGGTACCTTTGTTTTCTATATCTTCTTAATGAATGTTATCAGATATCAATCGCAGTGTTTTTTTTTTTGCGTGCTTTTATGTTTCTTTTGTTCTATTAAAATTAAGTATGTAATAAAACACGTGTCGAGTAAAAAATATTTCGGTTAGCTTTCTATATGAACAGTATGATTAATATCAAAGACGCACCGCCGACTTTATGTGACTAAAGTCATCAACAACCGCATATCATATTATCTAAATATTTTTTCGACTAATATTATTGCAAGAGTTGAAAATGAATTCTTACTTTGACTATTTCTATTGAATGTTCTTATTATTTTCACTGTAAAAAATGATCTTTCTACAAACGGACTTGTCTGAAAAAAGGTACCTATACATTGTAATAATTTTTTTGCATTATAAATTGCAATATAAACTGCATTTGTCATAACACATTTAATAATTGATATTCTGATTGGAATCCAATAAGTATTTATTTATGGACCGGCCTGCCTGTTTCTCAAAAAGTTTGGTGACCCCTGGATTAGGGTAAAAATAATATGTCCACAACCGTCACGCTAATGTTTCTAATATATTTTATGTTTTAGTCAATCCTGCGGGGCATCAGAGATCAGTTTTGTAACGAAGAGATTTTTCAAAATATCAAACTGGTACATTCATCCCGTAGAAAAATATTTGAATATCTCACGATAGAAGGCGACACTCAAGAGGAAAGGTTTTGTTTAAGACTTATCAGTAAAATCAACCCTGATAGGTGTAATCTATCAACGATGTTGAGACAGTTAAATGAACGCAAAAAAATCGAATTTGGATTTGAATACGAATCGGCATCGGAATGGGAATCTGAATCTGAATCTGAATCGAAATCTGAATGGGAATGGGAATCGGAATCTGAATCTGAATCTGAATCTGAATCTGAATCTGAATCTGAATCTGAATCTGAATCAGTATCTAAATTGGAATCTGAATCGGCAGGTGCCGATTCAGATGAACCTCATTAAAAAAATACTCCGACGATATTCTGATTTCTGTTCGAAGGCATGGGTGTTTGTGATGCTTAAAAGTCCCCTCTAGTTCTGTCCTAGCCTCATCCTTCTATCCCTACTACTATTTGTGAAAAAGAGAGGTTAAGCGACTGAGTAACAAACAGTTCTCGTAGAAAAACTTCTGTGGAGATACCTCCATTAGGAGCCCATATGCTCCACATTGGTAGCAGACATGGATTAAAAAAAATATATTACTTTTTGTTGCCTACTGCAGCGATTAATATTTTTAAAAATAGCGATTGAAAAAAATGATTACAAAAAAATATTGAACCAAAAACATTAGAAAATCTATTTATAAGAAATAAAGATAAAGAACATATAACTATATTACATTTTCTAATGCTCAAGATTACGAAGCATAGAAAAATTCTTTCTGTTAGGATACCGGTATTATAGAAAACTATTTTTGTAAATAGAAAAATGAAAAAATACAATTTTATTAAGTCAGCACTGTTTTATATCAGTCACACCAATTTCTCAAAAAAATGATTCATATAGACATACAATGAACCTTTTAGTTGGGATAATGCAACAAAGACAATATAAACTGACCTTTACAATTGATTGTAACTCATTAGTAAATTAGTCATTATGAAAATAGCTTCTTTTGAAAAATCACCGATTGAAATATTCATTAGCAATCATGTTTGGAATAAGGTGTATCTTTTTCAATAAGTTTTTATTATTGTATTTGACCAGAACCTGTGTATTGTAATTATATTATAAGTTATAAGCAAAATAAACGCCTTTTATTTTCAAAAACTTGGTGTTTTTATTACAATTGTGAATTTCACTACCAAAGGCCTAAGGCTTTCAACTCATTCCATATAGAAAGATTTTATTATGAAATAACTGGACAATTATTATCATTAATTGAGTAACACCAACTGAGAAACAAACAGTTCTCGTAAAAAACTTCTGTTAAGACACCTCCATTAGAAGGCTATATGCTCCACATTGGGAGTAGACATGGATAAAAAAGATTCATTGAACTGTGACTTCAAATATAGACGCAATAAATATTTTAGCGAAATACTACAAAGTTTGGCGAATTTTTGCAAAAAAAAAACCCGCATATTAAACTATAAATTATATTAATATTCATAGAATTTTTTCTTTTATGAAGACTGGGGAAGCAAATTCTGGAATATTGAGACAGAACAGTTTTAAAAGACGGCAAATTGTTTTATTTATTTGTATTGAATTTAGATAATCAGAGGTGCGAATAATTGGGGTTCCAATGTATGTCACTTGCGTGAGGCAGCTGCCACAGCGTACGCTGGTCGCACATATCTGCTTCGCCAGCTTGCACCTGCCAATTCTGCGCCGTGTCAACAGCGTCTGATAATATGCTTGGCCTAACTCGGGATGCGGTGTCACATCAGGAAATGCAGTAAAACCTCGATTATCGGGATTGCTCAAAATTAACATCAATTTTTAAAAAAATCTGCTGTCCACGTGTTTTCAGTAAAATTTCTCATCTGTAATACAGGGTGTTCTCCGGAAAACTTTACTGCTATTTATTTAATTTTTTACAAGTTTATGTAAAATGAAAACAAAATGGTTTAAAAAATATCAAAGAATGCTAGTTCGACAAATATTATTTTATGTTTGGTTAAAAGCTTTTTCGGCTTATGCCCTCCGGAACTATGAAACCATTTATACAAAGACCTCTTTTTGCGCGATTTTTTTTTCAAAAAACTTTTTTACTGAAGAAATTGTGAACATGCGTTCAAAGAAGTGAAAACCCTACGCAAAATCATATGACGTAATTCTGATCTAAAAGTTGTTTAAACACAAAGTTTTTAATTAAATTCGTTGAAGAACACGTTAACCAGTCATAAATTTTACCACCCAGAGGTCTTATGCCAAATAAGTGCCCTCCAGACATCCAAATACTTTTAATGCGAAAAATAAATTACGAACCGAAGATAGAAATATTATTTTTGAATTAAAAAACATTTATATCGGGATGTTTTAGGCACGTACCAAATAAACACCTGCATTTAAAAATAAAATATTTTACATTTATGTATTTCAAAAAATCAGTTTCAATCTTTCAATAAGAACGCTCGCTTGTGCAGAATGTCCATCGTGGCATGTGTTGGAACTACATGATGTTGTCAGTATTCATATAATCCAGCTTAGGCCACAAGGAGTTTCTTATCATCGATCTGTAGCGCTCACCGTTGACGGTTATGACAATGCCAGTTTTGTTCTGGAAGAAGTACGGACCGATGATTCCACCAGACCAAAATCCGCAACAGTGACTTTCTCGGGATGCATTTGGTACTGGTGTATCTCGAATGGATTGGTATCGCCCCAAATCCGACAAATTTGCTTTTTCACATATCCATTCATCCAAAAATGAGCCTTGTCGATAATGATGATTTTTTTGGCGAAATTCGGGTCAATTTCCAACCGCGCTCCAGCTTGAAAAAAAGTTACACCCTGACCCACTACAACAGTGGTTCTTAACCGATCACGGTGCATCGGTAGCTTGTTGCAAGTGCACCGCGGAAAAAAGGGTAAAAACTAAAAACTTTTTTCACTTAACGAAAACACCGCAATTTATTTCCGATTGCATATTACTTTCCTTCTTTAAATATAGTAAATTATGACTGGGTACGAAATCCTGTTGCCACGATTAATTAATACACCAAGTTTATACCAAGAATTTATTCCAAAGGATCATAATCTAAAAATAATATTTTAACAAAGTTAATAAGTAACTAAGGAGGAATTTTTGATTTTTGTCCAAGACCTTAAGACTCAGCTCTCTACATGAGGTCACTGTAAGTCTTGTTACAGTTTTTAACATAATATTTGTGTGAACTCGGTTTGTCAGGGTTTAATAAGAAATATTAAAAAACGAGAAACTCTTACTAATTTAGACTAGACGAAGAATTGAGGGTAGCCATACCAAATATTTGACCTAATATTTCTGAAATCTACTAAAGCCGACAAGCTCAGGTTTCATATTAATTGATTTTAACATCAAATAATTACCAAATAAAAAAAATACCCTTAATATTAAGGATAATTTCAGTTAATTTTTTTCATGTACGTTTCGTTAATTTTATTATGTTTTGCTGTATAACTGTTACATAATCTGTTAAGCTTGTAATAAAGTTTATGTCCACATATTTTTCTTCGTTTTCTACTAGTTTGATTTTGGTGCCCCGCGATTTTTTCTTTTGAAAAAAAGTGCACCGTGACTTCGAAAAGGTTAAGAACCACTGCATTAGAGTAACAATGCGTGCATTACGAAATCTGAGTTTTAATGTTTATGATATGTTGATATGATAATCCAATGCAGAATTTTGAATTACTCTGAATGTAAGTTTGCATGAAAGTAATTTAACTTGTTAATGAAATGTTAATATTTCATTGTAAATATTAAAATATTAATAATGCCTAAAACAATTAACCATTTTTTTTTTAAAAGTAATGAAACTAATTAATAGTTTATGGCAAGAGCGCACAGTACATATTTACATATATTTTTCTAAAAATAACTTATTTCAGCAACGTAATTTTTTTTAGCTGTTGTTTTTTAGTAATTTTCTTATGTGTATTTAAAAATAATCTTCAAAATAAATTAGGTATATTTTATTCAAAGTGAATACAATCATGCATCATGTATTTTTTTATTCTATTAAAACTCATAAAACCCCAAAATTACTTAAGTCGTAATTTTCTACTCTCAGTTGGTTTAAAATGTTTAATTGTTTTTGCTTTTTATCCACGCTGATAATATATGTTCGTAGTTCTGAGAAGAAAGCTATAATAAATCAAATAGTAAACATTAGAATTTGTTCTTCACAAAATTGGGTGTAATTACGGTACAGGGAAAAAACGTCTGCATGCAAGGAAATATACAAGACGAAGACAAACAAAACAAAACAACATCTGGAAACCATATAATATCAAACATCTTTGCTTGAGCCTTGTGAAACAATACACAAAAAATGGTTAGACCTCTTTTATTATACTCCCTAAATAAATGCACTTTACTAGGAATTTTAAAAGTCAACCACGTTTTATATTTCAAATTGCAGTGAACTTATCAATGAACATTGCAATCATGTACTCATTTGGTTTGAGAATTTTAACAAGGGGCTCGCCGGACGCAGCCAAATTTAACAAGGGGCTCGCGCGAGCCCCCGCGAGCCCCCTCCAGCCCATCCCTGGATTGAATACGTGTATTCGGCTATTTGTGTTTGGATGCCATTTATGGCTTAAGCGTGCTATTTTACGAATTCAATAAATGTATTTTAACTTAAGATTTAAGATTCAGAACAAAGTCATCAATCCAAGATTTCGTAAAAATCGCGTAACAACGAGTAAATCGCGTTAAAACAGACATGCACATTTTTTAGACAATTTTGAAATAAAACTGTATGATTCCCTAAAAACAAGAAATTCTTAAACACAAGACAGGAATAACAGAAAAAAAGTTTCATAAGTTTTAAATACATTAGACGGGTTATATATTATTTTATATACAACAGAAAGTGACCTTTTACGAGCGCCGTTCAAAACATCGAAAGATTCGACGGTTTCAGGTACCTGGGGGTACACATCACGGGAGATGGCCGTATAAAGAGCTCGCGATCCGATTAGGGATAGCTGGAGCAACCTTTAACTTAATGCGGAAAGTCTGGGACTCACGGCTGTACTCGGTCAGAACCAAGTACCTCCTGTTCAACGCATGTATCTTGACAGTGCTGCTTTACGGTTGCGAATCATGGCAACTTACGAAAGCGCAGAGTAACTGTATACTGTGTTGTAACAGATGCCTGCGGCGAATGCTTGGAGTGAAATGGTCTGACTTTGTCAGGAATACGGAGATTAGAGAGCGGACTAACCAGCCTCTTATTACGTCCAAAATAAAGAAGCGGCGGTGGTCCTGGCTTGGACACGTGTTAAGGATGCCTCAAGAGAGCCTGAACCCTGCCTGTCTCTTCTTCCAACCGGATGGATACCGGCGTCGTGGAAGGCCACTGATGACCATTCTCAGGATGTACTCAGCGGAGTTGCGGGACGCTGGGATGACCTGGGAGGAAGCAAGGAGACTGGCTGGAGATAGAGAGTCATGGAGGAACTTTGTGGTGACCATATGCTCCGTATAGGGAGCGGATATGGAATAATAAAAATAATAAAAACAACGCACTTATCTGTAAAACATTGTAAATCTATATATTAATACTCGATAATGTCCGTATGATTGCATGATTGCATGATTGTCCGCGATTTCCCCTTCCCCTCCTCCGCCCCAGCCACGCTGTCAACATTTTTTTATTCATACTAAAGAGATACTTTTTTCGTTTGTATATTATGGTCGCGATTTCGCCTTTTCGATGACGTCAAGAAAGACGGTCCCCCTCCCCCCCATCCTGCCCCGCTGTCGTCATTAATTCATTTCTTCATTTTTCTCTGACTTCATGAGTGAATTTTTGAAATCATGACATTTTTATTTTATTATGTGTAAAAACAATTAATTTTCAAAAAATATTCTCTCAAGCTGTGGGATTCGATACCATGCCCCAATTTTCATGCGCGACGTTCGGACAGCTAACGCACTGCTCCACAAGTTCAATTGATGGTTACGTAAAAAAAACTCTATTTAAAGTTTTAGTGAACTAATAATGACATCTGTGGGTGAAATCTTGCACTAAACGAATTTGATCTATTCTGCAGCGTTGTGAGAGGCTATATAGGGCTGCTCAATTATATGTAATAATTTAATATTTAATTAACTATTTATTTATATATATACGAAAAATGGTTGTTAGCAAACTTAAACATTATTCCAAAAATTAAATAATTTACGAGGTCTATTTCTGCTAATAGGAAAAATAATTGTTAGCAAACTTAAACATTATTCCAAAAATTAAGTAATTTACAAGGACTATTTTTGCTACTATGAAAAATGGTTGTTAGCAAATTTAAACATTATTCCAAAAATTAAATAATTTACGAGGTCTATTTCTGCTAATAGGAAAAATAATTGTTGGCAAACTTAAACATTATTCCAAAAATTAAGTAATTTACAAGGACTATTTTTGCTACTATGAAAAATGGTTGTTAGCAAACTTAAACATTATTCCAAAAATTCAATAATTTACGAGGTCTATTTCTGCTAATAGGAAAAATAATTGTTAGCAAACTTAAACATTATTCCAAAAATTAAGTAATTTACAAGGACTATTTTTGCTACTATGAAAAATGGTTGTTAGCAAACTTAAACATTATTCCAAAAATTAAATAATTTACGAGGTCTATTTCTGCTAATAGGAAAAATAATTGTTAGCAAACTTAAAAATTATACCAAAAATAAAATAATTTACGAAATTTCTGCTTCTAAGAAAAATGGTTGTTAGCAAACATAAACATTATTCCAAAAATTAAATAATTTACAAAATTTCTGCTTCTAGGAAAAATGGTTGTTAGCAAACTTAAAAATTATTCCAAAAATTCAATAACTTACGAAATTTCTGCTATTACGAAAAATAGTTGTTAGCAAACTAGAACATTATTCCAAAAATAAATAATTTACAATTTAAATACTCCAGGGCAGGGCTGTCGATATACGCCCCAAGATATTTCTTTTACTATCAGAATTTCTGGATTATTCAATAAATAGGTTAGTAATTTATTTTTCACGCCAGTAACTTTTCTGACTACTTAAAAATGCAACAAAAATCCCTCCGTTGAGGTCAACGGGCTTACAGCTAGTGAAATATAAAAACTCCATCTTTGAAATCAAGGAAACCGATATGTCATGCAAATTACGAAATATTTTTGGAAAAATCGTCGACATATTTAAAATTTGCTCTATGACTTTTTCTAAGACGTTCCATTTCTTGCCGCCGTCGGCGATTTTAAAGTAGCAAGAGCGATTAGTTAACCAATAGTCCTGTTCTGGCCTGTCCTTCTATCCGTACTGTCTTTCTCCGAAAGAGAGAGGTTGAGCGGACGAGTAACAAGAAGTTTTTGTAAAAAAAAAACGTCATTAGACACCGATTAATGCACACGTGCTTTTTGCGCTCCGTAGCAAAGCGACCCGATACAATTGTGTACCACCAGTTCGTCTTAATTTTTGATTAACCTTAACTGCGTGAATTATCTTGTGACTATCTTGTGACTAATCTCCCAGTGATATAACATCTTGTGACTAATCTCCCAGTGATATAACTTTCTGATCAGTTATATAAACACATAAATAATTACTAACTAAATGATATACTTACCATTATCACAATAATAATATACCGCCAATTCGGCATGTCCACGCACCACGCATATAAAAATAGTTAACTGTTTTGTGCGTGCTGCCCTCCAAACGAACTCCAACGAACTTCGAGTCAACAAAGGACAACAGATAAAATATATATCAATTTATTCACTCCCATTACTGCATTACCCAATTATAATTGCATACCAATTGTACAACCTGTAAACTCTACTCTACCACATCAACCCACCACAAAACAACATTCCCCATCCAAACAGACTCCGACCAAGTCTCTAAAAGTTCCCCACCCAACAGACGCGCAAAAGCGGATCGCACCCAAATAGACGCGTCCCCCCACTCACACATACACAACGCCTCTCACCTATACATAAACGCAAGCTACAAACTTGATACAAACCCAACACTACCTACAAACACTCCTTAATGCAACAAACACACATACCGACACACACGCAAAGCTGATAATTACTCATAGTAACAATCACCCCTTCACCCGCGCAACATTTAATTCCTCTTCAAAATTCGTCTAGGTTTAACATCTGTACTTCCCGCGAAATAATATTCTCATCCGCGACAAACTTCACACCAAAACACAATAGCAAACCAAAAACTTTCCATCGGTCAATCATAACCGTTATTCTCGCTAGCAACGAGTGCCCCTCCTCCCGCGCTCTTCCTTTCCCCCGCAAAATAATTTCTACCACTACATACGCGATCAACTTCATTACGTTCACACACGTTCACCAATACACAGTCGAAACTTTCATCTAATAATTCAGCTGTTATCCCCTCCACCCGCATTCACTCTCGCATCTTTCTAGCTGTCAATAGTAACAGGTGTGTTCTCTACAAATAAAACAGTCGTCCGAAAAATTCAATGCGTAAAAAATAAAACCCAGGTTGAATGAAGGGAATATTTTTGTTTCTTCTTTTTGTTTTTCTGAACATTTCTTTCTAAAACATCTTTTTCTAAAACATTCAGCACCAACATAACCTTAGTCTTATTTTAATTGACCCGCACTAAATAATTGATAATTGACCAAACAATTACACTGATATCGATACAATTACACTGGTATTGATTAACATTTCATACTACACGCAACATCATGGTTAGCCCAAAACCTTTCAAAACCATAAAAAAAAAACACTCAAATCCAAACCACACTCACAACAAAGTACCATCAAAAACACAAACAAAACGCCTCCTAACACCACAAACAACATTTTCGCACTCACTCCTACAAATGAAATAGCCACAATGCTAAAAATCAATCCAGACATACTAACATCCACCACCCTTTTCAAAATATTACAATTATTAACTCAATTTTTTACAAATTCAAACAGCAACAATAACACAACTCCCAGAAATTCTCCAACACAAGCAAAATCTGATACTCACTTACTATGTACTCCCACCACTTCTTCGTATTTCTCCCCCAGGCCTGAAAACCCCTCAGATGACGAAGTCATCATACCTGCAACCATCCCTGAGAACACTCATCAACCAATAAAAAGATCTTTCAAGACTATCACCTCCAGAAGACCAGCGACCCGTCTCAACCCTCTGCCAGACACCCCCACTCTAACCCTCAACCAACCCAGCATCGACCATAATGCCTCAACAGACTCCACACCTTCCAAAAAAAGCACCCCTCCCAAAAACAACCCATCAACAGTTACCAACACCACTGCCAAAAAGGATCAAATACCACCCATACTGCTCCACAGAAAATCCGACTATACAACACTCGAAAGGGACCTCACTCTGGCTGGAATACCGATTGACCACGCAACAAACCTCAAAAACTATATACGAATCGACTTTCCAACATCAGACGCTTACAGAAAAACAATCCAGATCCTCGACCAGCGAAAAACCCCATACCACTCTTACCTTTTAAACGCCGAAAAACCACTCAAACTAGTTATAAAGGGTGTCCCAACATCTACTACCACCGAAGAAGCCCATAACACTCTGAAGAACCAAGGCTTTCCTATATTATCTGTGAAAAGAATGAAAAAAGGTCCCTCCCGCGAACCTATCGACCTTATTTTGGTCGAAGTGTCCCGCACTCCGGAAGGAAAAGAACTTTTTAATCTTAAAAAACTACATGCTTTCAAGATATCGGTAGAGACATTAAGAAGAAAAACTTCCAGTGGTCAATGCCATAATTGTCAGGGCTTTGGCCACTCCAGCGGCGGGTGCAGAGCCCCGCCCAAATGCATTAGATGCGCTCAAGAGCACATCGTCAAATATTGCCAACTCTCTCGCGAGAACTCAACTCCTATCTGTTCCAACTGCGGCGGTGCACATTCCTCAAACTACAGAGGATGCATAATGCACTCAGAACACGGTAAACCGAAGTTTACAGCTAGACCCTGGCCCCAAGCCCCTCAAAAAGAACAAAACCCCAACCATCCGAATGAAAACCCGAATACAACAAATCAAAACAATCATCAATACCAGAATAATATGAACAGAGATACTTATATAAACGGAGATACTTATGCCAACGCCACAAAAAACTATAACCACACTCCTCCACACCACCCAATTGAATTCGATATTAACTGGAACAGGACCAGAAACCTCCCCCAAAGGACCCCCCCCCCCAATCTACGAATCAACTGCGGCCTCCTCACCTGGTCGATGGGAACGGCGAGAGATCGGCAAGCCTACCACCCTTCACCTCTCATTCTCGCACAAACAACACTTTGACCGCCATGGATCAAGAACTCAACGAGCTCACGAGAGCTCTCAGAGTGATGATCCTAAACGGTCAAGCAATATTAAATAAAGTCTCTGCGGCCCTAAACGCCCCAGTCTCCACATACTAAAAAATTATTATGGCTAACACCAAAATAAAACCGAAATCTTTACAAATATCTTTCTGGAATTCAAACAGATCGATACACAAGAACAAACCGGAAATCATCAATTTCCTGAACAGTCATGATATCGACATATTCCTTGTCTCTGAGACAGGATTCAAGCCCGCGTTAACTTACAACATACCGAATTACGACACCCACCGCGACGACCGACTTCATAAAAAGGGCGGTGGAACAGCCATTTTTATCAAATCAAAACTAGATTACTGTGCACTTCCCACAGTGCTAGCCAACACCATAGTAGTAGAATCCACTTCAATAGTCGTTCACACACTACATACCGGCCCAATTAAATTCACGTCCATATATTGCAACGCCGGTCCCTTACAAACCCCCGATTTAGAAGCACTGCTAGACCCCGCATTCCCATCCACAGTCATTGCCGGTGACTTCAATTCCAAACATTCCGCATGGCATAGCCGTAAAACCAATTCGCGCGGTAAATTGGTTTTCAATTTTGCAATAGACAACAATGCCACTCTAGCTGCGCCTATGGAGCCCACCATATATCACTCATCATCCGGCACCGCCGATGTTCTTGACTTCGCAATTTTATTCCAAATTCCACATTCCACTCAAATCAAAGTTCTGAACGAATTAAATTCCGACCATCGCCCACTATTACTATACATGGGCGATCCGCTTGACCCATTTTCCGCGATCCCAATCCGTCACAAATCAAACATTATTTGGGAAGATTACACAGCATTCATAGAAAAAAATCTCCATGTAAGCGAAACATACTCAACCGACAGAGAAATCGACTCCGCGATAGATCACCTCACCGAAATAATGGCATCCGCAAAAACAGCCGCATCAACAATCAATTCCTCAGTCGTACACCGACCTGACATCCCTAATGAGATTAAACAACTCATTAAACAGAAAAATCGCGCACGTAAACAATGGCAGATACACGCCAACCCCATAGCCCGCGCAGAAAAAAATCGATTAGCCGCGTTAGTCAAACTTAAAATGAAAGAACATCGAACTGCCGCATTCAACGAATACCTATCTGACCTAGACAAAGGAGGAAAACCCTTCTGGACCCTCAGCAAAATTCTCAGAAAAACTGAAAACCCGGTCTACCCATTACTAAGCCCTAACGGCCCCGTATACTCCACAGAGGAGAAACTTGAAACCTTCGCAAATTCGCTTAAATTACAATTCGCCCCAAATAAACCCGTAACAAACGACCCCGCAATCCTCTTGCGAATTGACACCACAAACCAGAAATATGCAAACATAATCACTAACTTAGACTCAGACACCGAAGATATTCCTATTGAACCCGCAACCACGGGTGAAATAGAACGCAGAATCAAACGGTTGATAAATAAAACAGCTCCAGGTCACGATTCAATCACCCCAATCACTCTAAAATACCTTCCGGATAACGCCATCGAACTATTAAAAAATATCATAAACTCTTGCTTAATTCTCGGCTATTTCCCAACAACGTGGAAAACTGCCGACGTAATATTAATACCAAAACCGGGAAAAAATCATACGTTACCTGAAAACCACCGTCCAATCAGCCTCCTACCCACAATGGGCAAACTCTTAGAACGGGTAATCAAATCCAGAATCGAATCACTCGTCTTGGAATGTAACATTCTACCAGACGAACAACACGGTTTCCGAACTAAGCACTCGACTAACCACCAACTCCTAAGAGTCACGGAGTTCATCATCGAAGGTTTCAACCGCCGTTGTTTTACCACCGGACTCTTTTTAGACATAGCTAAAGCCTTCGACAAAGTCTGGATCGAAGGACTTATAGTCAAACTTGCAGAGGCCGACCTCGATAAAAAATATCTAAAAATAATAAATTCCTACTTAACCAATAGAAGCTTTCGAGTAAAACTCAACGGAATCAAATCCTCCTCAAGGATCCCAACGGCAGGCGTACCACAAGGTTCAGCATTAGCCCCTCTATTATATAATTTATTCACTTACGACATCCCAATCCCGCAATCCACCCCTGGCACGGAAATTATAATAGCCCAATACGCAGATGATACTGCCATTCTGGCCAGATCATTAAATAGAAATAGAGCTTCAGCACTTGTCCAGAAAACAAGTGTCGACATAGCCAAGTGGTGTTCTGACTGGCGTATTAATTTACATCCAGAAAAGAGCACAGCAATCACCTTCAGCAGACGTAAAAATAGACACCACAAAAATATTCAACGCATCAGAATGCACGGCATTGAAATCCCGTGGTCCGATTCTGTAAAATATCTCGGCCTCACCTTAGATACAAAACTAAATTTCAATAAACATATCGCATTAAAAAAACGACAAGCCTCCCAAGTAATGGGAAGACTCTTTCCGATGCTGAGTCGCAGCAGCGAACTCGAATTATCGAGCAAACTACTTCTATATACAGCAATCACCAGACCAATAATGACATACGCATGCCCCATATGGGCCCACGCAAGCCTCAACCACCTAAAAGTGATTCAAACAATCCAGAACAAGGCTCTGAGATTGATAACCGGAGCTCCATATTATGTCCGCAATACCACACTCCATGCAGATCTTAAATTAGAATCAATTCCACTACATATCCTGAAACTGTCGAAGAAATTCTACAGTGACATGATAAATCACCCAAACCCCCTCATAAAGGCACTAATAAAGGATTATATCTCATATCCTCACACCAACCACACACGACCAAGAACCATTCTGACCATACTAGAACCACAGACATCTACCTGATCACACCTCCCCTTCATCATCAGTATTACCGATCTCCGCATCGCCCTGAACCAAAGACTGCGGCGCAGATGAAAAAGATGTACTGAAATAGAAGGAAGGAAGGATGACCAGAAACAGAAGGAAGGATGTACTGGAAAAAAGAAACAAGCGCCTGGGACCTAGCGATTTGACCTCCTCTCGAGGGTAAATAATAAACAAAAAGAGGGTCGAGCAGCATGCTCACAATCAATCATCCATTATATTATAACACTCTCATTTACTTTAAATGAAAAGAAAAGATCGATCTTTATTTATTTAAAAAAAAAAAAAAAAAAAAATTACAGCATAAAGCATCGCAACTATACTCACAATTATTCTGAACAACTAAACAATAACTATACTATGTTAAAAAAATAGAACTATAATACAATACATAATAATGATATATCCAAATTATCATTTATTATGCTATCATTGCAAACCCCAATATAATGCAGCTCGAGATTGTTGAATCAGTCGCTAGGGTCACCACCCTCAAGAGATCTCAAGACTTCCACCTCAAAACTCAGTCAACTTCATGATCATCACACCAAATCAGCATTCATATTCATATACATATAACATACGTTATTATTCTGTTATATAGCCTGTTACTATTCCGTTGTATAGCCTGTTATTTTATTTTTTTTACTTATAAGTCGCAACTGTAACCACCATCACAATAGCAACACCAAACGCCCATCTTCAACAACCATCCAGAACATCTCGACATTCCCCTTCTCTTCACTTCTCAGCAGCCTCACCAAAACCATTTACGGGTTCTCATACCCAGCATCCAAGGACCTTAACAGTTCACAAAACATTAGATGAAAGGGTTAAGGGGCGAAAGCCCGACAACCCCATATATGAACATTCACAAGTCAAGTCAAATTCGATTATTCTACATCCAGACAGTGAACAGGTAGGTTGGTGTGTTTCTTTTTCAGTGGTAACCCGAATGGGTACCAATCAAAATGCACATTAAGTATTGTTGGTTTTTTAAAAGCATGTTAGAAATCTCTGAAAGAGGCAAGCTGGCAGTCCTGCTTTAACAATTTTTTTGTCCATATATTTGAACTAAAAAGAAGATTTTCACAGAGCAACGACGACTTGCTGTTAGTGCAATCCTCATATATATAATCCAATAATGCTTTTCTTATAATATATACAACTAGTTCTTGCCATTTTGACCATTTTCAGGTTCAAAGAGGACAACCTGTCGTCACCTTTTTAACAACGACACGTCATTACTTGTTCGGCAAAATACGTTTTGTTGACAGCGCAACGAGGACTAATAGTTATTGTAGCCCTTACTTTCAAAAAATTCAGAGAACTATCACGTGTTAGGGATTATAAAAGGTTTTAATGGATCAACGAGGAGTTGTTGTTAGTGTAGACGGTCGGCTATGTTGCAATGGTTTCAATGGTTTTCACAGAATAACGAGGACTACTTGTTAGTCTACATATTTGGCCTTTTAAGAGGATGCAATATATAATTGTTTGGTTTCTATAGTTAAAAGAGGACTACCTGTCAGTCCATCATGTGATCGAGTTTTTTAAGTGTGTAAGATATTGTAATTTAGTAAATATATCCGATCACTTGTTGGAACAAAAAAAAAGATTTTTAAAGATCAAAGAGGACTTATTGTTAGTCTATTACGTTGGCCTGTAGTAAGAGTAGGCAAAATGTAATAATTTGATTTCTACATATTATTAGTATTTTTCTAAAAAAAAATGAGGGAGCAACGAGGACTTGTTGTTACTCTATCCCTCTGAAGGATTTTCTAAGATATTTTTTATAAGAGGAGTTGTTAAGTGAATTAATTATATTTTTTGGAGGAAACGAGGACTACCTGTCAGTCCATCATGTGGTCGGGTTTTTTAAGTGTGCGAGATATTGTAATCTAGAAAATATATCCGATCACTTGTTGGCACAAAAAAAAAATTAAACAACAAATAGGACTTATTGTTAGTCTATTACATGGTTGGCTTTTTAAGAGTAGGTAAAACATAATTATTTGGTGGCTACATCTTATTGGTATTTTTCAAAAATAAAACGATTTTGACGGAGCAACGAGGACTTATTGTAAGTCTATCACATGGTTGGCTTTTTAAAAGTATGCAAGATATAATTGTTTGGTTTCTATATATATAATCACTTTCTTGAAAATATACAATTATTTTAACGGAGCAACGAGGACTTGTTGTTAGTCTATCCCTCTGAAGGCTTTTCTAATATATTTTATATAAAAGGAGTTGTTTAGTAGAATTTTTTATGTTTGTTCAAACTTTTTTTCGACGAAAAGAGAACTACCTGTTAGTCCATCATGTGGTCGGGTTTCTTAAGTTTTTGAGATATTATAATTTGGTAAATATATCCGATCTCATGTTGACACAAAAAAAAAGATTTTTAAAGAACAACGAGGACTTATTGTTAGTCTATTACATGGTTGGCTTTTTAAGAGTAGGTAAAACATAATTATTTGGTGGCTACATCTTATTGGTATTTTTCAAAAATAAAACGATTTTGACGGAGCAACGAGGACTTATTGTAAGTCTATCACATGGTTGGCTTTTTAAGAGTGTGCAAGATATAATTGTTTGGTTTCTATATATATACTAGCTGGCCCGACGAACTTCGTACCGCCTCAGAATCAATAAATGTTGTGTTGGCTGAATTAAATTCAGTTTGAATGAATACTCAAAATGAATTAAGTTCAATAATTGTTCAAAATTCAAAATGAAAAGTATTTAAATTACATTGAAATGATGTTCACGTGGCACAGTCGATAGATTTAAAGTAATGCAGTAGATCAACGATTTGATTTTAAATTGTGAAGTTTAAATGATCCATATGTTTTTTCTTAGCCCCAAGAATTGCTCGTTCACTCGACCAATTGCGATTTTTGTGATTAGATGTTTGGGAACATTTTGTTGATGAAGCCGTCCTTCTTTGAGACGAAATTGCAAAAATTCGGCGGAATCGAAATCAATCCGTTCGATTCGTCAACAGGAACACGGCCGTACAGTCAGCAAATGCTTGGAGAAATCTGCGGTAGATGGTCGTTTAGAAATACAACTCGCATGTTTGTCGTTAGTTGAAGTTTCTTCACATAGCGCCACAGAGTCGATGTTTTAAGGCAAGCGTTTATTTCATCGGCATCGGTCGATCTTGAAATGACTGGTAGTGTTTGGCGAAAATCGCCATATAGTAGAATCATTGCTCCTCCAAAACATTTTGAGTCATTGCGCTGATCTTTCATAGTTCAGTTGAGTGCTTCCAATGCGGAGGAAAAATAAGCCACCATTTCCCTCATCAAATGCCTTCATTAACGTATCGTACACTTTCTGTTGGGGGTTCAACAAAGGTACATTCGTTCGAAGTGATTGGTTCAATGCATCTCGATCATATTTACGTTTACGTTCCGATTCTCGATTGAAAGCGTCGTTCATTCTTTGATCTGGCGACGCATCATGCAGCGCATGAGGTAACACATATCTTCGATCAAAAGCAACGCCTGGTTATGTATCTCCTCATTCACCTCGAGATCGGGATTCCCTGAACTGACGCGAATTTGGTGTAAAGTGTCTTCGGACATGTCATTCTTGTACTTGTTCCACAGTTCTCGTAGATTCAATGGGAAGCATGTCAAAATAATTATAGCAAATAATGTGCGTATCTGACTTGGAGATGCCGAAACAATTGCTTCAGCGATTGTCATGTCCCAATGAGTATAGTTTTTAAGCAAATTGAGCTATTGACATGCAGCACGAAATGTTGGGCATACTACGCCATTGACAGTTCGAAGTGATTCAATGATGTCGACCCGAAGGGAATTATTGTTTTTTTTTCAGATTTTTCATGTTCACAGAACTGAAAGACTCTTAGAAAACCATTCCGAGCACTCTTACGAATTGGTTTAGAAGTACTTGCCTAGTTACCTTATAGCTAGTACCTCTTTATTTCACTGTATTTTAAATAATAAAATTACATCTTCACAATGTTGACAAACGACTACTTTGTTTGACAGTAACTGTCAAACAAAGGCTGTTGCTAAGGAATGTCTAAGAATGTGTGTTGGTCTAGGATAAATTTGTTCTCAATGCATGTCACCAACATAGTGAGTGACAGGGATCCTTTCAAAATTATTCAAATAATACTTTTTTATAATTTTACGAAAGTTCATTCTAAATTTTCATATTTTTATATTACGAAATGATATAAATTCTCAATATAACAAAAAACGCAACATTTTCCAAATCTTCAATATTATATTTATGAGATTATCTTACATTAGAAAAAAAAAAAAAATTTGTTTAATGTTCCACACATGGTATGGTTGTTTTCTAACAATGAAATTAGTGATCAGAGTTTGTTCAGATTTTCTTTTTCGATAATTAATTGGTTATGCAGTTTGTTATACTCAGGGCTTTTTTTACCCTGTAACGCGGCGGAACGGCGTTCCGGCACCTTTTTTTCTCGAAATTTTAATAAATGTTTAATTTATTTTTTTCTATTTTAAAATATGTATATTTTGTTTTATTTTCTATGCATTATATGAAAAGCCGTCATTAATTCTATCAAAATGATATTCGAATATATAATAAATAATATACCTTCTTAGAAAATGATCGAAAAAAGTGCGTTCCGGCACCTTTTTTTTCAAAAAAAGCACTGGTTATATCCATATATATATTTTTTTAAAGTTATCGTTGAAACTTGAATGCGCGATCAGAATTTGAATCATTTAGAAAGAAATGATCTTCTAATTTACTGAAAAGTCGGAGACCTTCTTCAATTATTTTCGCAGTGAAGGATCGCAGAATTTCTTTCAGTTCGTCATTGTTTTCTGGTTTTTTGTCAATAATTAAATTTAAATTATTTACATCTTTGTCACTTATAGCTTTATCTGTAAGTAATTCGTCGATATAATTTTCGCTAAAGGTATCAAGCCTTTCTTCACCAAGCTCGTGTGCTAAAGTAATCATTTCAGCTGATATTACCGATGTTTCAATGGTTTTATCGACTGTAACACACCTAAGTAGGTGGCCTTAATTCAGCGATGGCAGATGCAACATGATTTAAACAGTCCGAAATCGTATTTTTTTTCAAATGTCGGTTGTATTTATGATTCTCTCTATTCTATCAAAAATACAACGATATATGCTCTCAATGTAATATTTAACATTTTTATATATCGTAAAATATGGTACATTTAAAAAAATGCATTTCTAAAAAACCGCATTACTTTGAAATTGCATAAAAACAGGATTGACTGTATATGGGGATCAAAAATAAAATAATGATTTGATAGTATTCAATAACAATATAATATACATGAAAAGTATACTGATTTTTTTTACATACTTTCTGATTTTATGTACTTTCATTCGTCTTTTCACATTTCAGTATATATTTTAGCGACGGTGATGTACATCAGACATAAATTCTTAAAAGTTTTTTTTTAAAATGGATATTGAAGATTTAGTTTCGAAATTCTGACACGTTCGTCCAAGTTCGTCGGTACATCTCTAATTCAAAGTATGAAACAAATGAATTTTACAACCAACGCCACCTAGTGTATTAAGCGTAAACTGCATACGTCATGTTCCGCGTTCGATTCGAAAAATTTAAAAAAACGTATTGTACTGAGATATTTATTTTCTTTATAATTTCTTTTCCGTGATATTTTTCCGATGTTTTAATGCTTATTCTGCTATTCTAGGCCCATACGAATTTAATAAAGCAAAGATCATTGAAATCCGTGCTCTAATTCTCGAGATATACGTGGTGTAAATAACCCCACTTTGTTTTATATATATAGATATTCACTTTCTTGAAAATATGCAATTATTTTAACGGAGCAACGAGGACTTGTTGTTAGTTTATCCCTCTGAAGTAGAGGTCTGCACGGGCCAAAATTTTACAAAACTACCCGGTCCGAGCCCGAAAAACTCACGCCCGACCCGGCCCGGGCCCGAGTCTAATGCCGCACTTGTTACCCGAACCCGACCCGAAGCACCGAGAAATTTGAAATCCTCGATTTGGTATACTTTTTCCCCAGATTATCTCCGAAAGTCCTTTTTTTTTTTTTTAGCTCACCGAGGAATTTGAAATCCTCGATTTGGTATACTTTTTCCCCAGATTATCTCCGAAAGTCTCTTTTTATTTTTAGCTCACCGAGGAATTTGAAATCCTCGATTTGGTATACTTTTTCCCCAGATTATCTCCGAAAGTCTTTTTTTTTTTTTAGCTCACCGAGGAATTTGAAATCCTCGATTTGGTATACTTTTTCCCCAGATTATCTCCGAAAGTCCTTTTTTTTTTTTTTAGCTCACCGAGGAATTTGAAATCCTCGATTTGGTATACTTTTCCCCCAGATTATCTCCGAAAGTCCTTTTTTTTTTTTAGCTCACCGAGGAATTTGAAATCCTCGATTTGGTATACTTTTTCCCCAGATTATCTCCGAAAGTCCTTTTTTTTTTTTTTTAGCTCACCGAGGAATTTGAAATCCTCGATTTGGTATACTTTTTCCCCAGATTATCTCCGAAAGTCCTTTTTTTTTTTTTTAGCTCACCGAGGAATTTGAAATCCTCGATTTGGTATACTTTTTCCCCAGATTATCTCCGAAAGTCTTTTTTTTTTTTTAGCTCACCGAGGAATTTGAAATCCTCGATTTGCTATACTTTTTCTACAGATTATCTCCGAAAGTCTTTTTTTTTTTTTAGCTCACCGAGGAATTTGAAATCCTCGATTTGGTATACTTTTTCCCCAGATTATCTCCGAAAGTCCTTTTTTTTTTTTTTAGCTCACCGAGGAATTTGAAATCCTCGATTTGGTATACTTTTTCCCCAGATTATCTCCGAAAGTCTTTTTTTTTTTTTTAGCTCACCGAGGAATTTGAAATCCTCGATTTGGTATACTTTTTCCCCAGATTATCTCCGAAAGTCCTTTTTTTTTTTTTTTTAGCTCACCGAGGAATTTGAAATCCTCGATTTGGTATACTTTTTCCCCAGATTATCTCCGAAAGTCCTTTTTTTTTTTTTTTTTAGCTCACCGAGGAATTTCAAATCCTCAATTTGGTATATTTTTCCCAACATTATATCCCAAATTCCAAAGCCCGGCCCGGCCCGAGCCCGACTCTCGATTGCGCTTACCCGCCCGAGCCCGGCCCACGGGCCGGGTCGGGTAAGAGCCCGTGGGCCAGGCCCGGGCCCGTGCAGACCTCTACTCTGAAGGCTTTTCTAATATATTTTATTTAAAAGGAGTTGTTAAGTAGAATTTTTTATGTTTGTTCAAACTTTTTTTCGACGAAAAGAGAACTACCTGTTAGTCCATCATGTGGTCGGGTTTCTTAAGTTTTTGAGATATTATAATTTGGTAAATATATCCGATCTCTTGTTGGCACAAAAAAAAGATTTTTAAGAACAACGAGAACTTATTGTTAGTCTATTACAGGGCTACAAACCCTAACCCCTGGTCTATTACATGGTTGGATTATTAAGAGTAGGCAAATTATAATTATTTGGTTTCTATATATTATTAGTAGTATGTTTTAAAAACAAAACGATTTTGACGGAGCAACGAGGACTTGTTGTAAGTCTATCACATGGTTGGCTTTTTAAGAGTATGCAAGATACAATAGTCGTTTAAAAATATATCTTATAATATTTATGACAGAGTAAAAGGGTTTTGTCGGAACAACGAGAACTTGTTGTTAGTGTAACACAGTGTTTTTCAAACTTTTGGGCCCCTTTGGTGTCTTTATTTGTCTATGGCCATATTTTATTTTATCATCTTTGAATTTTATGTGAATTTGCCGATTTGCACTGTGCTGTGGCTCCCCAAATCTGAAAAAATCTCTTAGGCCCCATGGGACACGCTGTAGCCTTTGGAGGGGGGGGGGCACACGGCTCCTGGTTGAGAAAACTTGGTCTAACTGAGGGGCGGCTTTTTAGGACAATACATAATATAATTATTTGTTTTCTGTTTTATCTTGTCGGTATTTTTACAAAATAAAACGATTTTGACGAAACAACCAGGACTTTTTGTTTGTCTATCACATGGTTGGCTTTTTAAGAGTATGCAAGATACTTAGTATTGAATACTAGGTTTGTTATAGGTGTTGTTGTGCGAATCGAAGAGCGATTAGCTAACCCTGAGTCATGTTCCTAGCCTTATCCTTCTATTCTTACTACTCTCTTTGAATAAGAGAGGTATAGCGACTGAGTGACAAACAGTTCTCGTAGAAAAAATCTGATGAAATACCTCCATAAGGAGGCCATATGCTCTACATTGGGAGCGGACATGGATAAAAAATCATTTACCCTTAAAATGAATCAATGCAGATGGAGATGTAAAATTATATTTCAAAAAATATTTCATTGGAAGAATGGGGGGCTAGTTAAGTTGTTATTTTTCATTCTTTTGTTTCAAGATATGAATATCTATGTTAATTTCTGTCACTAGATTAAACAATGAATGGGTTTTTGGTTAATTTAAATTATAATTTAGATATAGAATTAGGAAGAGGAGTACCTAGTTAAAATGTATTTCTATAAAAATAAATATTGAATATTAAGACTATTTTTTCATTTGCCAACAATATCGGCAAAATTGTGATCCGTATTAAAAAATTGATAATTTGGAGTTTTATTAAATGAATATTCATTTCTTTTATTATACAAACAAAATAGTAGTCAGGAAACGATTTTTGGCCTCACAACTGTGGCCACTACAAATCCAAATATTCACCAAGCGAAAAACCAATAATTTTGCTCTCTTCAACGGTGAACGGATTCTACCGAACATTACTTTTCCGAACACGAACACTCCGAACAGGAATAGCCCGAACACGAACTCTCCGGCCAAGAATACCCCGACCACCGATTCTTTCGGACTCGGAATCTTCCGCACACAGAACCTTCCGGATATAGACTACTTCGCACACCGAATACTCCGAACATTTAAATATTTTTAATAGAAAAATCATTGTTTTATTGTAATGTGGAATGTTTTATGGCAATTATGCCAAATATTTTTCAAAATGAAAACAAGAAACGTATTTAATTTTCATGTATATAAGCAGTTTATAATTTTATTCGTATTTTGGCTTATTAATTTTGAAAATTGTGTTGTATTATAATTGTGCTGATATTTTTGATTATATTAAATGGAAATACCATGCATATAAACATTTAAAATTGCAAATTGATTAACACAGTACTTTAAACATAATTTTATTATCTTATTGATACACATATTATACATATTTTACATTCACTTGACAAATGCAAAAATGTATACATATATAAAATTTTAAACATATTATGTGTTTATATATTTTTTATTGCAATGACTTTAATAAATAATTTTAGCAATTATTATTATTGAAAGAAATGAAAGTATAGTTGAAGTTATTCTTAGATCTGTTTATTACTCTGTTTTTTGATGATTAATATTATATTCCCCCTCCCACCCATCCTATCTTATGAACGGGGCGTATCGAGAGCGATTAGGTTACCACTAGTCCTGTCCAAGCCCTATCCTTCTATCCCTACTCTCTTTGGAAAAAGAGAGATTGGACAACTGAGTAACAAGCAGTTCTCGTTTAAACACTTATGTTGAGATAAACTGATGGCCATAGACTAGTATACTTAGGACTGTGACTTTTTCTTTTAATTTGCAATACTTACTTCTTTGTGAATTAATGTTATACAATGACAAATGTAGGTATTATAGCTTTAAGATAGATTTTTCGTGTTATTTTTTTTTAACTTTATAAAGCATCAAAAAAAATAGTTTAATGTAGTGGTTTGGTATTCAATATAAGTTTTTATTTCAGAATTAAAGTCAATTAATGTTAATGTTGAGAGTTTTAATACATGTTTTCATGTTATAAAAACGTCATAATCTCATGACAGTAGTGCTTTTAAAAAATAGTTTATTCTTAAATAGAAACTCACGATATAAGAGATAATACATATTTATTATTGCTGAATATAAACATTTGTTTTGAATTAAATGCACATAGTGCTAAAAGGTCTTTTGTTTACAAAATAAAAATGTTATTATTTTACAATCATTTCGTGCGAAAATATTGTAGATCTGTTAATGGCTACCGACCCTTTTTATATAATACTTCAACGTCAGCAGATTAATACCTGAAGGGGGAAACTTAAACTATTAAGTACGTTTGATCCACTCCGAAGAAAAAATGCGTTAAGAGTACTCGAAAAAATACCTGATGTTTCAACACCTAAAACTGAAAAGGATCACAACTTCAGTTTTGTGAATTTAAGTCTATTGATTGTTTTGAATTTCGTTTTTTTCTCTATAATTCAAACGTTATTGAGTAAGATATTACTGTACAAGTACTACAATTTTTCAATAATCTATCTAATATATAAAAATGAATGTTTGTTTGTTCGTCCTCTATGGGCTGCCAAACCGCTAATCCGATTGCAATAAAACTTCGACAAACTTTTTGCTTGCACTTCCAGGAAAGTTATAGGCGTATCAAAATGAACTTAAAATAGGTGGCACATGTGTTGTACACGTGTCGTATAATCGGCAGCAAACGTCAAACAGACAAAAGGAAAACATGCACTTCAATAAACACAATTAAAATACAAAAACTTCCTTTCTTCGAGTGGCATTGCAACGCTTGCCGGGTACCGGCTAGTTAAATATAAAAAAAAATGTACAGGTTTGCAGTGCTTTTTTTTTTATCTCGGAACGCGGTGAAACGGCGTTACCGACATCTTCTTCTAGACATTTTATACGACTTCACAGCCCTGGTATAAAGGCATGAGTGTTTGTGATATCTAAGCATTTCCTCCTACCCTTTCAAATCTATAATAAACTAGATAAAGCGAGAGAGATTGGTAAATTACTAGTTCTGTCCTATCTCCATATTTTTATTCTTCTAAAAAAGAGAGGTTGGGTAACAAGCAATTCTCGTAAAACAACTTCCGTTGAGAAACCTTCACTATTAAGCTATATGCTTCACTTTAAAAACGGACATTATTATTATTTAAAACGTGTCTGTAAAACCATATTTATTAAAAAAATAAAAAGCAACAATATTATTTTTATTTTAGGGAGGCGCAGTATCATAAAGGTTGGAAACCGCTGCTCTAAGGAATATTAATTAATATAATATTTTTTTTTGTTTATATTTATATTAAATCCGTGGAATGTTTCCATTTTAAATACTAAAAAAAACAATACCAGGTCAAAAGTCGAGTGGTGAACGTCGTTGGCTTCAATTGCGGTGCTTCGAATTCCTGAATAAAAAAAACAAAAAATGTTTTTTTAGTGCATTTTTATGATTTTTTACGCAAACGGGGCATAGCCAAAGCAATCAGCTGAACACTAGTCTTTGTCCTAGCTCTAATCTCTTCAAAAAAGAGAAGTTAAACCACAAAGTGACAAGCATTTCCCGAAGAAAAAGTGACCCGTGAGTCATTTCTTATAAAACACTCCTTTTGCATTTGAATTAACGCGTCCACTAAAAAGATCAAATACTATCCCACGACACGATTCCCAGAATACAAACAACACAGAAGCGGATAACGGATTTACCAATAACAACAAATTCAACAGCACAAGACAGAAATAACAAACGAAATGCTTACTAACGCACTAGACGTGTCAGACATTTATGGCGATGGAAGCGATTTATGACCACGTATATAACCAAGTAGCGATGAACAGTATTATTTTTTCATAATTAAAATACATATAATAAACAACATTTTGAGTAATTTACCATTTAGGTCTTCATTACAACCTTTTTTACACGATTTCATACATGTCATTCTTTTCAAACAACACTACTTTTAAAATTCAGGTAACCAATCTTAAATTTTATCTTTTTTACACACGGTTGTTTTTTTATACTAGCTAATGCCAATGCGCCAAATATTTTAAAGTTGAAAGACAGAATTTTTTATAAGACAATCGAGATCAGCTCGAGGAGAATGGACACCATACGCACCCACGTCTTAGATCTCATATTTAAATTTACCCTACCGAAAATCAAACCCAGACCCGTCTGATCTGGTCAGTAGAATCAAGCTCTTACAAACTAGTACATAGCGAGCGGCGACTTTTAATAACTTTCTTAACCTTTAGAAGATATGGACTTACATACACGTCGGCGCCATTTTTCTATAAATGAGTATGGACGTACTTTTAACTCAATACAGGAGTGTCTATCTGTCAGCATATATAATATATGCTTCAAGTATGAATTACATACGTATTTTCATTGGGAAAAGTCACACAATTGTCATGTTAAGAAAAGCCTTTAAAGTAAAGTAAGGTCAGTATAGATCTATTCACTCCTCTAATAGTTAAAATTAGCTCAGAAAAGCTCACCGATTCTCAAACTTGTCAATATTGATACAACTCTGTGCATATTTGAAATATTTCAAATCATTGCGAACAATTTTATTAAAATATGTGACAGTTTGTATCGATTCATTCAATTTAGATTATTGTTTATTTTTAATACCAAAACACCGGTATTGAAGAAACACTATAAATATTGTACTGCAATCCCTTGTACCAGATATGCCTAAAAACAAACAAATTTTTGAAAACCCTTTTGCGATCTTTTAACGCTTGGTTACGTTGACAGCTTAGAGCCGGAGAGGCCTCAGTTACGGTAATTTAAAAAAACATGACTATATTGTACACACATCCATTGAAGCCAGTGCCTTTTGAAGAAGCCACACTTTCTTCAATATCTATCTGGAAATAAGGCGGAGCCTCGTCGAGGAGCAGAGACGGATCTAACTGCACCAGTTTGGTTTCGTTCCTGTCGACGTTCTCCCGCGTGTTATTCAAAATATCTTCGCATTTAAAAGGCTCGTCGAATTCGTCATTTTTAATACAAAATTTCACGGATTTCTTCGTAGTATCGGCGTAAACATCTACGGATACTGTTGTTATCATAAGCCTGGAACAGTTTTTGATATCTTCTTCGTCGATGTTGCATCGGTTGCCCGAAAAATCTTCGCCGGCGTCTTGGTTCTGGTCGATGACGAGCACCGTTCTGAAGGCGTCTTCGAAGGCGCAGACGTTCAGCGGACCGTTCTTGTCTCCGTGTCCTTTGGAGTCTTCGCTAGCTGTCGAGTTGTTGATGTCCACCGGAGAACCGGAGTGTCTCCGCCGTCACCATTCTTTACGACGACCTCTTCGAGTTTGAACTTGCCGTCTTTGTTTGTTTTAGCCATGTTGGTGAGGTTTATGGCAGATGCTCTCTGCTAAAGAAAGAATATATATTTGATAAAATAAACCTAAAACGTTTTAAACGTCCTGCAAGGTTATTCTTAAATTTGTCGGTCCTGTAGACAAATAGTCAACACATCATGGGTTATCTCTATCCCTATTCGTCGAGGGTGTTTGGCAGGGATATTTTCATGAGCATAACGATCTAGCTAAAGGGACAAATGATTCATTTACAAGTGAAAAAAATGAAAACCTTACATGACGGTGTTGATGCACAATTCAAATTATTATTCTAAATAACTATGTCCTTCATATTATGATACGACTACTGTATTTTAGTTAAATTTTAACATTACAATTAAAATGTGTAGTAGTCATTTATGTTGGTTGTTTTAATGGGAGTGATTAATATCCAAATGCAATGGAAGTAAATTATGCGCTTAAAAAAGAATGTCATAAACGGAAAACTATAAATGATTTCCATCAAAATAATATTAATTGATGTTTTTGAGCAATTTCGCGATATTTTTATGTAGATTATTTCGAATCAAAGAACGATTGAGAAATTCTCAAAAAAAGTAATATTAATTATTTATAATCTCGATCTTATCTAATATGTTTTATCAATAATACGTGATATATTTAACTAATGTGTGTATATTATAATTTGGCTAAGATAATTTCCGATATAAAATTAAATTGATTACTTTTTTATTCCACTTTAAGTCCTATGTCGATAAGCTTCATTTGATATGCTAGAATATTAATAATCAGTTTTGAGGAGAGATAAATTAGGAAAAGTATATAATATACTGTAGAGGTAGCTGCAATCATAGACAAGATTGTCACAGTCGTTGCTAAAGTTCACGGGAAGCAGAGAAGAAGACACACAAAAGGAGAATCCACAGCGCTTATCTTTGGTGAATATTTTTTTGATATTTTCTATTCCTTGTGCCTAAATGGTTGTTATTGAGTCTCTCATCCCTTCCTTTTCGAAGGGTTAGGTAAAATGACTTGCAGTTCACTTATCTTTTTCTTAACTGGGGATTGCAGTACTGGGCGAATATATCAGTACCAGTATTTCGGTAAAGCAAATATCAATGCCGGTATTACAAAAAAATGTTTAAATAAACCATAAAAAAAGACCAAAGGAAAATCAAAATCGGCATTGCATATAAATTGCCGTCACTACAAAATATACATTATCGTGAACGGGAGATATTCATAAACCACATAATTTTTAATATTTCAATTCATCGATTTCTATACCCTTACAAATTCGATTTTTGTTCATATTTAATTCCGAAATACCAGTATTTTTGCATTTTCAAAATTGATATTTTTGTAAATTTGAATCATTCAAATTATGTACACTCCCACAGATTTTGTCACTAACGACCCGGGTTTCGCCTTTCGGCATCTTCAGGCGTTCAAGCGCACGGATGAACTTGAACTGACGCTTAGTAAATGGATGTTTCGTGTTTATATATTAAATAAATGTATCACTGAGTCTAAAGCCATCGCTGGCGAAAAGGGTAAGCTCATGGGAATTCCCAAAGATTTGAGTAGTGAGTGGTTTTTAGAATTATATTTATTTGTTTGTCGGCAAAGGTTTTATGATATTATTTATGATATTATTTATATAGGGTATAGAAGTGGAGAGCCAGGAAGGTTTAATATTTCGTTTAAAATCGGAAGACTATGTAACTGTGCCCTATTAATTTCTAAAATTTCCTGGAAAAAGAGCTTATGACTGTCCGTATTTGGGTGTAACATTTTTATCCCCTGTTCCTGATTGAACACGTGTCCTTCCGAAATTAAGTGATTAGCAAAAGTAGACGTGTCCTTTTTCAGTCTAAAGGCTGCCATATGTTCTAATACCCTGATGTTTAAAGTCCTCTCTGTTATGCCGATATAAAATTTATCACAACAAGAGCATTGTAATCTATAAATTCCAGATTTATTTAGGTAATGTATTTTATCTTTATTGTTAACTAATAATGTGCCTAAAGAGCTTTTACAGTAAAAGGCTGGTCTAACATTATCAGCTAGTTGTTTTTTAATTTTAAGACTAGTATTTCCTAAATAAATGATTCTACGCCAATACCTAGTATGATCTATGTCCTTTGACAATGTACCTTGAAATAACATTTTTTCTGCAAGTTTAGTTTGTTTTTTTGATAAAAGATTGTCTATAAGAGACATATCGTATCCATTGTTGATGGCGATTTGTTTGATGATTTTTAATTCGATATTAAAGTTCTTTTCATTCAAAGGAACACTCACAAGTCTATGAATTTCTGAATGAAAAGCGGCTAGTTTATAAGAAAATGGGTGCATTGAATCCTTATGTATCACGGTATCCGAAAACGTAGGCTTCCGAAATATTTTAAATTCGTTTTTCGAAACACTAAAGCCATAGTTAATAAACTTAATGTAATATAATTAATAATAAATATCAGTTTAAATTATCCTAATTATTTTTTTAAAAACCCCAGACTGCTTATCGTTCTTTGAAACACTAGAATCACATTTAATAAGTGCAATATTGTAATTGTAATTTGAATTAGGATGTTAGAGTGAATAGTATGATACATTGCTGAGCTGAGCAAAATTTACGTTTAAGCATAGTTCTGACGATGGCGAAAGCCGAAATAGCTATCAACGCATAAATATAAAACAACTGTAGAACTAAAATACGTTGATATTTTTACTCTATTACTAGTGTAGGTTCGTAGTGAAATGTTAAAAATAAATGATTTTACTCAAAATTGGCGCTGCTGTATTTAAACCTTTCAGAGACATAATATTAGGGCTTGTCGGTTTTCAAAAACCGTTTTTTTGGCAAAATTTGCAACATTCGAAAACCGGGCTTTTTCAACATAGTAAGTAACCGGTATTTAATATATTTATTATTATTTTAAAAAAACGTTAATATTTTGACTTTTTGACTGGATCTTTTATTTGATGCCTAAAAAGACATGCCCCACATCATTACCCAGCGAAAGGGTATTTTCGATATCGAGAAATTTTATTACAAAAATTAGATTAATACTAAACGATTGATCAGTGGACGCTTTGTGTTTTCTTAAATCATTTTTTCTAAAGAGTAACACCAAATAATTTCTTGTTGTGTATTATTATGTATATAAACAAAATAAAAAACAATATTAAACTTTTTTTCGCTATTTTAATTAAATTATTCATTTTCTTAAACTTCGAAAACTGGATAAAAACCGGTTTTCGAACAATATTGACATTTGAGAAGTGGTTTTTGTACAAGCCCTACATAGTATGCTATGCCTGAAATAGATTTTGAATACGTGCTCATTAGGGTCTCACAAGACTCACCACATCTTTTCTCAAGGTTTACACGGTTTCACTGCGAGTGCCCAATCCCGGGATTGAAAATGAGTCAATCCCAAAAAGGCTCCGGGATTGGATACCCTAGTGCTCATTCATATTGATTGAATAGCGCAAAGCACTGCACATAAACAAAAAAAATGTTTATAAAAACGATATTACAATTCAAAAAAAAAATCTGGTGAGTGGCGAAATTCTGATAAAATAATTTTGAAACTGTTGGTTGTTATTTTTTATAAAAAGTTATTTATTACCTGGGCAGTGGAGTCGTAGTCGGAATTATTATTATGACTAAAATTATTCTAGTAACTACTTAGATCCGACGGTATATAGATTTGTAAATTAAACACGTCTCACGTTTAGACCACTTCCTGTGAATAGTACATTTAGATTTGTTTATAATATATTTATTTCTTTCAGTAAAACCGTGATATAATCAATAAATGCGGGCGAAAGGACATCGGCTATTATTTTTTATTATTTCATTAAAAGAATGAGTGGATGAAACATTGGGTCAGATTTTACCATTCATTTCCCGCTGATTATTCGGAGGCAGGACTAAAGCATACATACAAATAAAAAAAGCCAGTTTTCTTTTAGCTTTGAAATGTCGAACCTGTGGCCGCGTGGTCAATAACGTTGACAGATTCTTTCGTAAATTTGATTTTTCGACGATTCACGAATTTGTTTTTTTATGTGCATGATGACTCCGCTACCTGTACATCCCCGATCCTACAAACGCTATCTTTCGTGTTATCTTTGTTGTCTCAGAAAAAAAAGTTTGAGCGACTGAGTAACAAGCGATTCTCGTAAAACAATTCTCTGTTGTTAACCATTAAGAGTTCGTATACTTCACATGGGAGTACCTATTTCAAATATTTTATGTAATATTTCTCTACGTATTTCTTGTGTACATTTAAGGATAGCAATACCTGACGAAGTACTTAGTGAACAAATAATTTACTCAACAAAAATCGTAATTCCTAAATTAAAACATATTCAACGCTTGATGGACTTTGGTTAAATAAATATGTAATTATCATATTATCAATCTGATAAAGAAAGTAGATGGGCAGCTATTTATAAAATAACATAGATAAAATTAATTGAATTATTGATGGGATTAATTACCTTTTTATGTAGATTGCGGTCTCCAAACTTTTTGTTACTGCGGCTCTTTTTAAAAAAGGGTTTTATGTTATAATTGAACTAAAAACATATTAAGATGTATTTTGTACACATGTGCATAAGTTTTAATACTTTTCACTAAGGGACGTAAAATAACCCTTACCCTTAAAACTCATTAGTGACCATGGTTTCCACATGAACACGAAATCTAAGCGGTACATCATTAAGTTTAAAATGTCCGTGGCTAAGTTTTCTTGACTGGAAATATACCTTAATGACAAAATGACAGCACTGCCTGCAGATTGTAAAAATGCAACCTGCTGGCAAAACGCAATACGGAAAATGTAACGAAAGCCTCTGTTTTACATGATTCAAAAGATATAACATTTGTGATGTATAAAGAGCACAATATTTGTAATAGAATCGTACCTAAGACTAGTGTCTTAATTTTTTGTTTTTATACATTAGTAATGTACCTTTATGTGCCCAGTGTGACCATATGAAAACACTTGTTGTCTTGTAAGTCTCGACAGTTACTTTAATATTTTTTCAAAGTTAATGTCTCGTAGCACATATAATGTAAATGTATTGGCAAAAAAATATTTAAAAAAATCAAAAAAATTACCTGGGCACTTGGGAGTAGAAATTTATTTGTCTATATGGACACGGTAGGCAGGGCCGGCGCCACCATACAGGCGAAATAGGCAACCGCCTAGGGCGCAAACCACTAAGGGGCGCATAATTGGAGTACTCAAACTATTTTTATATACTCTAATAATAATAAATAATAGTACGTTTTATTTTACTTTATTCGTTATAATTATGTATCGTATTCTATATGATTCGAAAATGAGGTGTTGAGCGACTGAGTAACAGTTCACGTAGAAACACTTCTATTGAGGTACCTTCATTAGGAGGCCATATGCTCTACATTGGGAGCGGACATGGGTAAATAAAAACGTAATATTTCTAATGATATCGGATTTTTTTTTCATTACTTCGACAAAAAAAGACGATTTGTTAAAAAAGGGCGCGCCAATAACCATTGCCTAGGGCGCCAAATAACCTTGCTCCGGCACTGACGGTAGGTACTAATGAGTTTATTAATGGGAGACATAGTGACACAAAGCTTGGAAAACACAATCTACATAAAAATGTCATTAATACCTAATGGCCTTTTCATTAATACACTAGACGTTTCATATATTTAGTGCCAAGTATTATTTTTAGTGGAAAATATTAATTTACAGTGACATAATTTATTTTAAGTTCAATATATTTGTTTTACGGTGAATAATTAATTTTTCGTGCAGTCAATTTGTTTTTAGTGAAAACGATTAAAAAGAAAATATTTTTGACTTAAAGAAAAATGCATTTTAATACGTGCCTTAAATCGATGTTAGTTTGCTCAATCTTATCTTCGTATATTTTTAGATAAGTTTTCAATAATCACTTAGCCGAATGCTTTTTCATACGCCAAAATACAGAGCCTTATATATTGAGTATTCATATTGTAAATGTCACAAGTTTACATTAACACATTGACTTAATGACAATTCCTTTTTTTGGAGTGATTGATCGAATGAGTGAGGACTTGTCATTAATTATGAAGTGTGTAGAAAACATATATTTTTACACTGTTACCCACATAATTGATAGGAGCCAAATGACATATTCAATTATACTCGTTTTCCAAACTTTTTGGGAAACGGGCCCGATTGATGGGAATACTCCCATTAGCGCCCGTAGTTCCATATGGACACGAAATCTAAGCGATGCATTATTAAGTTTAAAATGTCTGTGTCTTAATTTTCTTGACTGGCAATATGATTAAGTGTTACAATGGCACCACCCAAAGCCCCCTATAGTGAAAGCCATGCTATTGAGTTGAAAACAGGTACTTTTTTCAGATGAGCGGGCCGGCGTCATAATTTTCAAAGTAATATCACATCATTATGAAACCATTTATTACTGTTATTTTGAAGCAAATACATATATATATTGTAATTATATATCTTTTCAATTAAATCATTTTTTAAATAAGAAAAAATCACATTTTCTAAGGTTTTTAAATAAAAATCTCTGAGAACAAAAGCAAACAAAGATGCCAAATCATTTTATTTAAATTATTTTTTTTACAATATTTCAATACAGAATATGAGGTTGGATAGTTCATTAAAAAAACCAACGTCATTATTGGGATTTTAATCAATTAATATTGATCTCGAAATTTATTTGTGCACACTGGTTCGTCACTCAATCTTTCCATAAGATTTCTCAAGTCATATCAGTAATCAAAAATCAGTAAGTCAAACTAGGATAGCACAATTCATTTCATTATTTTTTTATATTGTTATTGATTAAATCATCATTTACTTGGTATATTGCCATTATTATATGATAAAAGACGCAGCATGTATTTCATAATATCACAATAGGCGTCAAAATCTTATATAATATTATATGAATTCCGCTTGTTACCGTCGTTTATGTAATTTATAATTTATATTCTATATAATTGTGATACTTAATAGTGGGAAGTTAAATTTTATTGGTTTTTACCACACATCGCATATCTTGCCATTCGCTATATTTCTTACAATCATTAATAAATTTGCATATATGGCCCTTCCGATGTATCGTAAATTGTAAATTAATAACACCAACAAATCACAGAATATCCATACGAGAAATCTTCCAAACATACATGTTACATTTAACGAAAAATAAGCTCATAAATTGGAATTTAGAGTTGATCTACGTATAACCGCCATACAATTTGTTAGTAAAGGCAGGGATTCAACGGCCAGCTCAGAATTTGCTGATTTTCTACAGCACTGCTTGGA